>JANAVB010023999.1:4832724-4860224 GCA_029216955.1 Iris pallida | reverse complement strand
TAGGGTTGTTTGATCCCAAGCTTCTGCAGGCCATCCTTCTATTTGAAAGCTTCAAATTGAATACGTAAAAGTTTTACGGCCTCATTGGTATCTCCTGTTGGTTGTGGAGTAGTAGATTGATTTAATGTGTTAGTAGGGGGTACCGCATGATAAGTACCACCCCTGCAACAAATTGACTTAGAATAGCCTGTGCAAGAATGGAAGCAGTGTGAGAAGATTGTACCCCCAGATCAATATTAGTGGGAACTGATGTCGTCATAGGTTCTTGCGTCGGAATCAGATTCGCGATTGGTGGAACTGTATATTGTGCCATAATCACAGTATGCATGCCTGCTACCATCTCAGCCATGTTCTTCAAAGTAGCCTCCAAAGTAGAAATTCTCTGCTCTTGACTGGAAGAAGTGGAGGTATTTTGATCTTCTGTGATGGCATAAACGATCACTTCTCTAGCCTTTGAAGATGAGCTAGTGGAAAGAATAGTCCTTTCAAAACTTTTACTGTCAGCGTCAAAGCCACATAAAGAACTATCCCCTGAATAAGTGATAGGGATATCTTTTTGACTGAAGGAATCTTGGTTTGAGTCAAGAAGATTCCTTTGACCGATTGTGTTTCGACTTTTTAGTCTCGTATATTGGTATACTACATCACCGGATTCATGAATCCGATCTAAGTATTGCTGACTAGGATTGTGGGACGCATTACGTCTTGGACATTTTTTACCCCCAGTGCTTCGGGATGCCATGTTGATAGAAGCATAAAGAAGTTCATCTTCGTCTACTAGGATTGGTTCGGGAGTATGAACATAATTCAAATAGTCAAAGACGGACCGCTTGGCTGACTGACAACAGCATTTGATGACAACTTCATAATGATGGTTGTAATAATGTTCTTATTGTTGGACCACCGCTGGACGGGATGGATTTGCAACCTTCCACTTCTGTATTAAGAGTTCACGGAGGTTGCTAACAGGACGGAAAGAAGTTGCAGAAACGTAGTCCTTATTGATATTCGGGATATGGTTCCTGTTCCTGAGATGTCCTGTGCCTTGAGTGTACAAGGACATGCTAAGCTGGTTAGCAAAAGTCACAGGATCTTTCACCTCAGTATTTTTTCTCTGGTGTAAGTTAGCAACTGGTGCGGGTTGCACTTAATGAATCTTGTGATTTCCCGAGGTTGAGCCTAATTGGCACCAGTTGATATAGGTACGCAAGTCTGACAGGGAAGCTGCTTATGTATCTACTTGAGATACTAGTAGTTTGCCTCGTCGGGATCTTGAGGTTGGTAGATCCTGCCCTGATCTCTTTGGAGTAGGCATGATGCCCTTTTGTATGGAAGGTTTGTTCTGAATGGAACTCATTTTCTCGATAGAGATTTGGCTGTCTCTATTAAGGAGAGCAGTACTTTCCATCCAGTCAACGACTCGAGCAGAATGAGGAAAAGTTAAAGAACCTTTTCCTTGATTTGGTGATTTATCACTAAGCTTCTGATTTGGTGGAAAAGAGTGCTTTTCTTTACATTCCGCTAGTACACAAGTTCATACAGGTTGGGCCAAGGCATGAACCTGCACAAGTTGTGCCTAAGAAGAAAAGGCCAAAGGACGCTTTCCCTTATTTTGGACAGCAGTGTGTCGAGACAGAGTCTTCTTTGATTTCAGCGTCGGAGAAGTAGAGGGATTAGCCAAAAGGCTATTTCCCTTAGCTTGTGCCGAAATATTGATGGGCACGAGTTGTGCAGAAGTAGGAACAGGCGCAGGTTGCACCAGGAAAGAGAGGACTGAAGGGCGTTTTTCTTTGTTTTTTACAACAGTATGTCGAGACAGAATCTCCTTTGATTTCAGAATCGGAGAAGTAGAAGGATTAGCCAAAAGGCTATTTCCCTTAGGTTGCACCAAAATATTGATGGGCGCGAGTTGCGCAGAGGCAGGAGATTACGTCGTCGAGGCTTTAGGAGTCCAGAGAGAGCGCATCTTGCTCTTAACTGCGGCGTTAGTGCGCTTGGCACCCCCAGCATTGATCATAGTCTCGTAGGCTGTCTGGTCGACTTTATCGACCAGAGTCTTCTTCGTCTTGCCTATTGATGCGATATTACATTGATTTGTAACTTTCTCGTCGGAGGAGAAAGTCGTCCCTAGCAGAGTCGCTATTTTGTTTGCAAAGAACAAAAGTTTTATTAGAAACTAAGAAAAAGAGTACAGGAGTATAATTAATTTTTGGGAAAGTACAATTATAAGAATCTGATCAGAAGACGATCACTTTATCCCTTGGACGATGTGATATCGAAGACACGAGCTTCTGGAGAATGCAACAGCACTTGAGGAGGAGATTATGATCCCTCTTGATGTTTTGTGATTGATTTGAAACCCTATTTATTGATTTCTTGAAATAATTGTTTAGTAGTTATTCTGGATTGCACGCGCTTTAGGTTGCGCATCTCTTGTTCACTTGCACAAACGGTTGTACTAACTACTATGGACGTGTGGTATTATTTGATTGAGATACGCGTGGTCATGGACAGTGTAGTGGGCATGTTCTACAAAGTTAGTAGCTTGCGTGCCATGTCACTCTGTCTTGAACACCATTTGATCACTTTGCACGTGCTTGATTAGGTTGCGCGAGGGCACAATGCAACAACCTGCGCGAGCGGTTTGCACCAACTGGTGTAGACACGTGGCATCATTTGATTGAGATGTGCATGGTCGTGGGCAGTGTAGTGGGCACGTTCTGCAAAGTTGATGGCTTGTGTGCCACGTCACCCTATTTTAAACTAAGAGTTGATCAAGTGGCGCCGCTTTGTTAGGCTGCACAAAGGCGCAACTTAACGACTAGCGCCTTTTGATTAGGTCTTCTGTGGGGTACTGATTAATCATTGTGCCATTCAGTTACTTACGCCAACCAGCTGTCAGCATTAATTATATACTGACAAAGTCTTCTTGAGCGTCGTGTTGCGCGGGATTCAAAGGGATTTTCCTTAATCGTCGTACTGTCAATTGTCAGGTAATGATGACGTCGTTACAACTTCTCGAGGAAGTACGCCACGTGTCGCTCCGTGTATCCTGACTCCAACGCAACCTGGTGAAGGCGCAATCTGAAGCTGTACAACTTGATGACCCGTCGCAACTTGATTGGTTTGGCGCCATCAGATGATTGAAGATTTTAATGAGTGGTACCTCTTAATTTTTAGGCTCTACAATCGGTTGCTAAACCAAAGAGAAGGTCAGAGAACAGTAAAGCTAAGGTACCCGATGCAGGTGCGTTCCAAGGCACTCGTTCCAAATGTGCATTAGGTGCCTTGTCAAAAATTGGGGGTAGCCAGCCTCCTACCATGCACGACAACCCTGTGTACCAATCTAACGAGGCACAATACGATACGGGTGTCTCCAGTGGTATAGCCAGTCACCAGATCGGGGGTAGCAACCATACTGAGTCCGAAGAAGATCACAATCTTACGGTATATCCTCAGGACAGCGAGACTCCGGCATTTGAGCCAGAAAGTGAAGGATCCACGGCTCCCTCGAGTCACCCTCACACTCGGTCTGTGTTTATGGCTAACGTTCATGGCCGACGACAATAAGGAAGATAACAACGAAGCTCTTAGGCATATCGAAGTCCTCTAGACGAAGTTGGATATGCTGACGGACACCATGAAGACCCTGTCTTCGGTCATAATCGACCTCAAGAGTAGCATGGCCCCCGCTTCCTCTACACCTGCGCATGATCCGCCAACCAATAACGAATCTAGCAGGTTGCCTATTGCCAATCAGGCAGGACCATCCTCGTCTACTCCATCAGCTACAGGCTCCGTAATGCCTGCCGAGACACAGCAGGCTATCAAGGAGCTGTATGCTCGTCATGATGCCAAAGAGAAGCAAGCAATGCTCCAGAAGATGGGGATCCGGCAGCCATACCCTGCCGAGTGGGACAACGTCGTCTATCCTTCCAAATATAATCCGTAGACGCTTACACCTTATGAAGGGAAGGGGTCTCCTCGACAATACTCGAGGTAATTTGCCTCAGTAATGGGGCCCCTGCCAAAGGAGGACACCCTCTTGTCCAACATATTCATAGGAGCCTTGCAGGGGGTAGCCTATGAGTGGTTCTGCAGTCTTTCGAACGACTGTATCTCGTCATTTGAAGACCTAAAGACTCGATTCGTGGACCGATTCTACGAAGGAGGCATGGACATGACCATGTCGACCCTCATGGAAATTGTCCAGAGGAAGAAATAACCTGTCCGCGTATACATCGAGCGCTTCCGCCAGGCAGCCCTCAGATTACCACCCGACATGCTCGAGCCCATTCTTATGGACTTCTGCCTCAAGAACATGCTGTCCGCTATAAAATTGTGGCATAATGCTTCTTGCACAGAGTGTACACCTTTTATTACAGAGGCGGATGTCGCACAAAGGAAAGCCGAGGACACGCAGCTCCTGGGGCTACACTTTCCTGCGCCTGAAGATAAGGGGAGACGCTCGTCCAACAACAACCCTAAAGACAAAAAAGGCAAGCAAGCCATGACCGTCAACATTTCCAAAGGTTCAGCAGCTGCGAACCCCAAGTTTGCGGAAGTGTAGAGGTCGAGGGATACTTGCTCCTTCAATGACGAGGATACGCTGGAGCTCTTCGAGATGCTCACAAAGAGTGGCAAAATATCCATCCCGCCACCCAGGCGTCCTGATGAAGTAGGAAAGGTAGACCATCCCAAGTACTGCCACTATCACCGGTATATCCATCATTCAATACAGGACTGCTATGTGTTGAAGGGGAAAATTCTGCGCCTCATTAACGCGAACATCATATCGTTGGATTACAAAGAGAAGACTGTCACGGCCAACATTGTTACTATCCAGTTTGGGAGTTTTCTAGCCACAGAGGTACAAGATGGCATCATCCCTATTCCAAAGACGACGATGGAAGTAGTCAACCTTCCGCCAATACGGGCCAACGCTCAAGGGCTAGTCCCGTTCTCCATGCCTCAAGATGGAGTCATGAGGGTCCATCCGGACCAGGCTTCCGACACGATGAACTAGTAATCATCATGAATCTCTCGAGAAACATTTCATGACCCCGCTTATGAAATGTTATCCTAAGACGTGTCTACCATGTACTCTCTACCTCTGAGTAGTCACCTCCTCCATAATAGTTGTAAGCTGTCATAATCTTTAAAAAACATTTTACGTCCATATTACCTCTGAAGTGTTATTCTATATCCCGTTATGTACGTATACATTTTACGTCCATATTACCATGTACTCTCTACCATGTCCATATTACCTCTGAGTAGTCACCCCGTTACGATAACCCCAAAGTTGTCATGACACCCTAGAAAACAGTCACGTCCATATTACCTCTGTAGAAGCATAGAATTTCACAACCAAGAAAGCCCATGCGCCAGACACTACATGCGCCAGAACTCGGACAGAACACTTCACAGCAAAGTCAATAAGTATAGACATTTGAAGAAGGACTTTTTATTTATATACAAAAGTCTATTACATGTCTAGAAAAGGTTGTACAAAGGAGAATTTTTACAAAGGAAAGATCCTAAGTCTACAGCCAGCGGCCACCATGCGCCTCGAGATAGGCACAACAGTCACCATGCACCGCCAGTTAGGCACAGCAGATACTATGCGCCTCCAACCAGGCGCATCCCACCATCTCCTCAGCAGCTCAGTTATGTGCATCCAGCTCAGTTATGTGCATCCCTTCAGCAGCCCAGTTATGTGCCGCTATTCCAGCCAGGCTCACCTGATACGTGCTTCGACTAAACAAAGCATTTAACCCTCTGGCTGGAACCAAAGAAGAGAAGAGCACCGCAAATTTGTGGCCAGGGGAGGCTTCGAAAGAGCCTCCAAAGACCAAGGAAGACCGTAATCGAAATACGGCTAAAGGAGCAGCTTTCAACACAACCAGAGTGGGCGACACCCACTTTGAAGAAAGAAAGAGCCTAGCACCGCCATTTTGATCTACGGCTCTTCCGGAACAACGGAGACGAGGCCCGAGCATCCCTATCTTTGGATGCAACAGGCACCTTCCGCCTGCCTCAGAAGCCCTCGACTCCGTCTTTTGGATGTAACAGTCACCTTCAAGTGCAGCAACGACGACATGGCGTCTCATCTTCACCCTCGGGAATACTTCGTCAACAGAATGTACCCGAATACCCAAGTTCATGTTGGAGGTACGTGAGAGAGCGAAAAGCAAACCTTCTCTCCATGCTACTATTTATAGGCCGGGCAGATCAAACCCATGCGCCAAGTGGATGGCTCTCCGAATTCCGTGCAATGAACTCACATTAAATGGATGAACCAGACGCCTCGACTTCAGCCAAATGGCTATTTAAAAGCACTCGAGAAGCGAAACAGCCGCATCATTAAAAACGTGTCGGATGCGCTGGCTGGACAGCACATCACACCCTTCAAACACCAAGCGCCTCCCACAGATGCGCCCTGTACCGAGCGCATCACAAAGGATGCACCCCCATACGTCCCCATACGCCTAGTGGAACATCAACCAATGCGCCCACTCAGCTGTCCATCGAATGTCACCAACATTAAATACTGAACTGACAGAGTTGGCAGCACGCCTCCCCAAGTCTGAGCGGTTGACAGCTTTTGCAGGAAACGAAGCGTCCACAACGTCAGCATCATCATGACTTTACCCCGACGGCTACTGCCACGTGGCCACCCAACCATTCGCATGCGCCTCAAAAGCCATGTGCCTCAGACCCTTCACTGATCCCTAAAGACAGAAGAAGAGTCTCCAGTTGAAGCTTTGCATGCGCCCCAAAAGCCATGCGCCCCAGACTGATCTCTGATCCCGAAAGACAGAAGGAAAGTCGCTCGCATGCGCCTCAAAAGCCATACGCCCAGAACGGTTCGTGACTCCTAAAGGTCACGAGCCAAAATCTTATCATGCGCCCAATCCAAGGCGCATCCCACCAAATCATCCCCCCATCAGATCCGAGATCTCTGAGCCATGAGTCGACGACACGTGTCCTTTGACTCAACTCATCCAAGATTTCAGCAACAGAAAGATCTTCTCCTCTGCTACGTGCCGGCTCACAACAGCAGTATGAAGAATTCAACCCCTCGAGTAGGGCACATCATCCATGCGCCTCCATCAGCAATCTCCACGTGGCGTCCCCACGTACCGGCGTATCCTATATATGTGCGCATGAGCAGCCAACCTGTCCAGCTATAAATAGAGGGATCATTTCCTTCTTCCACACATACGGGCAACGTACAGAATCCACAGGGAACATACAGAGAATCACCAGAGAGGCAGAGACAGACACTCAACGTCTTCCTCCTCTCGGTAAGCTCCAGCACCCAGAGCAATCTACACCTTCAGAGAACCGATAACCGTCGTCAGCCCGTCAACGGAGTCAACGCATTACCACTCGCTCCATTGGCACTAGGGACCCAGATTAAACAAAAGTGTACTCCTAGGACTACATCTAAGTCCTATATTGTAACACTGTTGTGTTTGTATTAAGATTTGCAATCAAACAATTTTAATGGCAAACAAGCTGGCGACTCCGCTGGGGACCTCTTTCTCCTCTTCTGAGAAAGTCGTGTCACAGGCCGACGACGTGAAGGTGGGCTCCTCCCACAAGACGCTGGTCGTGCGCCTCAATCAACAGGCGTACGAGGAGTTCATTTCTGAAGGAAGTGCGAGTCCTTCGAAGCGGCTGCCGAAGCCGAAGAAGACCCGCCGTGTCTGGGTGCGCAAGGTCGACGCCTCGGGCACCACCACTGAAGGGAATGTGCCAATCCAGCCCTCCCTTCCTGCTGACGTTCTCAGCAACCAAGGTGCGCCCGCTGATGCAGCGCGTCTCTCGAGGAAGCGTGCGGCTGACCACGTTCCCCAGCCATCTCCCTCTCAGGCGAGGAAGATGCGTCGACGGAGCAGGGGCGCAGCCAATGCCCCGCGCATCACCTCTGATGCGCCATAAAAAGTCTCTGTCTTTGACAGACTCACTCGCTGTAATGGCGAGGAGAATTTGGATGCTGAGTACTATGCACCCCAGCGGGCTAGTACAAAGAAATCCAAGGCGGCACGGGCCATGCGCCACAAACGTGCTTTACCAGCAGCAGGCCAAAGGCACGTGCTCATAATCACGTGCGCTGCCGATGGCAAGCTATACAAGGTCAAATCAGGTGCCTCTCCACCAAAAACGAGTCAACCTTCAAAGTCCTCACCTCACTTGGGCGCATCTACTGCGTGCACAACCAAGTCGAGTGAGGCAAATTCAGTGGTCTTGAACTCCCACGCCTCCTCTGGTTGTGCATTTGAGGTCCGTTCAAGTCACTTCAAATGTTGTGGTTCTTCCACTACTGATCGTGATGCCTGCTTGGTATTAGATCAGGGGGCGCAGCACTCACCTGTCCACCCCGACGTTTGGCCTTGCCATGCGCCTGAAGGGGGTGTGAAGGTAGCACTCTCCTCCAACGACCTGCGTAACGTGATCACTCACAAGCGCCGGTCAGGAGAGTCGACCAACAGGCACGATGTGCCTCTCACGGGGCATACTTTTACGGTGGTCACCATCAACTGCTGTTGCAAGGCAGCAGTACCACCAAGGCAGTCAGTCTTCCAGCGGCTGCAATCATCGATACCCCTCCGATATCGCCTCGGGATGAAGGTGTCAATAGAAGGGGAGCCAAGAGTTGCTTCATGCAACGTGGTCTCCAACTCCTCATTACTCCGGAAGGCGACTGGCAATTCCTCGTCCTCGTCCAAAAGCCAACCGAAGAAAATCAAGGCAGCTGTCTCGTCCTTTGGGGTGTTCGAAGACACTCGGTCGAGGAAGAAGTTCTTGGAGGAAGCTGGGGGTAGTCAGACCCTTGTTGAGCCTCCTTCCGAAGACGAAGATGTCCAAAGCACAGCTGCGGCGGATCTTCATCCTCGAGGCGAAGTCAGTCTTCCAGAAGCCCCTCAAAACGAGGATGTCCCCCAGGACATGGCTGGGGGTAGAGACGAAGAGGCCCTTCAAGACGGAGCTGAGGGCAATCAGGCCTTTGCAGATGCGCCCGTCGAGAATGACCTCCAGAATATGGCTGGGGGTGGCCAAGGCGAAACACCAGGAGAGGTGACTCCCCCACATGAAAGTGAGGCCGAGAGCAAAGCCTCAACCAATCCATCCACTCCCGGCCGTGTCATGACAGTATACATGACTGGGGGTGATTCCGAGTCTGATGCGCCGCCGCAGGACATTGTCCAGCGCATAGACTCATTAGAGGAAGGACTCAAAACCCTCTCTGCCTCTATACAAGCACTGACTCAAGCAGTGTTTGATATACGATCGGCCTTGACCAGAACACCTTCAACCGGTCCCGGCCCAGGAGTCAATGGGGAGTCGAGTGTACCCCTTCAACGGGCACCCTCAGACACAGAAGCACCCCGGACGTCGGAGCCCTCAAACGCTCCACTCCAGATAGTACCACCTTTCTCGACTCCTAGCTCTACGGCAGATGTGGTCGAAATGATCAAGGACTTGCGGGAGCGCTTCGAGTCCAAAAACAGGCAAGAGGAGCGCCAGAAGATGGGCATTCCCCAGCCTTATCCCCTCGAGTGGAACAAGGTGGTTTATCCCCCAAAGTATAAACCACAAACACTCACGCCGTACGACAGGAAGGACTCTCCGCGTCGGTACCTGACATATTTCCAGTCACAGACGGGGCATCTTCCAAAGGAGGACGTGCTCCTCACCAGCATCTTTGTTGGGGCCTTAAAAGGGGTGGCGTATGACTGGTACTGCAGCCTCCCCGACAATTCTATATCGTCCTTCGACGACTTGACGCGCCTCTTCCTCGATCGCTTCTACGATGGCGGGAAGGACATGACGATGGCATCTCTCATAGAGATACGCCAGAAGGAGAAAGAAACGGTTCGGGTGTTCATCGAACGCTTCCGACAGGCCTGCTTCAGGCTACCTCCGGGCATGCCAGAACATGCGCTCCTCTCCTCTTGCAGCATGAACATGTTGCCTGCAGTAAAGCTCTGGCTCAACTCTACTCCCCCTCCCGACTGGAGCTCCCTGATCATCGAAGCTGAAGCCGCAGAAAAGAAGGCGGCCAATACACGTCTTCTGGGTGTCAGCTTCCCCGCCTTTGATAATAAGGGGAAAAGGTCAGCAGCCAACAACTCCTGACGAGAAGCAAAGGGGAAACAGGCATTGACTGTTAATGCCTCAAAGGGCGCATCTGCGCCTACTCAGAAGCCTCCACTGGCACCGAGATCCAAGGAGGTGTATTCATTCAATGATGAAGACACCCTGCAACTCTTTGAAATACTAAAGCAGGGTGACAAGATCAAGCTCCCGGACCCAAAGCGGCCCGATGAAGTCGGGAAAGTGGACAACCCGCGGTACTGTCACTACCATCGGTTTGTCGGACACCCGACCAAGGACTGCTACATCCTCAAGAATTATATCCAGCGCATGATCAATGCCGATGTAATCTCCATCGACTATGAAGAGAAGACGGTGTCAGCCAATGTGGTGTCACTTCAGTTCGGTACCTTGCCGCCGACCACCACACAAGATGGCTTCGTCCCACTCACCACATCTCGAGGAGAGGTCCTCTGGGTTCACCCTGACCTCGTCTTCGAGGTGACTCAACCGGAGGTACGCTCTACCTCCAAATCAAAAGGCAGGAAGATCAAGTCTTGCCGCACGGTCTCTTCTTCAACGGAAGAGGCACTTCCAGTGCAGACGCGTGCACAACAGAACGCCCAGCCCGGCAAAGCTGCCGCCGAGGTGGTGCCTCCTGGCACCATCCCTCAAGAGGGTCCATCTAAACCCTCAGTAGCCAACAAGCAGAAGCAGGTGGAGGCTCGTTTCGACAGACCTCTACGGAAGGAGAATGCTTCGGGGCTAGCCAAGCCCCACAACTTTGACATACTGGCACAACTGGCCAGTACTCCTGCACGTCTGTCTTTGTTTGAGCTCCTGCGTCTTTCCAAAGACTCCCGAGAAGCTCTCTGCGAAGCTCTTAAGGACGCTGAATCCTTTCTCAGTCAGGTCAAGCAGCCTGAAGACCTCCCAGCTACTTGTGCGCACTGTCATTGTGCGGATGAAGTTATCCCAAACATAACTTTTACCCAACAAGACATGCTGCTCAAGCACCACCGACATAACCGACCGCTGTATTACACAGGGTACATCGGTTCAGTCAAGGTGAGCCGGATTCAGATCGATCCGGGGTCTTCCCTCAGCATCATCCCGAAGGCGGTGCTATCAAAACTGGGGATCCCAATGTACCGGCTGGCGCCCTCCAACATAACCATCAGTGGCTTCAACGCTAGCAAAAGCGAGCCACTGGGCAAGATCCGACTGAAGTGTCACATCGACAACCTCAAAACTGAGGTGACTTGTTATGTGGTGGATGCCGAGGTCAACTACAACATCCTGCTCGGCCGACCATGGCTACATGAGTACATGGTGGTGCCTTCCACTCTCCACCAATACATGAAATATGTATCCACCAACGGCGTCATCCGAACGGAGTTCGCAGACATCGATCCTTTCAAAGGGATTGAAGCCTACTTCACCGATTCTGACTTGTACAAGCCACTTGACGAGGAGGAAGCCAATGATGCCGATGATGAGGCAGAGACGGCAACTGAGCCGGACACGGAGCCTGAGATGACTCCAGATGCCCCTTTGAAGATCCGACTGAAGGGCAAACCATCCCAGAAGGTGCCTCCAATGAGCATCAAACTATCAGGGAAAGCACCGACTCCTGAGGCTTCCCTGAAGATACGCCTCAAGGGAAAGCCGCCTCAAACATCGGCTCCCCTGGTGGCAAAATGACAGGGGAAGGCACCACTCACAGGAGGCGCAGTTGAGGCACCTCTGAAGGTGCGTCTTAAGGGCAAGCCCCCGCAGTCATCCAAGATGCCATAGAGGGCTCACATAACCCTCTCAGACCCCGAAGTCAAAGCTGTGGTGGAGTCTCCTGATCGGACCCCAGTGCTTATAGATGAGGAGCTTGGCGAATACATCTCTACTGATGTAGATGCACCCTGCTTAGACAATATAATCCCACGGGATAAGATCTCGTATTTTATCAATAATAGAGTGTCTTTTAATTATTCTTGTCTTCCGTACTGGAATGCCATGTATACATTAGATAACGCTCTACGGTCATTGCAAACACAAATAACGACCGTCTATCATGTAAATCGAGTAGTCCCGTCTTAAGGAGTCTATTTCATAGCCCCTCCACGAAGCCGAGACGAAGGATCCATCATTTTGGGCAAAGTCGAGCATCATCAAGACCTCCCGCCACTCGAGCCAGAACCTGATACCGGCAGAGTACAAGTCTATCGGTACACGGATATGGCAAAGCACATCATCCAAAAGATGGGCTACGACCTAAAAAGCAACAAAGGCCTAAACTACGGCAAAGGTCGACGTCTCCCTCTTCGGCTTCCAACACCCAAAGGAAAGCCGCAAGACTACTACAATAAAACTCGACGGGGGGTAGGCTATGTCACGCCGCCATCAACACCAGAGAGTTCAAACGCAGAAGACGTAGAACATTCCCACTTGTCCGAAGCATCGACTTGGGATTCCGATACCAGTATCGGATCAGTCTTCAGGAAAGTGCTGTCAGCTAACATGACGTCAGCACAACCTCAAAAAGGTGAAGGCGAAGACCAAGCGCCGGAACCCTTCGAAGAAGAACCCTGGGCTCAACGCCTATGAGAACAATGGGAGTCTCATTTTGAGTTACGTGAACCTCCCACCGAAGACGAAGTCGAGCAGATCGACCTTGGGGACGGATCTTCTTCCAAACCCATCTTCATCAGCAAAAGCCTAGAAGGAGAAGACCTGGAGTCTCTAATCCAGCTGGCTAAAGAGTATATCGACATCTTTGCCTGGAGCTACGAAGACATGCCGGGACTCGATCCACAGATCGCAATGCATAGGTTGAACATCTTACCTGATGCCAAACATATCAAACAACAACAGCGACGTTTCCGTCCGGACATTATGAATGCCATCGATCAGGAGGTGGACAAACTCTTGACCAGCGGCTTCATCCGTGAGGAACAGCACCCAGATTGGGTAGCCAACGTCGTACCTGTCACTAAGAAGAATAGAAAGATACGAGTCTGTATCGACTTCAGGGACCTCAACTCTGCTTGCCCGAAGGACGAATTCCCGCTTCCAAATACCGATGTGATGATCGACAACACATGTGGCTTTGAACGCATGTCCTTCATGGACGGGTATTCAGGCTACAATCAAATCAAGATGTTCCCCGATGACGTAAAACACACGTCATTTAGGACCCCGAAGGGTGTTTTCTGCTACACAGTAATGCCTTTCGGCTTGAAGAACGCCGGTGCAACATATCAACGAGCTATGAGCACCATCTTCCGTCAACATCTTCGCAAGACAGTCGAATGCTATGTTGACGACATCGCAGTCAAGAGCCGCCTCAAAGGAGATCACCTACAGGATCTGAAGACAGTCTTCGATCTCATGCGGGCACATCAACTCAAAATGAACCCCGCTAAATCCTTCCTGGGGGTTTCTAGCGACAAATTCTTGGGCTTTGTCATCACGGCGAAAGGCATTCATGTTGATCCCGAGAAGACCAAAGCCATCCTCAACATGGACCCTCCGAAGAATCTTCGAGAACTTCGGGGCTTATAGGGACGTCTGGCATACATCCGGAGGTTCATAGCAAACCTCTCCGGTAAATGTCAACCCTTTACTCAGTTCATGAAGAAGGGAGTCTCTTATGTCTGGACAGAGGAGTGCCAAAAGGCTTTCGACGACATCAAAGCCTACTTGACGAGCCCACCAGTCCTGGTGGCACCTGTTGCCGGCAAACCATTTCTCCTCTACGTCCGTGCCATGGATCATTCTCTTGGCGCTCTGCTGGCTCAAAACAGCGATACAGGCTATGAGCAAGCAATCTACTACCTCAGTCGAACGCTCATCGGGGCCGAACACCGGGTACAACCCCGTTGAAAAGGAGTGCTTGGCTTTGGTGTTTGCCATCCAGAAGACTCGTCATTATGTCTCGGGCCAGACAATTCATGTCATTTCCCGAGTCAATCCGCTCAGAGTCCTCATGACGAAGCCAGGATCATTGAACTCCCGGCTAGCCACATGGGCGATCTTGCTAACACCGTATAATATGGTGTTTGTCCCGCAAAAAGCTGTTAAAGGTCAAGCTCTGGCTGACTTTTTAGCTGCACACCCCATCCCAGAATCCTCAAAACTCTATGAAGACATCCCGGATGAGGTCCAAGAATCCAACATCACCGAAGGAAGCTCCGTTTGGCGGATGTTTTTCGATGGCGCTTCAAGAACAGGCCCCAAAGGCCAAATCATCGCAGGAGTGGGGGTAGTCTTAGTCTCCCCCGATCAGTTGGTCATCCAGCGTGCTTACTCCCTTTCGAAGTCGTGCTCCAACAATGTTGCCGAGTACAACGCACTCATCATGGGACTCCAACTCGCGCAACAGCTGGGGGTGGACCATCTGGAAGCCTACGGTGACTCAAAACTCGTCATGAACCAGATTCGGAGGTAATACGAGGTTCGCCATGAAGATCTGATCCCTTACCACGAAGTTGCATTGAATATCATCTCAACCTTTACTGGGTTCTTCATCGAACATGTACCCCGTCTACAAAACTTGGAGGCCGACGCTCTGGCTGGCCTTGCGGCCTCATTGGCAGCGCCCCTTGGGACTCAACACTATGTCACGGTAACTGGCCGAGACTTGGTTTGTCCTAAAAATAACCTATGCTTGCGAGTGGCTCACGCCATGCCAACGAACACTGGTGTTAATGTCCGAGACTGGAGGTTCCCGTTCATCGACTTCGCTGTCTACGAAATCCTTCCAGAGGACCCGAAGGAAGCCGTCTCAGTCAAAAGACGCTCTCTTCGATTCTACTACGATACAGCTACCAAAACGCTGTACCGACGCTCCTTCGATGGGCTCCTCCTTCGATGCCTGTCCAACGAAGAAGCAGCCGAAGCTCTTCGAGAAGCTCATGACGGAACTTGCGGAGCTCATCAACCAGGTCCTAAGTTGTAGGATCGACTGTGACGCATGGGCTACTACTGGCCAACCATGGCCGTCGACGCTGTTGAATATGCTAAGAAATGTCACGCATGCCAACTTCATGCAGACTTCATACATATACCGTCTGAACCACTACATCCTACGATCGCCTCCTGGCCCTTTGAAGCCTGGGGCATAGATATTATGGGACCAATCACCCCTCCTTTATCAAGAGGACACCGCTTTATCCTGGCCATCACCGATTACTTCTCCAAATGGGCAGAAGCAGTCCTATTGGCGGAAGTAAATAGCTCCAGGGTGGTCAGCTTTATCAAACACCACGTTATCTACCGTTTCGGAGTACCCCGGCGGATCATTCATGACAATGGTCCTCAGTTTATCAGCCATTTTTTAGCAGGTTCTGTGACAAGAATCGCATTCAAAATGTAGCATCTACCGCCTACAATCCGGCTGCAAACGGGTTAGCGGAAGCGTTCAACAAAACTATCGTTAGGCTGCTCAAAAAGGTCGTGTCATCCAACAAACGCGACTGGGACGAAAAGCTTGGTGAATGCCTTTGGGCCTACCGCACAACGGTACGGACCCCAACAGGCAACACACCATTGTCCCTGGTCTACGGGAGCGAAGCGGTACAGCCTCTCGAGATCCAAATACCCTCACTCCGTGTAGCAATAACAAACAAACTCACAGAAGAGGACAATCAACGTCGTCGTCTGTAGGAACTGGAGGCACTCGATGAGAAGCGTCTCCTGGCTCAACAACGCATCGAACTCTACCAAGCCCGTATATCACAGGCTTTCAACAAGAAGGTCAAACAGAGGACTTTCCAAATTGGCGACCTGGTTTTAGCAGTCAGAAGGCCAATGGTGTTAACTCACAAGACACCAGGAAAGTTCGAGCCCAAGTGGGAAGGACCTTTCATCATAGAGACAATATACTCAAACGGTGCTTACCGCCTCGCCAAACCCAATGGGGACTTATTCATGATGCCCATCAACGGCAAGTTCCTAAAGAAGTACTATTCTTGACATCCTTCAGACATGTGCTTCCCCAAAGGGGATCTGTGGCCCAATTATCGGGGCTCACACACAATCTCCTTCCACAAAACTCATACGCTTCTGGAACCCAGCTGTTCCGTGGCATCCTTCAGTAGAAAGACAACCACATCCACATCACCTCTGCGTTGTTCCTCTACACCCTACAAAACGAAATCTTACACTACGTAAGCCGACGCTACCCTTCATGTTTACCACGTCCATATTACCTCTGAGTAAACATCTCGTACAAACAACCCCTGCATTGTCGTACATTGATCGCAGAACTTCTACGTCCACATCACCTCTGAGTTGTTCAGCGTATCCCCCAGGATCATTCCTACCACGTCCATAATACCTCTGAGTAGGAAGATTCTATTATTTTGAACCCAATGATTGCCATGTCCACATCACCTCTGAGCAAACATGTTGGTTCCTTCAAACTTATTATCTGTACCTAAAAACCAAGGTGCGCAAAAGATAATAGGTCCACACAAATCATCAAGTTCATAATAACAAAAATAAACACATCACAAAAAAGGTTGTGTACTTCTTTATTTTCTAAAAAAAAAGAGAGTACAGAACTACACTATCCCCTAGCAAGGGTTGCAAAAGAACATAAAAAAAGGGAGAAGATACAGGCCCTGAACCTCTCCAGGGTGGGTTGAGAGCACTCTGATTCGACGTCTTAAGTCGACTGTACGGGTCTCCACAGTCGCCAGGACTCGATGCTCAGCTTCTTGACGCATCAATTCAACAGCCTCAGCAGAAGTTTCGCTCTCATGCTTCTCATCAAGCTGTTGTCGCTGCTGAGCCAAGGCAAGAGTTCGCTGAGTAAAAGTCGCTTTCTCCTGCTTGAATGCTACGTGTTCAGCCCGGACACGTTCGGCATCTAACTAGAGTCGGGCCCGTTGGTCCTTAAGGCGGTGCATCTGGGTGGTGATCTCTGCGATGTTAGCATCCAACGCAGCTCGTGTTTCCATCGTCTTCTTCATGGACTGAGACAACTGCTCTACCGCAGCCTCATTCTCAGCCACCTCACGCTCCCAAATGCCCACAGTGGCCTGGTAGGAAGACTCGATCTCGGCAATCAACTTCCCCTTCTCCGCATCTATCAGGACGGAGAGGTCATTTCGCTGGATGCGCTGAAGTTCCGTAAGCCGCTCGTCCAGCTCGATCACCGAAGCCTCCAAAATTTCGGCCATATGGTCGTGGCCTTGGTGAACGCGGATCAGCTCGATACAGGGCATTGCCAGAGTTTTTGCCGTCGTAAAGCTTCCGTTGGCATCCATCACCGCAGATACACCCCTCTGCAGCATTTTGTACACCCCCTCGACGAGGAATTTCACATATTCGTCTGCGTCCGCCAGTACCTGCAGCGTCATAGCAGGAGTTGGAGGAGCTACTACAGTTAGCAGACCGGAAGAAGATCCGCCAACCTCAACCTGCGAGGCTGGAACCTCGGCATCAATAGGCTCTTCATCAACAGGGGCTGGACTGCTAGCCCGAGGAGCCGAAGGAACAGAGGAAGCCCGCACAGGCGTCGAGATAGTACCCCAAGTAGGAGGAACAACAGAGGGTTCCACACCCTTACCCTTCTCATGCCCGGAGGAACCACCGACGTCAACGGCCACCTCTTCTACCCCCAATATCCTATCAGCGACCGGTACCTCCCCCGGCAGAACAGGGAGATCAACACTCATCTCCTGGCCCGCCCCGGGAGACAGGACCGGCAGAAGGGTCTCATCCTTCTCAAGTCCCTCTACAGGGACAGAATCTGTCGCTACCTCCTGATCGGTAGCCACCTCAACTTCCACGGTTGAAGCTGGGGTAGGACTCGGCAATGATATAGCCGACCTCCCCTCATCATTATAAGGAGGGGAATCAACCCTCTCCCCTGTCCCAACCATATCTGTTGCCCCCGCAACAGACTCTTGCAGCTCTGGAGCAACGTCATCCGAAGGCGACGAACTCCAATCTACCTCATCATCAGGATGCCTCGAGTCCGTAGGACCCTCAACGTCCAAGGCATCCATGGCAGACTGTACCTTCCCAAAATTTGTTGCAACCTTAAAGACAGGAGATACTAAAACCTCCGCAAGAACGTCTTCGGGACCCTCCTCCACGGGAGACATTATCATCGGTGGAATGCGCTCATCAGAAGAGCCTGCCACCTCCATCGGTTTACTAGCACCCGGTTTTGAAACACGGGACTTCTTCTTCGACGATCCTAGCAAGAAGAAAAGCATAAGTCACCACAATGACAAAATGAATTAGAATTATGGAGCATTCCTTACCTCAGCAGGAACTGATCCCGTTGGCGTTACGAGTGGCACTTCCGTAACCTTTGGAGTCGACGTCTTTCTCGACCTTTTCGGTACAGAAGAACCAGCTTCTGTGTCAGCCCGCCTCTTCCCAACAGACGGATCTCTCACTGGTGCTGTAGCAGCAGCCCGATATCCCGCCAATTCTGGTGGACGATATGATCGGGCTGCCATCAACATATTCGCCGTGGCCTCCAGCTGAGTTTCAATGATGAAACTAGTCTTCCTGTCATAACCAGGAGACGCAGCATTCATAATGCAATACAGCTTGGCGGCCGGATATAGGATCTGCAGCCGAGGGTTGCAGATTGGTGTAGTAAATTTAGCGCTAGTGCATCCAGCGTTATAATACTGCCAGCCCCGGGCTCCATCCAGCAAACTCCCGATGAAGCCTAGACTGCTACTGGGATTCTGCAACATTAGCTGGGTATAGCCGAATTGACGAGCAAATTGGCTTGGCAGATATGGCTCCAGATAATATCTATTCTGGTTGCGGTAGACCTGGTGAGAAGGCCGGATACTTTGCAACCAACGAAAACTCCATTTCGGCAAAGTGACCGCATCTTCGCCAGAGTCAACTAAACCTTGGTCGGCCTCGAAATCTTTGAAGATTGGGCCAACCTTGACAATCTTCCACCCCTGAAGGTAGGACAAGACTCTCCTGCAAACGGGGACGCCAGTGTATAACCACTTTCTCTTGTAGAAGCGGCGGATGAAGGCATCCCCTTCAACATGATCCCCCTCCGGACCGGGACTCATCACGTTCGGATGATGCAAAATCAGCCATCCCATAAGATAATGGAAAGGTAGCTCGGCCCGGGAAAAGTTGTCATTGTTACCTTTCTCGTGGATCACATCATCAGCAAAAGGCCTCAAATCGCACAACAGTTGCACACCATCGCGGGAAGGAGAGCTAAGGGTCGTCCAAAAGCCAGCTTTACGGCAGGCAACATGAGTTTCTGATGTACCCTCTCTACAGCACCGGATCCACCTGCAAATACGCAATCCCGGAGCCATATCATCAAGTAGGCTGTCAACACTGCCTTAGATGACATCCGGTGCCCACAGTGCCAGAAGCAGCTATATGTATCCTTGCCACTCTCATCCGAACGTGGGGTCCTCTCGTCCATCTGACTTATTTTAGAAGTCACTTCCGCGGGCTTCAGTCCCTGCGGAGTCGCAAACCGGATCCTCGAAGGATCCGCCAAATCCTGCTTAAAGACATAGTCCCTCCAAGAAGTTACATGAGGCTGGGTCTTGCCTTTATCCCTCTGGTGCATCAGATAATGGTGGCTCGTCACCTCTTTGAATACAGCCATCATCTCCAGGTCCTTATCTTCCAGAACCTGGATCTCCTCATTTGACGAGAAATATTCCTCGTACGGCTCCGAGCCCCAAGGAAGCTTAGACATTTCGTACATCTTATGGAGAGCCAACCCCAACTCTCCCACTGGAGTAAAAAAGCTACCAGTATGGGCATTGAATAATTCCAAGAGCGCAAGGAACATAGGCTTATTGAGATCCACGCCTGCCTGCATAGCCCGAATAGTGGCTGTCAGCCCGATCTCCTTAAGCTCAACTTTGAACCTTGAAAGCACCCAAGTGGTCAACTCGTCCCACCTCGGAATATAGTGACACCAACCTTCGACTCTAAAGCCACCTGTCGGGTACATGACCTTCGCTGTCAGCATCCGATTTACAAAGGTCGGGGCACTGAAGGGAAACGTGTCATTTGGGACTTCACTGTAGAGGCTCCCGGGACGCAAGGCTCGGTAACTTAACGAGGAACCGGCTCGTGAAGCAGCCAAAGTATCTCGCTGGTTCGAGGTAGCATCGATCGAAAGGGTACCTCCCAAGGCCCCTCCTTGAGAAGGAGTAAGTTCCCAACCCATCCTTCTCTTCGAAGCTAAACGATAAAAGGCCGTCAGCGGCAACTGGCGGTCAACCTGCCGCATGTATAGAACCATGCCTTTGGCAGAAAAGAACCAGTCTTCTTTGATCTTCAGTATCTTTGCTTCAGAAGAGACTAGTCGGTCGCCAAACAGAAAGACAGGTTTTAAGAAAGACACATCTTCAGATTCAGCAGACTTCAGTTTACCACTCTCCATTATACTCTGGAGGAAAAGCGGCAACTGGTTATGAATTTGCAGCATTATCTCCCGGGGTTGGTTCTGTAAGATAGCATCCTTTGCAGGGTTGATCACCGCCTCATCGAAATCAACTCCCATTTGGCAAAGAGAAGCATCCAGGAGGACCTCATTCAACAAAGGGATCGTCATCGACACTGGCACAACAAAAGTGGAAGTCAGGCAAAAAGACAAAAGGTGTCAAATAGATTGACGCATCGTCAGGGTATAAACCCATGCGCGTCAGCTTCAGCGCATCACCCATGCACGTCAGCATTGGAGCTTCGGCGCATCATCAGGGCGTAAACCCATGCGCGTCAGCATTGGAGCTTCGGCGCATCATCAAGGCGTGAGCCCATGAGCGTCAGCGAAAGCTTCGGCGCATCATCAGGGTATAAAACCCATGCGCGTCAGCAAACTAAACCTCGATGCATGATAAAGCCTTGAGCCTATGCACGTCGGCAGGATAAAACCTCAGCGTATCAAGGACAGAAGCCCATACGCATCGGCAGCAGAAAGTTAGAGCACATTAGATATCAAAAGTCGACACCCACCCGTTACCCCGGGGCGAACGTCGGTCGGAGTCGCAATGGTGGCACGAGCATCCTCGTCGGCGAACTCTGCCGGCTCCTTTCCCTTAGCACCGCTGCGAGGAGTCTTGGGAGCCATTTTCTCAAAGAGGAAAAAGTTAGGGTTTTTGAAGAAAGACTCTAAATAAAGCAAGGGCACAGAGAAGAAGAACTCTCTCTCTCTCTCTCCATCTCTCACCTATTTATAAGCCGTGGTCGCAGCGTGAACCAATGACGAGTGATCTCAGCCGTCGCCTCGGGTCCGGTGAAGATAACAGCAGATAAAACCAAAAGATCATCATTAATCTTTTCGGTTACCAAGGCATCATCATATGCATTAACTGAGAGGAGCATGCGCCCGAACAGGCATGCGCCCAACAATCATGCGCCCTGACCTCCATGCTTCTTGTTCAAAGTATTCCAAAACTTATTCAAAAGTTTTGAAAACTTTGAAGGGGGTCTTGTAGAAGCATGGAATTTCACAACCAAGAAAGCCCATGCGCCAGACACTACATGCGCCAGAACTCGGACAGAACACTTCACAGCAAAGTCAATAAGTATAGACATTTGAAGAAGGACTTTTTATTTATATACAAAAGTCTATTACATGTCTAGAAAAGGTTGTACAAAGGAGAATTTCTACAAAGGAAAGATCCTAAGTCTACAGCCAGCGGCCACCATGCGCCTCGAGATAGGCGCAGCAGTCACCATGTGCCGCCAGTTAGGTGCAGCAGATACCATGCGCCTCCAACCAGGCGCATCCCACCATCTCCTCAGCAGCTAAGTTATGTGCATCCAGCTCAGTTATGTGCATCCCTTCAGCAGCCCAGTTATGTGCCGCTCTTCCAGCAAGGCTCACCTGATAAGTGCTTCGACTAAACAAAGCATTTAACCCTCTGGCTGGAACCAAGGAAGAGAAGAGCACCGTAAATCTGTGGCCAGGGGAGGCTTCGAAAGAGCCTCCAAAGACCAAGGAAGACCGTAATCGAAATACGGCTAAAGGAGCAGCTTTCAACACAACCAGAGTGGGCGACACCCACTTTGAAGGAAGAAAGAGCCTAGCACCGCCATTCTGATCTACGGCTCTTCTGAAACAACGGAGACGAGGCCCGAGCATCCCTATCTTTGGATGCAACAGGCACCTTCTGCCTGCCTCGGAAGCCCTCGACTCCGTCTTTTGGATGTAACAGTCACCTTCAAGTGCAGCAACAACGACATGGCGTCTCATCTTCACCCTCGGGAACACTTCATCAATAGAATGCACCCGAATACCCAAGTTCATGTTGGAGGTACGTGAGAGAGCGAGAAGCAAACCTTCTCTCCATGCTACTATTTATAGGCCGGGCTGATCAAACCCACGTGCCAAGTGGATGGCTCTCCGAATTTCGTACAATAAACTCACATTAAATGGATGAACCAGACGCCTCGACTTCAGCCAAACGGCTATTTAAAAGCACTCGAGAAGCGAAACAGCTGCATCATTAAAAACGTGTCGGATGTACCGGTTGGACAGCGCATCACACCCCTTCAAACACCAAGCGCCTTCCACAGATGCACCCTGTACCGAGCGCATCACAGAGGATGCGCCCCCATACGTCCCCATACGCCTAGTGGAACGTCAACCAACGCGCCCACTCAGCTGTCCATCGAATGTCACCAACAATAAATGCTGAACTGACAGAGTTGGCAGCACGCCTCCCCAAGTCTGAGCGGTTGACAGCTATTGCAGGAAACGAAGCGTCCACAACGTCAGCATCATCATGACTTTATCCCGACGGCTACTGCCACGTGGCCACCCAACCATCCGTATGCGCCTCAAAAGCCATGCGCCTCAGTCCCTTCACTGATCCCTAAAGACAGAAGAAGAGTCTCCAGTTGAAGCTTTGCATGCGCCCCAAAAGCCATGCACTCCAGACTGATTTCTGATCTCGAAAGACAGAAGTAAAGTCGCTCGTATGCGCCTCAAAAGCCATGCACCCAGAACGGTTCGTGACTCCTAAAGGTCACGAGCCAAAATCTCATCATGCGCCCAATCCAAGGCGCATCCCACCAAATCATCCCCCCATCAGATCTGAGATCTTCGAGCCATGAGTCGACGACACGTGTCATTTGACTCAACTCATCTAAGATTTCAGCAACAGAAAGATCTTCTCCTCTGCTACGTGCCGGCTCACAACAGCAGTATGAAGAATTCAACCCCTCGAGTAGGGCGCATCATCCATGCACCTCCATCAGCAATCTCCACGTGACGTCCCCACGTACCGGCGCATCCTACATATGGGCGCATGAGCAGCCAACCTGTCCAGCTATAAATAGAGGGATCATTTCCTTCTTCTACACATACGGACAACATACAGAATCCACAGGGAACATACAGAGAATCACCAGAGAGGCAGAGACAGACACTCAACGTCTTCCTCCTCTCGGCAAGCTCCAGTACCCAGAGAAATCTACACCTTCAGAGAACCGATAACCGTCGTCAGCCCGTCAACGGAGTCAACGCATTACCACTCGCTCCATTGGCACTAAGGACCCAGATTAAACAAAAGTGTACTCCTAGGACTACATCTAAGTCCTATATTGTAACACTGTTCTGTTTGTATTAAGATTTGCAATCAAACAATTTTAATGGCAAACAACCTCTAAACTGTTATTCTAGTAGAAAGATGCTTGCCATGTCCATATAACCTCTAAGAAACGTACCCTTTCCCTGATAATTCCCCACAATTGTCATCTATAGAACCTTTTACGTCCATATTACCTCTAAGTCATTCTATACCCCAGGAGAGTCTATCCTTACCATATCTATATTAACTCTGAGTAAGAAAAGTGTCTCTACAAAAACTCCCGTGTTTGTCATATCCACATAACCTCTAAGTAAACACCCCTTCCCCGATAAAGCTATCCCCTCTGAGGGAATTTTCATCTCTGTACAGGGTTCACAACCATAAAGAGAGACAGAACAGAGAAAGGAAAACAAAAACTTCAGATACAAAAAGGCAATATTTTTTATTACAAAAATACATATGGTCTTTCTAAACCCTCCAGTCGAAGACGAAGACCAAGCATTCGAGTACTTCGAAGACAAACCCTGGGCACAACGCTTAGGATCCCAATGGGAGTGGCAGTTCGAGCAGCACGAACCCCCTATGCAAGATGAAGTCGTCCAGGTCGAATTAGAAAATGAGGGATGAGGCCTCACCTAAGCCCATCTTCATCAGCAAAAGTCTAACGAAAGATGACATCCAGTCCCTGATACAGCTCATCCGCGAGTATATCGACGTCTTTGTCTGGAGCTACGAAGATATGCCAGGGCTAAACCCGTAAGTAGCCATGCACCGCCTCAATATCCTGCCCTATGTTAAATCGGTCAAGCAGCAACGACGTCAGTTATGTCCCAACATTATAGATGCTATTGAGGAGAAGGTCGACAAACTCATCGAGAGCAGGTTCATCCGCGAAGAACAGCACCCAGATAGGGTCGCAAATGTCGTACCTATCACTAAGAAGAACGGGAAGATACGAATTTGCATAGACTTTAGAGACCTCAATTCGGCTTGTCCTAAAGATGAGTTTCCTCTCTCGATCACTGACATGGTGATCGACAACCCCTGTGGCTTCGAGCGTACGTCCTTTATGGATGGATTCTTTGGCTACAACTAGATCAAGATGCTCTCCGAAGACGAAAAGCATACGGCGTTCCGGACTCCGAAGGGGGTGTATTGCTACACAGTAATGCTTTTCAGATTAAAGAATACGGGAGCTACATATCAAAGGGCTATGAGTACCATATTCTGTAAGCATCTCCAGTAGACGGTAGAGTATTATATTGACGATATCGCCATCAAAAGTAAGCACAAATCCAACCACTTGGATGATCTACGAACAGTGTTCGATCTAATGCAGACACATCATCTAAAAATGAATCCAACCAAGTCCTTTATGGGCGTTTCCAGCGGCAAGTTCTTAGGCTTCCTCATCACAGCAAAAAGGGATTCATATCGTCCCGGAGAAGACCAAAGCAATTCTTGACATGGCACCTCCAAAGAACCTCCGAGAGCTTTGAGGTTTACAGGGGCGACTGGCATATATAAGGAGGTTCATAGCAAATCTCTCTAGTAAATGTTATCCCTTCGCCATATTAATGAAGAAAGGGGTTACTTTTGAATGGACCGAAGAGTGCCAGTGTGCATTCAACGACATTAAGAAGTACCTCACTAGCCCTCCCTTGCTGGTAGCTCCAGTCGTGGGGAAGCCTTTCCTACTATACGTTCGAGCCATGTTTCATTCTTTTGGTACCTTATTAGCCCAAAAGAATAAAAAAAGGCCACAAACAAGCAATATATTATCTCAGCAGGACCATGATTGGAGCCGAGCACCGATATAATCCTGTTGAGAAGGAATGTATCGCCCTTCTCTTCGCTATCCAGAAGACATGACATTATGTGACTGGACAGACGATCCATGTGGTATCCAGGATCAACCCTCTCAGAGTCCTTATGACCAAGCCAAGGGCACTGAATTCATGACTAGCCATATAGGCAATCCTTTTAACTCCTTACGACATGGTGTTCGTCCCGCAGAAGGCAATCAAAGGCCAAGCGTTGACAGATTTCCTGGCGGCTCATCCGGTGCCAGAAAATTTAAAACTCTACGAAGAAATCCTTGATGAAGTACTGGAGTCCAACGCAGTTTTAGACAACTCGGTATGGCACATATTCTTTGACGGAGCCTCGGGCGAAAGGATAAAATCGTAGCAGGGGTCAGGATCGTCCTTATTACTGTAGGGCCTAAAAATCAAGTTGTACCATGTATTTATTACTCAACAATCAAGTTGTGCCCCAAAAATCAAGCTGCGCCACTGTTATGAAGCTCAGAGATCAAACTGTGCCACTGATCAGGTTGCGCCATATATCAGACTGTGCTCAGTCATATTGCGCCAAAGTCTACGTGGGATCCGACATTTATTGCCATCATTGCCTGACAGTACTGACAACTGACAAGCACAGTAAACGAAGAAAATTTCTTCGAATCCCTCAAATTGTGCCGCTCAAGGAGACTTAATTGATAGTTGTCCTGCACAGCTTGTGAGTTGTGCCTAGGCGCAATCTAAATAAATTCCTTAGTTGCGCCTAGGCACAATCTGGAGAAATTATTCTCATATATTCAAAAGCTGCCACGTATCTAGGCGCAGTTTGACTTGTTGACTGAAGCTCGCGCAACCTGATAAAGTTGAGATAATTTATATTCTAAAGCAGGATGACGTGGCGCACATACTACTAAACTCTCAAAATGTTTCCACTATTCTGTACACGACCATGCACATCTCAATTACATGATGCCATGCGTCTAAATATAGTCAGTACACGATTTTTATCTGAATGGAAGTTTGTCACGACTCGCACCCAGTGAAAGGCACGAGAAGTGAATACGTCTAGCCTACACTGCAGTGTCGGCGGTAGAACGCTGTCCTGAGTCACAGTATCTAACACAGTCTAGAATAAGCTCTGAATGGAGAGTAAAATAATAAGTAACTCAATCACAATACTAAGATGGAATAGAATAGAAATCACAAGAGAGTCTCAACATAAATAGAAGTCTAAGTGTAAACCACCAGAATAAATCTCAAGTACAACTCATAAAGTCTCAAGTGGAAAGACAATAAAAAACTAAGTCTCAGCTAGACTATAGGCAAGTCCTCAGCGACTGCTGGATCCTCCTGAGGGTCCACATCGCCAGTGTCATCTAAGCCAATGCCATAATAAGTAGGGCAGTACTCCTCATCAATACCTGTAAAATTTTCAACATGCTCATTCAGGATGGAACGAGCACATATCTCTCACAACAGTTCATAGCAGGAATGGACATATAAAGCAAGCTATAGAAAACTATACATGAATCGCTGTAAAGGAAATCAATAAGAGAGAGAATATAAAATAAGATATAATATGATAAATAGAGAAATGTAACCATCTATGTGATTTAGAACATGAATTGGTTTTGTAAATGGATTGGATTGCACATGGATACAGCTATGGAGTGCACATGGATACCTATTGGGGATAATAATCACATAACCAACTATACTCACCCTGCCCCCAATCAATACACAAGGATCAATGTATGTTATGTTATTACACATGGATAACAACTACTGTATACATGGAGCTCATATGGTCATGAGTGTACATGAATAACATATGAGTGCACATGGATAAATATGAATACATGGAGTACATGATGGCCATGATAAAGCACATGAACATGACATACTCGATGTATTCGAGGGGATAACATCGCATGAAAAGATCTATAGGTTACTAATCCGTGTGAACGTCGTGTCAGCATCAAGTATACTAGTCTATAACAAGAGAACATATCCAAAGAAGTATGAAAAG
>JANAVB010023999.1:4347724-4830224 GCA_029216955.1 Iris pallida | reverse complement strand
GCAAAAATGAAAGAAAAACTAGATTTGCAATGGTAGATTAGGGTTTACCTATTGAGTGTCAAAACTCAATGAACGGGGCTCCTCGGTTGTTGTGTCGACCGATTTTCCTCCAACAAAAACCTCCGTCTCCATTCTAGAAGTGCTCCAGAAGATCCTCCTCTCGTCGACGAGCACAACGGAGTTCGTTTGGGAAGAAACGGACTCCGGATGAAGGAATTATGAGTTTTGGAGAGGTGGATCTTTTAGGGTTTCTTTGTGGAGGCTCAAAACTTCACAAATGAATGCAAAAGGGAGGGGGTGCTGATGTGTTGGGTAGCCAAGTGGGTCTCCTAGGGTTAGGGTTTCACTTGGGCCAACTCCTTCTCAAGTAGAAATGGGCCCAAGTCAAAAGGTTAAAAGCTAGCATGCAAAAAGGCTAAATTAAATCAATTAAAGCCTTAAAATAATCTAATGCATAAAAATAAATTCTAAAAATAAAATAATAATTCTAAGGCATGGTTAGTCCCTATACAATGTCCCCTAAGGTTAAACCATTTGCTAGCACAATCATGAGTCAACATATTCAGAAAATCACATGAAGGCCAAAATGGTTAAAATGACTGAAATCATCTAAACTACTCCAAAAATAGAGATTAAATCTAAATAAATTTTTTAGAACAAAAATGTGAAATTTAATTACATTATTAGGCTTCTAGTAAAGGTTGACTAAGCTCAAACTACCAAGTCACCAGTCTATAATCAATCAAATCATACTGCAATCAATCTAATTAATAAATAGATAAAATTCAAATAAAAATCATAAAAATTGAAATAAATAACAATTACTAAAATACCCTTGAAATTGAAAAGTGAGTGTGACAAATCTACCCTCCTTAAAATAATTTCATCCTCGAAATTAAGATGATCCTACCCTTCTAGGTTAAAATCCCCAACAATCACGGTCTTAAGAAACTTATCTAAATCATTCAGTTGGAAAGATATCATACATGATTATGGCAGGTAATCAGTCTGGGGTCTCATCTAGCCACTATAGTCATACTAGACCAAAAGTAGTCATAAGGTATCAAGCATACAAATATTATGGTAGGGTACAATAATCATCAAGACAGGATAATGTATAGGTCAAGAATTCACCTCTACTGGGTCTGGTAGCTGGAACTCTCTCCTGGAGGTAGGCCTCGACTAGGGGCAAGTATAGTAGGACAGTCTCGTATCTTGTGTGCAGCTGATCCATAAAATAAGCACAATCCTAGTCTCTTCCTACAGTCCTTCCATACGTGTCCAAGCTTCTTACAGAAAGTACATGTAGGCACCCACTCAACTGGTCTCTGCTGGACAGGAATCTGAACTGGATAGGCTGATCTAGGCTGAAAGCCTGGGTACTCCTGAGGCTCTGGGTATAAACTGCTCCTCGCTCTCTTGGGACTAGGCTCCTCCCTCGAATGCATGTAATCCCACAACAGTTGAAAACTGAGACTCTGCTCTCTCATAAGCTCCGCCAGAATTCTCTGCAACTCTTGCACATCCTGAAGAAGTCTGTAAATATGAGCTCCATCAGGAATGGCATGGGGTACCACTCCAGAAGGCAAAGGAAGGCCCTCAGTCTCCGGCTGAACTACAGTCCTCTCCTGAAGGATAGGAGATGGAGGAAAAATTCTCCGGTGAGGCTACTAACACCTCCTGAGCAATAGAAAGGGAAAGTACAATCTCGGTCTCATCCTGAATTGCAGCTGTGCACTAGGGACATACTCTGGTCATGGGTGCCATTCTGGAAAAGATAAGAAAAAAAATAAATCATCAGGTTGTAAGGCAATCTATCATCCTATACAAATACTGGTGAAAAATACTAAAATTAACCATAAAGCATTAATATTCTAAAGATGATCAAAATCGAAAGTTTAAAGCACGACTGTCAATAACACTGAAATCCAAGCATACTATCTATATATATCTATAAGAAAATTTAGTCTCGATATGATCTAAGTTGATCAATTCCAAGATGAATCGAGGTTTGGGCAAGATGGAGAACGAGGTCATTGAAGTCTAGGCACGAGTATCCAAGACTTGAAATCCATGTCACAATTGAATTAATTCGATTGAATAAGGTTCCAAACATTGGATGATAAGGGAATGACCAAGTCGACTGGTCGTGACCAAGGGTTTAGAATTCAACACTATTGAAATCCTAAAGGATACTGCGAGGATATAGAAATAAGTCAATTTCCTCCTTTTGATAAGGAAGCTAAACGTGATACCTTGGGTTGACCTATTAAGTACAGTGCCTTATCTTTCTGAAATATGTGAAAGACAAAAGTAAAAAGAGTTCAAAGACGATACTATTGAGTACAATACGTGGTTTATAGACGACGAAAATAATTCAAGAAGAATTGCCAAAGCTGTCGTGGATGAGACTCTGGGGCAAGTTTAACTATGCCTCTATCCACGTAGAGTAATATATATGAAAGCGAACCAAGGTGCACTAGGTTGATCTGACCATCATACACCGGTTTTGATTAGACAATATGTTAGTGGGTCGACCCAATAAAATATGTCATGATCAAGCTCAAAAAAGAGATAAGCTTGCAAAACTAAGGCTAAATTAGCAACATAAGGTAGTCAAAATATAAGTAAGGGAGGTAATAATGAAGAAGAAAAATAGTCCAAGATCATTAACTAAGCTGGTCAAGCAATCAAGATAAGGTACAAGGTTAAGCATTTAAGGAACAAGAATAACACCATCCCATGTCGGGTCGAAAGAATTGAGTCATGGTTGGATCTCGAATTTAAGTCAGAAAGTATTTTAGTATCATGGTAAGGGTTCAAGAGGTGACAACTAATAAAAAAATAAAAGAAATCAAGTTGAAGCATGAAATAAATTTAATTAAGAATCCAGTAAAATAATATAGGGACACAGTTCTAAAGGCGAATACTGTTAAGGAACGATTAAATACAAACAGATAGAAAATCACAATAAAATATCTAGATTTGAGGGAAGGTTGAGTAAGTCAAGATTGAAATACAGTCCCATAGTTTGGCAGACGACTAACAACACTGGAGTATTTACTACTATCATAGTCATGAGTGATATGGCAATTAATGTTGAACACTTCTATCTCATTAAGGTTACATTGGTGGCCTACCTTTATATTCTTTTAAAAAAAGATTTCAAAATAACTACCTCAATTTGTATTCACTCTAAGCCTTCCAATCTAATCACGACTAACATTTAAATCCTTTTCATAAATCTCATAATAACTTTTATCACATTACTACTAACCTTTCCAAAATTTAACATTTCAATCCAACTTTGAACTCCAGAGTTAATAAATCATGAATCCATAAAATTCTATATCACTTCATAACTTTTAAAAAAAACTCCCTATTGTCTCAAATAATCCTCAAAATAGGCACTTAGCTTATCACGGCATCTAGCATTTACAGCTCAGTATTTTAACGTACTTATCAACCATAATTTATCTTTCCAAGTCATTGAAACATAATCACTACTTCTTAAACCAAAATCTAAATAGATTTTTAAATCTTTAATCAATTGACACGATTCCAAATTTGAGATTTTAATATCATTGCTTCCACTTAAATTTGTAATTTAATAAACATATACATCACAACTTGTACGACTCAATTTAATAGTTCATACTGCCACCCCTTTTTTGATCATTATCAAACCAATCTATATACGTTCAAAGATGTATAATCATAATCCAATAATTCATGATTCACATCAATTCCTGAAATCGATTTATATAGATTCTAACTATTTTCCTCCAGTATCAAAATAAAATTTTATAATCCTCTGGTGATTACTACTTAGAATCTTATGATAAATTTCCTTGGTAATATTCCAACTTACAAACTACTAATCATTAAATCATCCATTTAGAAAATTGCCCTTATAAGTTAGTCAAAGTCTCCGTGTATTCCAATTCCTTAATGTAATCCTTCTAGCCATGTGTTTGACCAATGAGTATATAGCAGTGTAGCCATCTTCCTAACCATTATTAAGCACAAGAAAGTAAGGGTATTGGTGAAAAGAGTTCAAACAAGATACAAGAATCAAAGAAAGAAGGTGGACTAAAGTAAGGGAAAGAAAATCTAAATCGAAGCTCACAATGAGATTCTCAAGGATCGTCCCAGGAATCTCTCAGAAAATTCTAATAGTGATTGAGTATCCTCTCATTCTAACACCTCACTTCCTATACTCTATAGCAGGCTCGTAGTAATACAACTAAATTGTCGTACTACCACGACATCGCACTAATGTGAATGTGGTCCTGCATGGACCGAAGTGATGAAATCGTGTCTCCTTAACTATCTTGAAGACAGATTGAACAAGGAATCAATTACTGAAAAAGAAGCGAAATCATCAAAAGAGGACAGTTGTTTTCAAAAGGAGACAATTAACAGCAAGAATTAATAAGAGTTTTCCTAATGTGATTGAGTACCTTAACTTATATCTTATATCCTACTGTAGGCTGTAATGATACTCTAGTTCGAGTACCACTACGAATCACACTAGTTGTGATTTGGACCTGCATGGGCTACCACTAAAAACGTGTCACGACCCGCACCCAGTGAAAGGCACGAGAAGTGAGTACGCCCAGCCTACGCCGTAGTGTCGGCGGTAGGACGCTGTCCTGAGCCACAGTATCTAACACAGTCTAGAATAAGCTCCGAATGAAGAGTAAAATAATAAGTAACTCAATCACAATACTAAGATGGAATAAAATAGAAATCACAAGAGAGTCTCAACATAAATAGAAGTCTAAGTATAAACCACCAGAATAAATCTCAAGTACAACTCATAAAGTCTCAAGTGGAAAGACAATAAAAAACTAAGTCTCAGCTAGACTATAGGTAAGTCCTCAGCGACTACTGGATCCTCCTGAGGGTCCACGTCGCCAGTGTCATCTAAGCCAATGCCATAATAAGTAGGGCAGTACTCCTCATCAATACCTGTAAATTTTTTAACATGCCCAGTCAGGACGGAACGAGCACATATCTCTCACAACAGTTCATAGCAGGAATGGACATATAAAACAAGCTATAGAAAACTATACATGAATCGCTGTAAAGGAAATCAACAAGTGAGTGAATATAAAATGAGATATAATATGATAAATAGAGAAATGTAACCATCTATGTGATTTAGAGCATAAATTGGTTATGTAAACGGCTAGGGTTGCACATGGATACAGCTATGGAGTGCACATGGATACCTACTAGGGATAATGAACACATAACCAACTACACTCTCCCTGCCCCCAATCAATACACAAGTATCAATGCATGTTATGTTATTGCACATGGATAACAACTACTGTATACATGGAGCTCATATGGTCATGAGTGTACATGAATAACATATGAGTGCACATGGATAAATATGAATACATGGAGTACATGATGGCCATGATAAAGTACATAAATATGACATACTCGATGTATCCGAGGGGATAACATCGCATGAAAAGATCCATAGGGTACTAATCCGTGTGAACGTCGTGTCAGCATCAAGTATACTAGTCTATAACAAGAGAACATATCCAAAGAAGTATGAAAAGATCAGAGAATGTACTCGCCTGGCAAACTAAACTGCTGATGATGAAGTGTAGCTAAACTGGGGCATTGTAAACCTATTTAAAGTATACCCATGTCACAACCAAGTCCACAGTATCAAAAGAAATAGCTACAATGCAAGACTACATACTTCTAGGTCCATTTTGGTCAAAGTCAACCCTCGATCAACTCTGGTCAAACCTGGTCAACGCTGGTCAAACCTGGGTCAACTAGTCCGTCTACTAATTTCTAGGTAATACACAAAATTCTAGGTCATTTGGAGTTCGTTTGAGTTGAATTGGATCAAGTTTGACTCAAAGTTGACTTTTGTCAATTTGGTCAACTTGTCGGCCAATTCGACTAAACTAGGCTCAAAATGACAAACCAAATCTTTCCTAGGACTCCTATAGTTATATACACAACTATAATCTAATTTAAGAGAAATTCCAAGCATAATATCTACATACATATAGGTATATACACACACATGTGTATATACAATACAAACAAAACCTAAATCTAACAAATGGTGGTGTGTGTGTGTCCTGGAGCTTACTAAAATATGATAAATCTGAGATTAAAAAAACAGTAAAATACAACCGTGGTAATTTAATATACTATATATATATATATATATATATATATATATATATATATATATATATATATATATAGATATATATAATATAAAAAAAATATAAAATATATATATATATATACATATTATATATATATATATATATATATATATATATATATATACACACACACACACAAATGCTCAAATTGGAAAGATACGCAATGATGCGATATAATATAAAGAGTCTAAAATCTGGAATAATATCTCCCTCGACCCATTCTCAATATGTATGCATTAGGAATGTGTTTCAACGGGTTTTAATACATATATAATTAAACATATATATACATAGCTATATAGAAAGCATATATATACTCATAATTGATGGAAAATTATGAAACAAAGCCAAAAGTTGGTTCCCACATATACGAAATCTCATATAAGTGTCACGCCCCAGAACCAGAATACTGGAGAGCGGGGGCAGACATAGCCAGCTACGTATAATGAAATGTATTCCATCTCGCTATACGGTCACGGCTGTCTAGATACATGAGGGTTTATCTACAAGCCAGCTGTCTCTTAAGGTCATGAACAAGCCTAGTGTCTCAATCACAAGCAAGTAAGTAAATGTTACAAGATGTATGATCATTAAATATACAATAATAAGGCGTCCCAAATATTACATATTCAGCTGATCATGAAGCTAGTCGTTACAAAATGTTAGGACTAGCAAGAGTTTAGTCATACATGATCAACCCTAGGATCTGTCAATCATGTTACAGCCCGTAGGCAGACAGTAAGTAAGTGCAATCGAGCTAAACAGGTGCTCGTCGGCTAAACGCCTCAAAAGAATATTTTTACAATAGAGTGAGAGAGCCCAAAAATAACCCACTCGTTTCTCGGGTTACGTCTAGTCGTCACCATCGGGCTGGATAGTCGGTAGATCCTCTAGAGCTGCTCCGAAATCTGGCCATACAAAACCAGCTGGGTCAGATCCCAGAAAGAGCAAGTGCCACAAGGGAAGCTTCACTTAGGAACTAAAACCAGCAATCAGCACAAGAGTATAAATAAAATAAGAACTGCAAATAAAGAAAATACATCAGGATGATATACGACGAGATAACTATGGAACTATTCAGATAACCAGGTTACATCCCGTAAACCAAACAAGGACCGGGGTTGTAACCCTTCGTCTGAATAGAACTTGGAATTCTCACCATTTATCGGTAAAATAAATACAAGCATTCTGGTCATGCAGTAATCTGAGACAAAATCAGGGCAAGACCTGACAGGTTAGACTCCATCCAATCATTTCACGGCCAAGCAAGAATTACGGCTTGATACTTTAACTAACTAGGGTTGTCACAAGCCTAATTACTAACAAGATGCAGTGAGATTATTCCACAGCCACAAGCCCTGCAGTCCATCCAGGTTACCCGGGTTAAAAGAATTAGAGTTGAATTCAGGTGGGTACACCGTCCAGGAAACGAATGTACCCTTAGGTAGCTTGAAGGGTGCAACACATGACAGTGTGCTGGAAATGTGCCCTACTCGACCGCAGGCTACAGATCCCAAGGCGTGTCCAGGTAACGGGATTGCCTGTAGCTGGGAGATCTCTTCATGACTAATGTATTAATCTAGTTATTTAGTCTTAGTCCATTTCTGTACGTACTCCTGACCGTGGTACTCAGGAGTCCCTTTCTAGACATGATGCAAGACAGGACTGGATTATTTGTACAAGCACAATCGCCCACGATGTCCAGATTATTTATACAGGTCATGTCATGTCAGGTAGCCGTCGCAACAGCTATTCGAGATAATCATGTCAGGTTTTCATGTCAAGTGTACGAGTCAGGAGTGCGCCACGACGGGCCACTATCAGGTCATGTCAGGTTTTCTTGTCAAGAGTGCACCACTACGGGTCACTATCGTGTCCTGCTCAGGTATCATTAAATATATTAAATAAATCTATGATTTTCAAGTTCATGACAAAAGGCGTAAGGATATAAAATGGGCATAAAACATATATATATAATAATAATAATAATAAGATAACAAGACAGGGCACAAAAGTCCATGCGGCTCAAGGGGAGTGAGTCCATGCGGCTGGGTCAATACGGTTTTATGCGGCTGGGACTGCACGCTCATGCGGCTCAAGGAGCCCAAGGCGCATACGGCTGGAAAGGCGGGTTCATGCGGACGAAGGGGAGTCAGCTTATGCGGCTACGAAGGGAGCAATCGCCATGCGGCCGGGGTTCAACAGCATATGCGGCTATGATCAGACGAAGTCCTATGCGGCTGAGCAAGGGCGATACATATGCGACTGGAGGATGGATGGGCCTTATGCGGCCCAAAACAGTAGCGCATATGCGGCTGGGTGCGAAAGAACTCATGCGGCTGAAAGCTAGCCGTATGAAGTCCATGCGACTCAAGATAACAGGGGACTCATGCGGCTGAGTCGGAACAAGGCTATGCGGCTCAATTACTTGCCGCATGAAGATTCATGCGGTCAAGTACTCAAGCAAGTCTTATGCAGCTAGGAAGGACTTTTCCATGCGGCTGAGCTCGAACGAGTCTCATGCGGCTGGAAAGGCCATGCGGCCAGAGACTTGCTGCATGGGGTTTCATGCGGCCAAGTGCTGCTCTTCTTCTCCACTTGTCCGAGAAGGGGAGCCAAGCAACCATGGCTTCCAAACTACACAAAACCTTCATCCGGAGCCCAAAACAGAACTTCCATAGGTCAAAATGGGAAAGAACGAAATTCTCTACATCATGGAACCATCAAAACTAGAAAATAACAAGATTAAGTAGATCAAAACCCAAGAAATCCAAAAATAAAGTAAATATAGATCTACAAGAATCTAGCCATGGAAAGTGAAAATGCCAAGTTCTAAAGTATGTTAAAATGCTGTAAGGAAGAGAATGAAGCAATAAAATTGGAGTTCCTTCATGAAGTAAGTTGCACTTGCCTAGACCTCTCTCTCCCTCTGTCTAGTAGGTAAGGAAGTAAATGAGGAAGAAGAAGATGATAAATGAAGAGAGAGAATAAAGAGGGCTAATAAATACAAATAGTGGTGGTAGGTAGGGGGTTCACCCAAGGGTTCATCATGAACCCAAGCAAAACCAAGCCAGGCCGAACCAACCCAAGAAAATAACCAAGCCAAGCCAAGAAGGAATTAAGCAAGGAATTCATGCAATACAAAAATAAATACATACACGTATTCCAGAAATACGTAATATGAACCACAGGCATTACAACTCTACCCACCTTAAAAGAATTTCGTCCTCGGAATTTAATTAAGAGGCTAGAGGAGCAATGACAAGCTACATTAATCACATGCAAGCTATAACTAGGCAGACAATCACTCATTCAAGCAAGGAATTGAAGGCATGAGGCATAAGAAAGATATTATACCTTACGAGCCAAACAAGTCAGGATATCGCGATCGGATATCATCCTCACGCTCCCACGTTGACTCCCCCAAAGAGTGATGACCCCAAGCAACTCGGACTAACTTGATAGTCTTGTTCTTGAGGATCTTCTCTCTCCGGTCCTATATAGACACGGGCCTCTCCTCATACGAAAGGTTGGTACCAACAACCAATTCCGAATGATCCAGGATATGGCTCGGGTCTGGGATAAACCGTCATAATTGGGATACATGGAATACGTCATGCACCTCGCTTAGCGACGGCGGAAGAGCGAGACGATAGGATACCTCCTCTACTCGCTCCAGAATGTCAAACGGTCCTATATACCTAGGACTAAGCTTTCCCTGTTCGCCAAAATGAATGACGCTACGGTTTGGCAAAATCCTCAGGAATATATGATTGCCGACCGAAAACTCGAGAGGGCGCCGATGAGAATCGGCCCAATGACGCTGGCGATCTTGGGCAACTCGAAGATGATCTCTGACTCGCCTGACCACTTTAACTGTCTGAGCAATCATTTCTGGACCGAGCATCTGCCTCTCTCCAACATTATCCCAGGCTAGCGGGGATCTGCACTTCCTGCCATATAGTGCCTCGAACGGTGCCATCTAGATACTAGCCTGGAAACTGTTATTGTACGAGAATTCCACCAGGTGCAAGTGATCTTCCCATGAACACCGAAGTTAAGAGTGCAAGACTGCAACATGTCTTCAAGAATCTGAATTGTACGCTCCGACTGACCATCTGTCTGCGGATGATATGCTGAACTGAACTAGAGACGAGTTCCCAAACTCTCCTGCAGGCTATGCCAAAAGTGTGACGTATATCTTGAATCTCGGTCCGAGGTGATACTGACTGGCACTCCGTGTAACCTGACAATCTGCCTGAGGTACATCTCTGCTAGCTGAGCCGTCGACTGACCAACTCTGAATGGAAGAAAGTGAGCCACTTTCGTGAGCCGATCAACTATAACCCAGATAGCATCTCTGCCAGCCGGGGATCTAGGTAATCCAGTCACAAAATCCATGGTCACATGCTCCCACTTCCATTCTGGGATCGACAAGGGCTGAAGAAGTCCAGCCGGTCTCTGATGTTCGGCTTTAACTTGTTGGCAAACCAAACACCGAGAGACAAACTGAGCTATCTCCCGCTTCATGCCATTCCACCAGAAATACTGCCGAATATTACGGTACATCTTCGTACTGCCAGGATGGATGGAATACTGCGAACTGTGGGCCTCTGCCACGATCTTCTGTCTGATATCTCCACTTGGTACACAAAGACGATTACCATGTCAAAGTGTACCATCCTTATGAATGCATAACTCTGGTCTTCGTCCTGCCTCACACTCTGCTCTGAGTCGCTGAAGCTTAGAATCTGCCGACTGCGTCATCCGGATCCTCTCGACTATAGTGGACTGAACTTGCATACTGGCCATCAAGGCCACACTGGAAGGGAGAACAACTTCAATACCCATCTTCTGAAGATCTGCTAACAGCTCTGGTTGCGCTGTTAGGAAATAAACTCCGGCTCTCCTGCTCAATGCATCTGCAACAACGTTGGCCTTCCCAGGATGATACTGCAAGTTGACATCATAATCCACAAGAAGCTCAAGCCACCATCTCTGACGCATGTTAAGATCCTTCTGGGTGAAAACATACTTTAGGCTCTTGTGGTCGGTGAAAATCTCCACCCTATCTCCATACAAATAGTGCCTCCACAACTTAAGTGCAAACACCACTGCTGCCAGCTCCAAGTCATGGGTTGGGTAATTCCTCTCATGATCACGAAGTTGTCGTAAAGCATAAGCTATTACCTTCCCATGCTGTATCAGAACACATCCTAAACCTCTGTCTGAAGCATCACAGTACACTGAGAATCCTCCAGTTCCATCTGGTAGTATGAGAATGGGTGCCGTTATCAATCCTCGCTTCAACTGTTCAAAAAAACACTGACATTCTGCTGTCCAAGCAAACTGCGCATCCTTGCGGGTCAACTAGGTCAACGGTGCGGAGATCCGGGCAAAATCTGAAACAAACCGCCGGTAATAGCCGGCCAATCCAAGAAAACTACGAACCTCTGTAACTGTGCTGGGCACTGGCCATGACTCAATAGCCACAATCTTCTGGGGATCCACTTCTACTCCTCCTCGAGTGATGATATGACCCAAGTACGAAATACGATCGAGCCAGAACTCGCATTTACTGAACTTGGCATATAACTGGTGCTCCCTGAGAATCTGGAGGACAACTCTGAGATGCTGCTCAGGCTCCGCTTCACTCTTGCTGTAGACCAGGATGTCATCCAAGAACACGATCACAAACTGATCCAAGTAAGGCATAAAGATGCGATTCATGAGGTCCATGAATACTGCTGGTGCATTGGTTGCTCCAAAAGGCATAACAAGGAACTCCCAATGCCCATATCTTGATCTAAAAGCTGTCTTCGGGATGTCCTGCTCTCTGACTCTGATCTGATGATAACCTGAGCGCAAATCTATCTTCGAGAATACTGAAGCCCCCTTAAGTTGATCAAACAAGTCATCTATCCTCGGAAGAGGGTATCAGTTCTTGATTGTCACTGAGTTCAAGGTACGATAATCAACACATAACCTGGACGTACCATCCTTCTTTTTTACAAGAAGCATCGGGGCTCCCCAAGGTGATCTACTAGCACGAATGAATCCCTTGGCTCGAAGTTCTTCAATCATCTTGTACAAGATCTCCAACTCTGAAGGCGCCATCCTGTAGACTCTCTCTGACACTGGGGCTGTCTCGGGAATCAAATCTATAGTGAACTCGATCTCCCGCTCCGGAGGCATACCTGTGAAGAACAGTTTGGCAACTCTAGAGGGGGGTGAATAGAGTTTATATAGAAAAATAGCCAATTAAAAATAACTCTTTCACCAACAATAAATAATCAGAGTAAAGTGCAGAAAATAAATGAAGAGCAAAAGAGCATACGCAAACACAGCAATTTTAACCTGGTTTCCCTCGTGGAGGACTAGTCCAGGCCTGAGAACTCTAGCTCAGGATTAAATCCACTATTTGTGAAATAGTAGTTTACAACCTGTGCCTTTTCTTCAGAAGAGCATGTCAACTTCTAACAGATGATCGCAGTGGCGATTTGCTTGGAATTGTCCAAGCGACTTCTTCGACTCTTGCACAAGAATCCTAACTGAGAGATGCTGAGCACTCGACACTTAGGAGGCTTGTGGCTAGTAGATGGGAAGGGTATGGCTTACTTGAGCTTATAAGAGAGAAGAGAAAAGAAGATTGGATGGATTGGAATGAGAGAATTCATGCCCTATTTATAGTGCTTTTATAGGCAGAATTCGGCCAGAATTCGGGTAAGAAAATTCAAAAATTTGGCCGTTGGACAACTAGCAACTAGCTAACCCTAAAATTAGGGTTCCTGATTTCTAGGGGACAAAGTTCAGCCCGAACTCTGTGTGGAGGCAGAGTTCGGCCCGAACTCTGACTCCAGAGCACAGAGTGGTTCTAAGAGAATTTTTGGGCAGTGTTTGGTTCAGTGGAGCTTGGGATTTTGGGTAGGCTGTAGACTAAGTGTCAAGAGCTCAGCAAGACTCAGAGAACACAAGTCTAGACTCAATGAAAATATAAAATACAGACTCGAAAACACATTGAGAGCCGGAGACTGAGCTGTCGTCTGTCTTGAACTGTTATGCAGACGTCGTGTGTCGTATTGAATTAGTCAATGTAGTCAATATTTGGTTGACTGTGACTTTGTGTCAACAATCTCCCCCATATTGATAATTGACAAAATAATATATGTATATTCAATATTCATACCTGGACACAGTTGATTATAGCAACATAGCTCCCCCATACTTGATGCCGAGCTAGAATGTAATAGCTCCCCCGTAAACAGTGAATAGTGCTGAGCTAGAAGCAATAGCTCCCCCGTAAATAGTGCATGGAAACCTGTATAATATCTCCTAAAAAGCACAAACAAGCACAGAAATACGAAAAGATAGGATATGATACCAAACAAGTATATCCAGCCATATATATCCAGGCAGAATATACATAGTTCTCCCCCTTTTGGCAGTTAGCAATATAGACTGCAGAGAAATGAATAATAAAAGAAAACTGCAGTAGACAATTAATAGTAATACAACCACACCAAGCAGAGAAGAAACAGTATAGAAATAATCAAAAGAAGTACTAGCATAAAGTGTCATAACCAAATGTCAAACACACAACCAGAGTTTAAAAGCATCCAAGTACATAAAACTGAAACTAACTAACTAGAAATGAAAATGCATCAACTAATGTCATCATCAGCAGCAGCAGCAGTAGATAGTAGCCAATCTCCATCACGGAGCACGAGATTGTCCAGGAGTATCAGAACGTCTGCGATCCACAAAAGCAGCACCCGGATCCAGATAACGCATGACCCACGGATCATCAATGCGATAGCCCTCACGATCGGGATCCCGCTGCATGGGAATGGGCATAGTAGGATGATGGGACATGGAGTACCGAATATCATGCAGCGAGTTGCTGAGTGCACTCATCTGCAGGGTAGTGCGGTAGTCCATCTGAGCCCATCGATCGTCCTCTAAGTCGAAACGATCCCGGAGCATGGTCTGGATGGAGTCAAGAGTGGCAGGTGGAGGAGGTGCATCCTGACCGAGTGGAGGGGCGTCTGGCTCCTCATCATCAGAATGCTCAGAAGCTTCAGGAGAGGCGACGACTGCTTGAGTACGTCGTGCCTTGGACAGGAAAGCAGGAGCAGGCAAGAACGGACAGTCATGAATAGGAATGATGAATGCACGAAAAACCATAGGAAGGTATAAAGGATAAACCAAAGCTCTTGGTTTCTTCCTACAATTTATCATCCAGTCCATCATTGTCCTAGGAAGATTGAAGGGGATACGAAAATGAAGGTGATATAAAGCAGAGATCTCAAAGTAGGTAACTTCATCAGTTGAACCAGCTTTTGGTAAGATAGTATTGAACACGATGCGATGAAGTTCATAAAAGTAGGGGGTGAGATGCTTGGCCTTTAGCTTGCGAGGACTTACGTTAGGAGCACATAAATCCTCCTTGAATCCTTCAAGGGAAGTATCGCCAACAAATTGAAGTTGACGTGCTTCCACAAGCTTGTCCCACACATCAAGATCCGGGAGAGCAAGAAAGTCTCCCAACTCAGAATCATTGAAGGCAATGTTAATGCCAGCAACCCGGGAATAGATGTGGGTTGCATCGTAAGTCAGATTACAGTAGAACATTTGGATTGCGCTACGGTAAATGACAAAGTTGGAAGCAACTAGTTCATCCAAACAAAGATCACGAAATAAAGATTCATATTGAGAAAATATTGTAAAATTGATGGGATGGCCCCCAAATACCGGACGAGTCCTAAAATCGCTAAACCATTTATTAGAGGCGTCTAGCGACACAAATAGACGGTCGTCGTATGTATTAGGGTCATCGGGACGCGGCGGATTGAACAACGGATGAATGGGGTGTTGTTCAACAACTTGTTCAATCGGAGGAGGAGGAACCGAAGAGGAAGCTCCCTCATGTCGAGTCCTTCTCCCTCGTTTGGACAAGCGAGATGCCATTTGCAAAGAAATAGGAGAACTTGAAAATGATAGAAAGAGAGAGTTATACCTGAAAATAATACCAAACAGTGGAAGAGAATGTTGAAAAACCCCTTTCCCTTGATTTTGAGAAGAAATGGAGCTCTCTAGATCAAGAACTAGGGTTAGGGTTTGGAAGGAAGAAGGTTGAAGAGGTGGAGAAGAAGGAAATATGGGAGGAAAGAGAAGGAATCCCGAAATAAAATAGGGGTTTGTCTTTGGTCGGATAGAATATTGACCATTGGATCTAAAATGATCCAACGGCAGAGCCAGATCCCGACGCTGGAGCAATTGGACCGAACTCGGCCCGAACTCTGTTAAGGGCAGAGTTCGGCCTGAGTTCTGGATTAGTGGTCCAGAACAGAAAACAGGCTGAAAGATAAAAAAAATTGGTTAAGTGTTGAAAAAAAGTGATGGTTGAGGATAAAAGTTTGATGAAATCAATGAAGTACATAGAGAGGTACTCAAAAGTCAGAATGAACTTTAGAATGTAGTAATTAGACAGTATTAAGTCGAAACAAACCATATAATAAACAAGGAAATATATTGTAATTTAATATTTCAAATTTGCCATGGGTTAGCTGCAGGGGCCGGATCCCAGCTAGCGGTAGTCCTGAGGACTAGTGCACCGTGTCGCTTAGGCTTTTACGCCTTGTTGTCAGAAGGACCCTTTCGGCTTGTACCCATACCAAATTTGTCGTAAAAGAATCAAAATATACTCGATATTTACGCAGGCGAGTCTCAACTTATAACTGCTTCATCCAAAATTCCGAGTTCACGACATAGGAAATTGAAGCGCTCTTCGGATAATGGCTTAGTAAAGAAATCTGCTAGCTGATGATCAGTGTCGATAAATTCTAAGTTAATCGTACCATTTTGCTGATGATCACGCAAAAAGTGGTGTCTGATCTCAATGTGTTTAGTGCGTGAGTGGCAGACAGGGTTCTTAGTCAAATTAATGGCACTTGTATTATCGCAGAATATAGGAATATGCATAAAAGTTAACTTATAGTCTTCAAGGGTTTGCTTCATCCACAGAATTTGTGCACAACAACGCCCAGCTGCTATGTATTCAGCTTCTGTTACGGATAGTGCGACAGAGTTCTGCTTCTTGCTAAACCAGGAGACTAAAGCTTTTCCTAATAAATGACACGTGCCGCTCGTACTTTTACGGTCGACCTTGCATCCAGCAAAGTCAGCATCGGAATAACCAATAAGATCAAATGATGTTGACTTGGGATACCATAGGCCCACTGTAACCGTACCCTTAAGGTATCGAAAGATACGCTTAACCGCGGTCATGTGTGATTCCTTAGGATTAGCTTGATATCTAGCACATAGGCAAACACTGAACATGATATCGGGACGACTAGCAGTTAAATAGAGTAAGCTGCCTATCATACCTCGATACTTACGTTGATCAACGGGTTTGCCGCTCTCATCTGGTTCGAGTTTGGTTGAAGTAGCCATTGGTGTGCTGATTGGTTTAAAGTTGTCAAGATCGAACTTCTTCAGCATGTCCTTGGTATACTTCGATTGGCAGATGAAAGTTCCATTAGCCATTTGTTTCACTTGCAGACCAAGAAAGTAGTTGAGCTCTCCCATCATGCTCATCTCAAATTCTGTCTGCATACATTTTACAAATTCTTGACAGAGGGTTTCATCAGTAGAACCAAAAATGATATCATCAACATAAATTTGAATCAACAGAATAGTGTCTTTAAAAGATTTTATAAACAGTGTAGTGTCAATTTTCCCTTTTGAAAAACCTTTCTCAAGTAAGAAGCTACTTAGCCTTTCATACCAAGCTCTGGGGGCTTGTTTGAGGCCATAAATCGCTTTCTTTAGCTTGAACACGTGGTCGGGAAATTTGTGATTTTCAAAGCCAGGAGGTTGTTTCACATAAACTTCCTCCTTAATAAAACCATTCAAGAAAGCACTTTTCACATCCATTTGAAATAATTTAAAGTTTTGAAAATTAGCAAAAGCATAAAGCATCCGAATGGATTCTAGTCTAGCAACAGGAGCATACGTCTCATCGTAGTCGATACCTTCCTCTTGGTTGTATCCTTGAGCTACTAGACGAGCTTTGTTACGTGTGACTGAACCATCTTCATTTACTTTGTTTCTAAAAACCCATTTAGTATCAATTATCGAGTGATTAACCGGTCTAGGAACGAGTTCCCATACTTGGCTTCTCTCGAATTGGTTGAGTTCTTCTTGCATAGCAGAAATCCAAAATTCATCATTAAAAGCTTCAGAAATGTTTTTAGGCTCCACTTGTGAAATGAAGGCAGTGCTAGCAACGGAGTCTCTTAGTGATGATCTAGTAGTTACTCCACGTGAAACTTCTCCTATAACTAAATTTTCTGGATGAGAAGGTTTGAAAGAGAATTTCTTAGGCAAACCCTCCAGAGAATTAGTTTCGGTTGAAGTATTCATTGGAGTAGAAGTTGATGGCTCAACGTCATCATCAAGAGTACTTACTGCACTGTTGTCTTCATCAAAAGTCACATTTGTTGACTCTTCCACAATAAGTGAGCGTTTATTAAAAACTCTATATCCCTTACTCTTGGCGGCATAACCAAGAAAGATACCATCGTCAGCTTTGTCATCAAATTTGCCTAAGTTGTCTTTGGTGTTAAGGATAAAACATCTACAACCAAAAACTTTAAAATAAGAAACATTAGGGGTTCTCCCAAACCAAAGCTCATAGGGTGTTTTCTTCGTAATGGGACGAATTAGCACCCTATTCAAAATGTGGCATGCTGTACTGACAGCTTCTGCCCAAAAGTATTTCGGAAGTAAAAATTTATTCAACATGACTCTGGCCATATCGCCGAGAGTTCTATTCTTCCGCTCCACAACACCATTTTGTTGAGGAGTTCTAGGACAAGAAAATTCATGATCAAAACCATTTACATTACAAAAATTTTCAAAATCATAATTTACGAATTCGCCTCCATGATCACTTCGGATTCGAGTAATCATGTAGCCTTTTTTGTTTTGAACTTTCTTTACAAAAACTTTGAAAACAGAGATAGCATCGCTCTTATTAGCGAGAAAGAAAACCCAAGTAAATCTCGAAAAATCATCAACAATAACAAATGCATAAAGTTTGCCACCAAGGCTAGCTATTCTACTAGGACCAAATAAATCCATATGAAGTAGTTACAAGGGTCTAGTAGTACTTACAGAGTTGATGGAATGAAATGAGGATTTAGTTGCCTTGTTTAGTTCACATTCGACACATACCGTATCCTTTTTGAATGTAATGTCAGGCAATCCTCTCACTAGCTTCTTGGTAGAAAGCCTGGATATAGCATCCATGTTGGCGTGACCAAGACGCTGGTGCCAAAGTAGTCGTTCGTCTTTGTGGGCATATAGACATCTACCTGCATTGTTAGTATTTACAGAAAGATAGAAAATATAGATGTTGTCCTCTCTTTTCCCTTCAAAAGCAATGTCTCCTGTTGACCTATCATAGATGTAGCAACTGTTTTGTCCAAAGTTAGTATCATATCCATGATCAGCAAGATGACTAATGCTGAGCAGGTTATGCTTTAACTCGGTCACTAGGCAGACATCCTTTATTACAGGAGAAGGAGGATGACCAATGATACCATTATCTATTATGTGCCCTTTGAGATTGTTACCGAAGGATACATATCCTTCTCTCTTCATCGATAGTGATGCAAAAAGATTTGCGTCTCCCGTCATATGTCGCGAGCATCCACTATCGAGAATCCACTTACTTTCAGTTGAAGAGGGAAGGTCCACCTACATCAAGAGTAGATGTGACCTTTGGTACCCGAGTTCTTGAGGGTCCTGAAAAGTTAGTCTTTGGAAACCAAGTATATATCTTTTTATCTACAAGTCTTCTAAATTTGCACTGTGGTGAGATGTGTCCATGTAATCCATAGTAAGTACAGATAGCATTCTTATTTATACTAGGAGCATGAGAATAATATCTATAAGCAACAGGATAAGGATGGTCATGATGTGAAGAGTTAGCATGGTGATGATGATTATGCATAGAATGAGTGGCATGGTGATGGTGTCTATGAGGCATATCATGATGGTATTGTCTATGATGTGTGACATGCTGATATTGTCTATATGGCATGGTATGATGATTTTGTCTATATGGCATATGATGATCTTGTCTATATGGCATTGCATGATAATTTTGTCTATATGGTATGGCATGATGATTTCTATGTGTAGAGTGATGTTGATTGTGTCTTTGTGCATGATGATTGTGTACTGAGTGAGAATTATTCTTACGTGCACGTGGTTTGTGAAAGTTTGTGTATATAAATGCATGGTTATGTGCTGCATGAGAATGACGTAGTTGACTAGCATGAGTGGTGTTGTGCCCATGTGATTGGGTTTGAGGTTGAACAACCTGTTTACCCAATTTGGTTTCTAATCTTTTAGAAACAGCTTGCAGTTCATCAACCTTAATATTTAAGCCATATATCTTAGTCATAGAAATCTTGTGTCTACTCTTTTCTTCAGCAAGCAACGTGTTGAGTGTAGTGATTTCTTGAGTTTGTTGCTCAATACGTGCTTCAGCATCATGTAAGCTTAATTTAAGCTTGGATACTTCATCAGGGTCATTTGTGGGTGTCGTGTTTCTAACATTATCAAGAAGTAAGGAAATTCTTTGTATCTCATCTTCAAGACTTTTGATTTTGTCCTTGGCATGTTTGTATTTACCGATGACCTTTTTGTGATCATCGAGTAAATCAGTGAAAGCATCACCAAGTTCATCAAAAGAGAAGTCATCTAGAGTTTCGTTAGATACCTTGTTGGAAGTTGCCATTAGGCACACATTTGCTGTATCTTGAGGAGAGCCTTTTTCTTCCTCGGAGTCACTCGCTTCACTTTCATGCCAAATTCCTGTATTGGCATATTTCTTTGATGAGTATGGCTTCTCATAGCGGTTGCTCTTCTTCAAGAATGGGCAGTCTTTTCGGACATGTCCAGTCTTCTTACAACCGTAACAGGTTGGCTCTTCTTCATCATCTTCTTGTGAATCCTTCTTCCTTCGATTGAAGCGAAGGAATTTTCTGAAGTTGCGAACCATGAGAGCTTGATCTTCATCATCCGAGTTATCGTCTTCGGTCTCATCGTGATCAGCCCTTCGTCGATGAGCTTTGAGTGCGATCTTCCTGATCTTCGGAGCAGGCTCTTCGAAGTCCTTGAGGTCAAGCTCGTGAGTCATGAGCTTACCCATCAAGGTCTCCATTGACATTGTTGTGAGATCGTTCCCTTCTATGATGGCTGTCACCTTAGGGTTCCAAATCTTTGGTAGCCCTCTGAGCAACTTACGAATCTTCTCGTGGTTTGAGTACTGCTTTCCAAGCGAGGATAGAGGATTGATGATGTCGAGGAATCTTGTGATCATTTGAGTGATCGTCTCACTTGGCTTCATCTTGAAGGCTTCGTATTCTTGAGTGAGACGGCTTATTTTAGATTCCTTGACCTGTGTGGTTCCTTCATGCGTCACTTCTAGAAGTCTCCATACTTCATGAGCAGTGGTGCATGTAGAGACCCTGTTGAACTCATTCCTGTCTATAGCACAGAATAAAGCATTAATAGCCCTAGCATCTAGACTTGCCTGTTTCTTCTCCTCGACAGAATATTTGTCGTGTGGTTTCTCAATGAGGTCACCATCGACAACTATCCTGGCGGGCTTTTTGTAACCGTCAGTGACGACAGTCCACAGGTCAAAGTCTAGAGACTTAAGATAGAAGCTCATCCTTATTTTCTAATATGTGTAGTTTGTCCCATCAAAAAGGGGAGGCCTATGAGTGGACTGACCTTCACCATGATTGGAAATCAAGGATTGTGTGGTTGCCATGGATCAACTCTTAGGATGTTAGTCCTTAAAAAGAGAACAGAGCTCTGATACCAATTGAAGGACAGTTTGGCAACTCTAGAGGGGGGTGAATAGAGTTTATATAGAAAAATAGCCAATTAAAAATAACTCTTTCACCAACAATAAATAATCAGAGTAAAGTACAGAAAATAAATGAAGAGCAAAAGAGCATACGCAAACACAGCGATTTTAACCTGGTTTTCCTCGTGGAGGACTAGTCCAGGCCTGAGAACTCTAGCTCAGGATTAAATCCACTATTTGTGAAATAGTAGTTTACAACCCGTGCCTTTTCTTCAGAAGAGCACGTCAACTTCTAACAGATGATCGCAGTGGCGATTTGCTTGGAATTGTCCAAGCGACTTCTTCGACTCTTGCACAAGAATCCTAACTGAGAGATGCTGAGCACTCGACACTTAGGAGGCTTGTGGCTAGTAGATGGGAAGGGTATGGCTTACTTGAGCTTATAAGAGAGAAAAGAAAAGAAGATTGGATGGATTGGAATGAGAGAATTCATGCCCTATTTATAGTGTTTTTATAGGCAGAATTCGGCCAGAATTCGGGTAGGAAAATTCAAAAATTTGGCCGTTGGACAACTAGCAACCAGCTAACCCTAAAATTAGGGTTCCTGATTTCTATGGGACAGAGTTCGGCCCGAACTCTGTGTGGAGGCAGAGTTCGGCCCGAACTCTGACTCCAGAGCACAGAGTGGTTCTAAGGGGATTTTTGGGCAGTGTTTGGTTCAGTGGAGCTTGGGATTTTGGGTAGGCTGTAGACTAAGTGTCAAGAGCTCAGCAAGACTCAGAGAACACAAGTCTAGACTCAATGAAAATATAAAATACAGACTCGAAAACACACTGAGAGCCGGAGACTGAGCTGTCGTCTGTCTTGAACTGTTATGCAGACGTCGTGTGTCGTATTGAATTAATACAGATATTATTTAGTCAATGTAGTCAATATTTGGTTGACTGTGACTTTGTGTCAACAACCTGGAAGTTCTTCTGGGAAAACATCTGGGAACTCATCCACTATCCTGGGCAACTGAACTGCTGCTACTGCCATCCGCAATATCGGAGGAGAAGACTCAACCTCACCTCGAGAAAAGAAAAATTCTGGCTCACCTGGAATGCTAAAAACAACCCTGCCAATATGGCAGTCTATTCTAGCATACTGGTTCCTCAACCAATCCATCCCTAGGACCATATCATAATCGGCCATCGGAAACTCTATCAATCTAGCGGGGAATTCTCTACCGCTAACTACGATCCGACACGAGGAAAACACTCTATCTACTCCCACAAGTCCGTTACCAGTAAGTATATTAAGCCTTACTGATAATGACTCGGGCTCCAATCCTACCCGTGTCGCAAATCGTACAGACATAAATGAATGCGATGCACCAGAATCAAATAAAGCTGAAGCTGGAAAGGAGTTGACGAGAATAGTACCTGCCACTACCTCTCCTGGTGCCAATCCTTCCTCTGCGGTCATCACCATAGCCTGACCATGCCCTCGGGGTGTTGGTCCCCTCTGCTGAAATCCTCGCTGTCTATTCTGACTCTGGGCCTGGGCTTGAATATGCTGTTCGGGGTTCTGTTGCTGAAATATCTAGGACTGAGGCGGCAAGGGCCTCGGCAATGGATACTGCTGCTGCTGCTGGACTGGGACTGGGGCTGGTCCCCTCACCGAAGAGCTAGAAAGGTTGGACGATGATGAACCACCCCTATTCGGGTAGGATCCAACCCTATGGTCTGGTGCTCCACAAGCCAGACACAATCCCTGCGCCCTGCGACACTCTGCCACTACATGGCCTGGCTTCCCACAATGAGAACAACCCACTGCGGAAGACTGCTTCTGCTTCTGCTGCTGCTGAGGGTGCGTCGGAGTGGAATGCTGAACCGACGTCACTGAGGCCGCTCGCCTCGGAGCTCCAATAGTCAAAGCCCTGGCTGTCGGGGCTGGTGCTGAAGACTGATTCATCTGGCCGTGGGATCTCTTCCGTCCTTCGGCCCTATCCACAATCCTCTGGGAGGTATACTCATGCCTCCTAGCAGCTCTCAAGACTGCATCAAAAGTCTGATGCTCGAACTGCTCAACTACCAATAGAATCTCTAGGTGAAGCCCCTGCTGGAATCGCTGGGCTCGATCATACTCGGTTGCCACCAAGGTGGGAGCAAACCAACTGAGTCTGGAAAACTCGGCCGCATATCCATCGACCGTCCTGCCTCCTAGCTTCAGATTGGTAAACCTCGTCTGCAGATCATACCGAGCCATGGCATCGAAATACTTGGTCTGGAATCTCTCTCTGAATACTGCCCAAGCAATGGGTGCTGCTAATCCAACGGCCTGAGCTGTCCACCAGCTACGGGCAAGATCCAATAATTGCAGGCGCACTACGGCTACCTTTTCGTTCTCTGGGGTCCTGGCTGCTTCTAGAATCACCTCTGTGTCCTGAAGCCATGCATCTGCTGCGATAGCATCTTTACTACCGTCGAAGAATGGAGGGTTCAAGCGCTTGAAGCTGTTGGCTGTGCTGTTACCCTGATAACCTCCTCTGGTCAAAGCATCCGTCACTGCCTGGTGCAAGGCATCTCCACGCCGGTCTTGGGAAGCTATCAAGGTCCTGACGAGTCCTACCAAAGTGCCATCATCAGGCTCGACAGGCTGAACTGGCTGGACTGGTGGCTCTTCTCCAACAGGCTCGACTCTAGAGGCTACTCCGGAATGCTGGGCTTGATCTCCGGGTTGCTGCTGGTCCACGGGAGGTGCTCCGCCTTGCTGATCGGCAGGACCACGAACAATGCCGCTGAAGAAGATGACATAGGGAACAATAAGGAAGGACCAGGACAGATCAACGATACAAGCATATGATCAGGACAAGAATCCAGGGATTCAGAAGATACGAGCAGAGATCAAGGACGAATACTGATTGAGACATCTATTCGGTAAACCCTCACATATCTTGATTTACAAGACCTGCATGGGCCACCACTTAAACCATGTCACGCCCCAGAACCAGAATACTGGAGAGCGGGGGCAGACATAGCCAGCTACGTATAATGAAATGTATTCTATCTCGCTATACGGTCACGGCTGTCTAGATACATGAGGGTTTATCTACAAGCCAGCAGTCTCTTAAGGTCATGAACAAGCCTAGTGTCTCAATCACAAGCAAATAAGTAAATGTTACAAGATGTATGATCATTAAATATACAACAATAAGGCGTCCGAAATATTACATATTCAGCTGATCATGAAGCTAGTCGTTACAAAATGTTAGGACTAGCAAGAGTTTAGTCATACATGATCAACCCTAGGATCTGTCAATCACATTACAGCCCGTAGACAGACAGTAAGTAAGTGCAATCGAGCTAAACAGGTGCTCGTCGGCTAAACGCCTCAAAAGAATATTTTTACAATAGAGTGGGAGAGCCCAAAAATAACCCACTCGTTGCCCGGGTTACGTCTAGTCGCCACCATCGGGCTGGATAGTCGGTAGATCCTCTGGAGCTGCTCCGAAATCTGGCCATACAAAACCAGCTGGGTCAGATCCCAGAAAGAGCAAGTGCCACAAGGGAAGCTTCACTTAGGAACTAAAACCAGCAATCAGCACAAGAGTATAAATAAAATAAGAACTGGAAATAAAGAAAATACATCAGGATGATATACGACGAGATAACCATGGAACTATTCAGATAACCAGGTTACAACCCGTAAACCAAACAAGGACCGGGGTTGTAACCCTTCGTCTGAACAGAACTTGGAATTCTCACCATTTATCGGTAAAATAAATACAAGCATTCTGGTCATGCAGTAATCTGGGACAAAATTAGGGCAAGACCTGACAGGTTAGACTCCATCCAATCATTTTACGGCCAAGCAAGAATTACGGCTTGATACTTTAACTAACTAGGGTTGTCACAAGCCTAATTACTAACAAGATACAGTGAGATTATTCCACAGCCACAAGCCCTGCAGTCCATCCAGGTTACCCGGGTTAAAAGAATTAGAGTTGAATTCAGGTGGGTACACCGTCCAGAAAATGAATGTACCTTTAGGTAGCTTGAAGGGTGCAACACATGACAGTATGCTGGAAATGTGCCCTACTCGACGGCAGGCTACAGATCCCAAGGCACGCCCAGGTAATGGGATTACCTGTAGCTGGGAGATCTCTTCATGACTAATGTATTAATCTAGTTATTTAGCCTTAGTCCATTTCTGTAGGTACTCCTAACCGTGGTACTCAGGAGTCCCTTCCTAGACATGATGCAAGACAGGACTGGATTATTTGTACAAGCACAATCGCCCACGGTGTCCAGGTTATTTATACAGGTCATGTCATGTCAAGTAGCCGTCGCAACAGCTATTCGAGATAATCATGTCAGGTTTTCATGTCAAGTGTACGAGTTAGGAGTGCGCCACGACGGGCCACTATCAGGTCATGTCAGGTTTTCTTGTCAAGAGTGCACCACTACGGGTCACTATCGTGTCCTGCTCTGGTATCATTAAACATATTAAATAAATCTATGATTTTCAAGTTCATGACAAAAGACATAAGGATATAAAATGGGCATAAAATATATATATATATAATAATAATAATAATAAGATAACAAGACAGGGCACAAAAGTCCATACGGCTCAAAGGGAGTGAGTCCATGCGGCTGGGTCAATACGGGTTCATGCGGCTGGGACTGCACGCTCATGCGGCTCAAGGAGCCCAAGGCGCATGCGGCTGGAAAGGCGGGTTCATGCGGACGAAGGGGAGTCAGCTTATGCGGCTGCGAAGGGAGCAATCGCCATGCGACCGGGGTTCAACAGCATATGCGGCTATGATCAGACGAAGTCCTATGCGGCTGAGCAAGGGCGATACATATGCGGCTGGAGGATGGATGGGCCTTATGCGGCCCAAAACAGTAGCGCATATGCAGCTGGGTGCGAAAGAACTCATGCGGCTGAATGATAGCCACATGAAGTCCATGCGACTCAAGATAACAGGGGACTCATACGGCTGAGTCTGAACAAGGCTATGCGGCTCAATTACTTGCCGTATGAAGATTCATGCGGTCAAGTACTCAAGCAAGTCTTTTGCATCTAGAAAGGACTTTCCATGCGGCTGAGCTCGAACGAGTCTCATGCGGCTGGAAAGGCCATGCGGCCAGAGACTTGCTGCATAAGGTTTCATGCGGCCAAGTACTGCTCTTCTTCTCTATTTGTCCGAGAAGGGGAGCCAAGCAACCATGGCTTCCAAACTACACAAAACCTTCATCCGGAGCCCAAAACAGAACTTCTATAGGTCAAAATGGGGTAGAACGAAATTCTCTACATCATGGAACCATCAAAACTAGAAAATAACAAGATTAAGTAGATCAAAACCCAAGAAATCTGAAAATAAAGTAAATATAGATCTACAAGAATCTAGCCATGGAAAGTGAAAATGCCATGTTCTAAAGTATGCTAAAATGCTGTAAGGAAGAGAATGAAGCAATAAAATTAGAGTTTCTTTATGAAGTAAGTTGCACTTGCCTAGACCTCTCTCTCCCTCTCTCTGGTAGGTAAGGAAGTAAATGAGGAAGAAGAAGATGATAAATGAAGTGAGAGAATGAAGAGGGCTAATAAATATAAATGGTGGTGGTAGGTAGGGGGTTCACCCAAGGGTTCATCATGAACCCAAGCAAAACCAAGCTAGGCCGAACCAACCCAAGGAAATAACCAAGCCAAGCCAAGAAGGAATTAAGCAAGGAATTCATGCAATACAAGAATAAATACGTACACATATTCCAGAAATACATAATACGAACCACAGGCATTACAATAAGTCCTGAAAACTCAGATTTTAGAAGCTAAGAAGCTGGAAATCAAAATATCACATTTAACTCAAAAAAATCGAAATAAAAGAAAACTCATCCAATTCACACAACGACCCAAAATGAAAAATACACCAAATGAACCAGCAAAACTCGGCATACACGTTGGTCTCGACCCACGTGATGCGTTCGTATACTCTCGGGTTCGAAATCATGTCTGTTTCGTGTCCACAGAACGTGTATCGAAATTTCCCGATACCGTGTGATACGCGTACGTTCTCGCTCGTTTGAGCGCTGCACACGCAACGAAACGCCCCGTGCTTGTGCACGTAGCTGGGGGGTCCTGGGTTAGGTCTAGGACACGATGACAGGGAGACACGCCGCCCGAAGCAGCGCATGCAGCCCCCGCACACGCGCGGCCTGCTACACGCGCGCGCCCCGCGCGCCCTCGTGCGCGTGGTTCCGGCCTCGCTGCTCGCTCGTCGGGCCACGCCGCGACTCGGGGTTCGTCCTAAGGGTCGTCTAGGTATAGGTCAACATGTTCTAGGTCCTGGAACGGGTCTTCGCTTCATCGTGTGCACGCACGAAGTCCGTTTCCGCGACAAAAATGACAGGCTGAATGAACAGTGGCTGAGCGGTGCACGCGCGATTTCTCTGCGCTCGTTCATCGAAAAGCCATGAAATTTTACGAGCATGGGGTCAGAGGTTGTCCCCACGTGCTCACAAAATTTCACGCAAAAATAAGATCTGTGCATCGAGAAATCACACGCGGACAGCAGGGAACGCACGGCCTCGTGTACGGGATCCGTGCACGTGCGTCCGTCGCCCGAAACGCCGCTGATACGATGCCAAAACCAAAACCGTCTTCACGAAAGTTTATCAAAATCATATTTTCTAAACATCCATGAAGTCAGAATCGAAAAACAACAACTTTCTATCCTAAGCGGCTTTTCGTCGAACACGTGCCGTAAGGGATCGACACGTGTCCGATACCTCCATCAAACGTAGTCGAAATCTCACCAAATTTTGTGGGCAAGACTAGGGAACCTATATGGATGCAAAAATGAAAGAAAAACCAGATTTGCAATGGTAGATTAGGGTTTACCTATTGAGTTTCAAAATTCAATGAACGGGGCTCCTCGGTTGTCGTGTCGACCGATTTCCCTCTAGCAAAAACCTCCGTCTCCACTGTAAAATTGCTCCAGCAGATCCTCCTCTCCTCGTCGAGCGCAACAGAGTTTGTTTGGGAAGAAACGGACTCCGGATGAAGGAATTATGAGTTTTGGAGAGGTGGATCTTTTAGTGTTTCTTTGTGGAGGCTCAAAACTTCACAAATGAATGCAAAGGGGAGGGGGTGCTGCTGTGTTGGGTGGCCAAGGGGGTCTCCTAGGGTTAGGGTTTCACTTGGGCCAACTCCTTCTCAAGTAGAAATGGGCCCAAGTCAAAAGGTTAAAAGCTAGCATGCAAAAAGGCTAAATTAAATCAATTAAAGCCTTAAAATAATCTAATGCATAAAAATAAATTCTAAAAATGAAAATAATAATTCTAAGGCATGGTTAGTCCCTATACAATGTCCCTAAGGTTAACCAGTTGCTAGCACAATCATGGGTCAACATATTCAGAAAATCACATAAAGGCCAAAATGGTTAAAATGACTGAAATCATCTAAACTACTCCAAAAATAGAGATTAAATCTAAATAAATTTTTTAAAACAAAAATGTGAAATTTAATTACATTATTATGCTTCTAGTAAAGGTTGACTAAGGTCAAACTACCAAGTCACCAGTCTACAATCAATCAAATCACACTGCAATCAATCTAATTAATAAATAGATAAAAATTCAAATAAAAAATCATAAAAATTGAAATAAATAACAATTACTAAAATACCCTTGAAATTGAAAAGTGAGTGTGACAAAGTTGGCGCAACATAAGGTTGGCACAACCCAAAGTAGCGCAATCCAGCCTCGCGCATATCTGAATAACTGCTAAAACAGTTATTTCCAGAACTCTATAAATAGAGTTTCCAATCATTTTCAAGAAGAGACAGAGATCAAGTACTCTTGCAAAATTGCTGCTGCATTCTCCAGAGGCTCTAGTCTTCAAGTTTACATAGTCTAAGGGATAAAATGATCGTCATCTGATCAGATTTCTACAGTTGTACTTCCCCAGAATTCAAATTGTACTCTTGTACTCTTTTCTAAAGTTTGTAATAAAACTTTTTGTTTTTTCAAAAAAAATGGCGACTCTGCTGGGGACGACTTTCTTCTCCGATGAGAAGGTGACAACTAAATGTGATGCTACGTCGATCGGCAAGACGCAGAAGACTCTGGTTGTTCAAGTCAACCAGACAGCCTATGAAGATATGATCAACAAGAAGAGCAACAAGCGCACTGTGGCTATCACCAAGAACAAAACTGTGTGGACTCCTAAGTCTTCTACGGTTGTTGTTGCCAAGGCACAATCTGCCTCTGTGGCTCAGACGCAATCTGCTTCTACTGCCTGTGCGCAGCCCACTCTTCATGTTCCTGTTGCCCGTATGCAACTTACTCTCACTGCTGCCCGTGCGCAATCCACTCTTCCTACTGCCAAGGCGCAGTCCACTACTCTCTTTGCTGCCAAGGTACAGTCTGCTCATGCTGCTGCCAAGGCGCAGTCTACTCATGCTATTGCTATGGCACAGTCTACTCATGTTGCTGCCATGGCACAACCAGTAGCCTATATTGCTAGGGTGCAACCAGTAGCCCATATTGCTGTGGCACAATCCAAGAAAATAGTTGTTCAGGCGCAGTTTGCTGCTCTGGTGCAACCCAAGGGATCTAGCCTTTTGGCTATTCCTTCCTCTAATTCTCCAGTTCTGAACTTGGAGAAACAATATTCTAGTGCTAAAACTAGACAGAACAAAGGAAAAGGACCTATTACACTTCCTTAACTGGCGCAACCTGTACCTATGATGGTCCTATAACAAAACATAGGGAGACGCTTCTTAGCTAACCCTCTATAAAATTAAAGAAAGCACCCTTTGGTGTTTTCTCAAACTTCCCTAGTCTATGACTCAGAGGAAGATATGTCAGATTCCATTCCTTTAAACAAAGGTCTTCAGATCTCTGCTATGGGAAGGAATACTGATCAAAGAGGCATCTTGCCCACCCCTATGGGGACTGGTCAAGATCTTCTAACCTTGCAAATTTCAAGATCCAAGCAGGAAAAGTTGATGGTATCTCAAACAGAGACACCCGGAACAGAATTCTCTGATTTTCGTGCTTATCTCAATAGGCCTCCATCAATATCAACTTCGGTAAAATGTAAGAATTCTATGCCAAAGGCCAATCTATACCAGAAACCAAAGTTTGAAAAGAAGGACCCAATAACTTATGCTAATGAGTTAAGTACCTCTTTGTACACTCAGGGAACTAAACATGTGAATAATAGGAGGCATGTTCCTAACATCATTAAGGAATATGTTCCTCCGACTTCTTCTTGTCCTGTAGTGGTAACTGATCTCCGATAACATCTTACACAAAAATGGAAGATCACAAGGCTACCCAAGATGAATAGTCACAAGGAATCAGAATAGTGATAATCCCGTTGGGTACAGAATAGTCACAAGGCTACACAAGATGAACTCAAACGATGTGACAAACTTCTAAAATAAAAACCAAAAATAAAATATTCTGAAATTTTTTTAGGAAAAATATATGACGTGTATTTTTCTGTCACTATTACGAAACTTCAAACGGATCATGATTCTGATTCCTGGTTCTCCCAGAATCTCAAAAGCACTAAAACGTGTCAGATTTCGGACCACTGACACTCCACAAATTTTCCAGAAAATTAAGTTCCAAATTTATGAAAATAAAATTTACATTCAGAAAATATACCTCAATACGATTCTAACAAAAAAAATTGGAGGTCAAAAGGAGTATGGAGTTGGGAGTTATGGCCATTCGAAGTTGCTACAACCTTTGAAAATTGAGGCTGAATTTATGACAAAAAAAAAAGAAATTTTTTGACAATGATGGTTTGAAAGATGATTTGTGGTGAAAATAATATGGAGGAGTACCTGCCTATTTATAGGATGTCGGAATTTCCAATTAGATAAGAATTAGGATTCCATTAAACCCAATTTAGATATTTCCTAATTTAATTTAAAATCAATCAAATCGAAATCCAAATCTAATTTAAATCAAATCAAATTCTCTTAGTTTAAAATCAAATCAATTAAATCCAATTTAAATCTATTTAAATTTTTAGCTCAAAATCAAATGGGATAAATCAATTTCGAATATTTAATTATTTAAATAAATCCAAAAATCAAATCAAGATTTAAATGGCCACCATAACTTCCAAATATATTTTTCAAAATACCAATAATAATAATTTCAAAAATAATAAATATTTTAAATATCTTTTTAAATAATAAAATATTTATTAATAAATCTCGAAAATTACATTTTTATTTAAAATAGACTAATAAATAATTACGAAATATATGTATGCACGAATAATGCATACATGATTATGCTTTTCCTAGTATACAATGAAATATTATTTATGATTAATAACTGCTAAAAATAAAAAGGCTTTTTATACCAAGAATAATAATTATATAATATTTTGAAAGTGTATAATAAAATAGAAAAAATATTTTTCTAAAATATGTACGCTCGCACATATTCGCACTTGACGAGCAACTACGAAAAATAAAATTTCGTGCGCGACGTACAATACGACTATGTGACGTACAATACAAAATTTTTAAATCAGTACCAAATTTAATATATATATATAAAAATATAGTAGAAATTTAGGGGTTTTACAGTCAGCCCACCTCTTCCCAACAGGGGGATCTTTCCGAATACCTTCCGTTGATGCTACAGCAGCAGCCCGATATTCTGCCAACTCTGGTGGACGATATGACCGAGCCGCCACCAACATGTTCTTCGTAGCCTCTAGCTGAGTTCCAGTGATGAAACAGATCTCCCTATCATAGTCAGGAGGCACAGTATTCATGGTGCAATACAGCTTAACGGCCGAATACAGGATCGTGGCCGAGGGTTGCGAACTGGCGTATTAAAACGAACACCAGTGCATCCGGCATTGTAATATTGCCAACCCCGGGCTCCATCCAGTAAACTCCCAGCAAACCTCAGACTGCTACTGGGGTTCCGTAACATTAACTGGGTGTAACCAAACTGTCGAGCAAACCGGCTTGGCAGATATGGCTCCAGATAACACTTATTTTGGTTGCGATAGACCAAGTGGGAAGGCCGAATACTCTGTAACCAACGAAATCCCCATTTCGGCAGGGTGAGCGCATCCTCACCAGAGTCTTCCAAATCTTGGTCAGCCTCAAAATCTTTGAAGATGGTACTGACCTTGACGATCTCCCACCCCTGAAGATAAGACAAGACTCTCCTGCAGACGGGGATGCCGGTGTGCAACCACTTCCTCTTGTAGAAGCGGCGGATGAAGGCGTCGCCTTCAACATGATCCTCTTCGGGCCCTGGACTCATCACGTTCGGGTGATACAGAATCAACCATCCCATCAGATAATGGAATGGTAGCTCGGTCCGGGAAAAGTTGTCATTCCTACCTCTCCAATGGATCACATCATCAGCAAAAGTCCTCAAGCCCTGCAAAAGGTTACACACCATCGCGGGGAGAAGAGCCAAAGGGCGACCAAAAACCAATTTTACTGTTGGCAAGATGAGGTTCCGATTTACCCTCTCCACAGAGCCAGATCCGCCCGAGAACACACAATCCCGGAGCCATATCATCAAGTATGTAGTCAATACTGCCTTAGATGACATCCGGTGCACACAGTGCTAGAAACAGTTGTACGCATCTTCGTCACTCTTATTTGAACGGGGGGCCCTCTCGTCTAGTCGGCTCATGTTACTTCCCGTTCCCAGAATACGTATTCTAAATACATGTACTGCTGGAATGTATTTATTTAATATTTATTACGTATTGTTCTGTATTTAAATTCCTTTAATTTCCTGCTAATTATTTTTTGCATTTTATTTCTGTATTTTATTTTCTGCTTTTATACTCTGCTTTAGCTTTGTTTTGGGTTCGACTCAGATTGGTTTAATTATGTTGGTCCATCATGAACCGAAATAAACCCCCACCTACCACCACCCCATTTAAAGCCCCAAACCCTTTCTCTCTCTTCATTACTTCTTCTCATTTCTCTTCTTCTTCCTCATAACTCTCCCACCAACCTAGGAGAGCAAGGTAAGTTCCAACTTGTTTCCTGATGGATCCCCATTATTATTGTTCCATCATCTTCCTTATTTGATTCTAAGTCTCTTTAGTACTTAGCATTTCCAATTTCTATGGCTTATTTGTTGTAGATCTAAGTTTGATGCATTTTCAGATTTTTTAGGTTTTGATCTAGTAAACTTTGTTATCTTCAAGTTTCGATGGTTCCATATTGTAGAGAATTTTGTTCTACCCAATTTTGACCGATGGAAGTCCATATTTGGGCTTGGGATAAAGGATTTATGGAGCTTGGAAGCAATGGCTTCCATGGTTCTGTTCTCAGAAAATTCGGGGAGGAAGAACAGCCACATCTTCATTCCTCAGCCGCATGAATCTTCCTTTCCCACAGTGTATGATATTTATTTTCCACAGCGCATGAGATTATTTATTTCCCAATCATTTCTACAGCGCATGAGATTATTTATTTTCCAATCCTTTCCACGGCGTATGAGATTATTTATTTTCCGATCATTTTCCTTAGGCGCATGATATTATTTATTTCCCAAACCTTTCCACAGCGCATGAGATTATTTATTTCTCGATCATTTCCCTTAGGCGCATGATATTATTTATTTCCCAATCCTTTCTACAGCGTATTAGATTATTTATTTTCCGATCATTTCCCTCAGGCGCATGATATTATTTATTTCCCAATCCTTTCCACAGCGTATGAGATTATTTATTTTCCGATCATTTTCCTCAGGCGCATGATATTATTTATTTTCCAATCCTTTCCACAGCGCATGAGATTATTTATTTCCCGATCATTTCCCTCAGGCGCATGATATTATTTATTTTCCAATCCTTTCCACAGCGCATGAGATTATTTTTTTCCCGATCATTTCCGCGTATGATATTATTTATTTCCCAATCCTTTCCACAACGCATGTGATTATTTATTTCCCGATCATTTTCTACAGCGTATGAGATTATTTATTTCTCAATCATTTCCCACAGCGCATGAGATTATTTATTTCCCAATCATTTTCCACAGCGCATGAGATTATTTATTTCCCAATTTTTATTTCCCGAATTTGGCATTAATTAACATTGATTGTTATCTTGATTAATTATTGATCATGCATTCCTAGATGGAACTAAGAGACTAGCTAGTCGTCTTATTGAATTAAATGGAATAAGACACGTTCATATTTGCAGTTGATTGGCCAATTCCAGAATATTGATATATAGATACATGCAGGCTACAATTTATTTATTTATTTTACGAAAGCAGCATGTGTTCTCTATGGTCAAGGCATAATTATTCTGTGGTTAGTTTTAATTGTTGCATTACGCTATGTAAGACCTACAACCTAACCGCACGGGTATCGTTGTAGAGTTGAACATATCGTACTTTGTACGGAAGTACTCATTCTGAAATGACCATGATCCACGGTATGAGATTTCACTTAACATAGAGGCTACTAAGTTAAATAAAATAATGATTGCATGGAGGGAATGGATTTTCGAGTTCTTATATGGCGGCCCTCTTTGGGACTATTAGCGCCCAACAGGCCGGCTGGTTCCCACAGATACTGCAATTCTGCCACACGGGCAGGGAGCGATATCTGCTTATATTATTGTATATTGTATATTGATGACGGGCGTCCCGCTGGGACTCGTCTAATTCATGATTGGCTCAATTGATTGATTGGATAGACTAGCCTTGCTTGTCCATAGTAAGAACTGAGAAATCCTTGTTGCATAATTCCAGGATAACTTGGGACTCACAGTAGTAAGCCGTAGGAGTTGGATGGCCATTTAAGATGATTTGTTTGTGTACTGTACCTACTCTGTTACCTAACTAAGATGATCAGAGTGTCGAGACATGACGGACCAACCTCTGTCCTTGTTTGGTTGGGAGGTTATTTCGAAGTGTCGTGACATTATGTGAATCCTAGTAGCAAGCAGAGATCTATATATCCTATTCTCTTATTACTGGTTTTAATTTCTCATATCGTGCTTCCTTGCGGTACTTGCTATTAGTGGTCTAACCTCTCTGGTTTTGCATGGCCAGATTTAGAGCCGGTTCCCGAGGACTCAGCTTACCTCTACCTCCAAGATGGTCAATACTAGAGAAATGATCGCAGGAGGACTCGAGTGGGTTCCTTACTGTAACGCCCCAGTCCCAAAATACGTAGGACTAGGAACGTAGACATGCCAGCTGTATTCACACGAAGTACACTCCAATATATGGAAACCTCGTATGAGTACATAAGCTGTAAAATGCAGTAGAACTATAACTAATCTCATCCACGCAAAATAAATGAATAAAAGACATCATATAAAGATAATGAATTGTCTTGATACAATATGTTGGGAGGAGACAAATCTACTACTAACAAAATAAGGAAATAAAATACATGGAAAATAAAATGAGTGGCGAGCGAAGCGAAGACGATCCAAATGTAATCATCCTCGAAGAAGTAGCGATTGTAAGACCCAGTTTTCTGAAATTAGGATATTTTTTAAAATTTATTATTTTTATTATTTATTAATGGTGTTTTAGTCATGATATGATTTTTGGTGATTTTAGTTAATTTAAAACTATTTTCTAAGTCATGACTTATGACTTTGTGATTTACTAATGAAACCCTAGTGTAACCTTAGAGTTACTTGTCCTAGAGACTAACCATGATCATGTGAGCCTAGTCATAAGTTTAGAACATCAAAAATTGTGGTTTTAGCCTAAGGGGTATTTTGGTAAATTTCTAGGAATTAAGTAGGATTAGGGAGATTTTACTATTCATGGACTTTTGATTAGTGACTTGATAGTCCCTAACCTAGTTTAGCCTAATCTAGGGATTAGCAACTAACCTAGAAGACTAAGTGTAGGTATTTACTTTATGTTGTAAATATCTTAGGATTGAAATATCTTAGATATTTGCTTTATAGATATTTTTCATAAAACCTAGAAATATCTACTTGGTCCAAGACTTAGAAGCTAAGTTAGCAAGGTGGAAAGGAGCCCTAAATATCTACCCTACCCCCCCATAGCAGCCCACCATCCTATATTAACCCCCCCACATTTATTCATGATCATTTTACATGAAATCAAAACCAAGAAAAACCTAGAAAAACCTTCCACTCTTTTGACCATAACTTTCTCATTACACAAGCTTTGAACCTCTAGTTTTCTCTATTAGGTCACCTACAATCTAAGGGAGCCTAGGGAAGTGTGCTACTCAAGTTTCATCAAGCAAGGAAAAGTTGAGGTTGGAGGATACACACCCTCATTTAGTGAAATTCAAGACTTTGTGCACCAAGAGGTAATTATTCCTAAACCTTGTTAATATAGTGTTTTTCTTCACAATTGCATGCATCTAGGTAAACCCTAGCTCTGTTTTTAGGTTTGGTGAATTTTAGTTGTTTGGTGTCGTATCGGACACGTATCCTATTTGTTAAATCCTTGATTTTTAGTGTAAATAGCTCACTGTCACATAAAAATATACACACTGTTTTCCAAATGTTTTTGAACCAAATTCTAGACCTAGCTAAACCTAACCCCTACTCACTGAGCACATTTTGAGCTTGTGTCGTGTCCAAAACTGGACACAAAGCTCTCGGACACAACACACTGGACACATGCATTTACACTGTAAATATGCCCTGCTACCACTGTGTCAGTTCTCACTGGACACGTCACTTGGACACGTCAAACTTGACACCCACCTTGGGGCATTGACTGACAGGTCATCCCCAAAGTTTAGGATGACTTCGTGTCGTGTCGGACACGAAATCGACTCATGAAGGGTCGTTCAGTACACAGTGTACACACACAGACACTCGACTTTGAGCGTGTCGTGTCCACTGTACACGACACGTGGACACTTCGTAGTATCATGGACACGAAGCCTATCTATAGGCGAACACATTGGACACAACCACGTGGTGTCACGTGTCCCGTGTCGCGAACACGAGACACGCGAAAACACTGACACACAGTCTGAACACGTATTTTAGGGCTTCTGATACGTGTGTCGTGTCCCCTCTACACGACTCGTGGACACATATCAGGCCCATGGACACGAAGCCCAACCCTAGGCGCACCTCTGGGCACGAGCACGAGGCTGTGTCGCTTTGTGTCGTGTCCTAGGTCATTTTCTAAATTGTACTGATACGTGTGTATCAGTTTAACCTAGTTTACCCGTGTGACTTTGAAACCTCGTGGACACGTCGTGTCGCATCGTGACACCGTGTCAGGCTACTAGGGACCTAGTCTAACCTAGGGGCTACAGTTACCAACCAACATTGGGCCATTTTAGTTTGATTTAGGTGGTGTTTGGTTTAACCTAAGATCTAGGTTTACTGTCCAATATTCCAGTTTTGGGATTTATTCCCAGTTTTCTAAATTGAATTTTGATTGTTAATTAATGTTGATTTTTACATATAATGCTATGTTATTATTAGGTTAACATGTTGTATAAATGTTAGTGTGAGTGTGGGTCAATTTTGGGGGTATTTGGTAATGTGTAGGTAGAGTTTTGTATATATATACATTATGTATGTATATATATATTCTCTGTGTGTGTGTGTTTCTTTGGAGTGTTCAGTCACTGTTAAGTGACTGAACAGGGACCCCCCCCATTCCTGTTAACTCTCTCTTCCTCTCTCTATTCAGTCTCCCCTATTCTCTCTCTATATGATTCTCTCTCTCTCATTATATCTCTATATAGATATTGTATATATATTGTATATATATTGTATTAGGTATATATATACATATACATATATATGTCTATATGTTATATAGATGTGTGTATAAATATAAGTTATATATATTTGGGTATGGGTATATACATATTGACCCCTATATATAGGTATAATGTATAGACCCTATTATAGGTGTAAACCTATGAACCCTATAGCCTTGACCTAGGAATACTAACCTATGGGCTATGATACTAGCCTATGGCCATTAGGCCTAACCCTAATTGACTAGTAAACCAAGACTTAGCTAGTTTGACCCCAATTTGACTAAGTGTTGACCAAGGTCAACCCTAGGTCAAATTTGAACTAGCTTAACCTAGTTTGACTTGAAACTAACCTTAATGACTAAGGTTTGACTAAACCCTAACTAGATGATTAGGTTGACCATATAGATTATGAGGGTAATCCTATATAGATGAAGATATGTATGGGGTTAAGTTAGATACTTAGAGTTGAGTCATGACTTGAGTTGGAATATGGTTTTAGCTTAATTATAAGGTTAAGGTTGTATTGTACTGTATATTTATATGTGGTATACCTTATATAGGAAGTTGGTTATACCTTAGCTTTGTATTATGGTATCTTAGGTAACCTAAGACAAGTTAGCCTATGGTTAGTTGAGTTAACCTTATAGAGTTGACTTGGATAGTTTACCCTTGACCCAATTACCTTATTGACTAGTCTATGATTAACCAAAACCTTAGTTAGTCTAAGATTGACCTAGACTTTGACCATGTTGACTAGTATTGACTAATCTGACCATTATTGACTAAGCCCTAGATAACTTGACTAGTTTGGCTAGAATAATTGACCAAGGGTTGACTTTAACCTAGATTAGACTTGTTTAACCTTGTTTGACCTTGTATGACTTAGTTTAACTTGTAACCTAGTATGACTTAATTTGACTTAGTTTGACAGTAGTGTTGACCTAGTTTGACTTTGACCTAGATTGGCTTAGAATTCATATAGATTGCATCGTAGATTTTATTTACCTTCATTTTGGACATGTCATAACTGTATTGCTCTATTTTAGGACATTGTGACCCTGGTACAGATATCTGATATTACACTACTCTTTCCAGAGTAACAGGCGAGTACATTCTCTGATAATTCTCTCATTTATTTGTCGATTACTGTATTTCAGTTCTAGTTAGTTCTATGTGATTCTCTGTATCAACATGTATGGATATTTCTGGATTCATGTATGCGACACATACCTTACTTACTGATCTCTATTTCTGGAATCACTGGAATCATTCTGGAATCATTTCTGGAATCATCATTTGGCCGGACTCATCTCGATTTTTGTGTCTTGTACTGGATTCACTTGCTGGGCGGGGAAATATTGAGTAAGACATGTAGATATATCCCAAATCTGGAATCTCCAAACTGGAATCTACTGGAAGCATAGCCATCTCTTGCCTGATCAGTGAGAGATGTGCCTGATACCTACAGCCGTTTACATGTCGACCTCGGTATTTTAAAACACACTGTTAGATCATAGTTGGACTCACCCTGGTTTCATTGATCACTGTTGGACTCATCTTGTACTGGAAATTATCTGGTATCAGATTATATGGACTGGACTCACACTGGGATTATATTAGACTTATATCGTACTGTCTGGACTTACACATGATATTCTAGTTCAGTTAGTTTTATTACAGTCTTCATTGCCATGATTCTTCTCTTGTTTTAGTTACCTTTCTTTTCTTGTATCTTACTGTTTCTCTATGCCATCATTACCTGCATAAAACTGCCATGTTCATCAATAAAACTGTCTATAACTGCTTTATAGTTCTTTGTCATTTACTTGGGTTTTTCTTGATGAGTTGTGCTCGTTCCCGTCCTGATTGGACCTGTTGAAAATATTACAGATGATAATCCCGAGGACACATGCCCTGCTTACCATGGACCTGGCGAGGGATTAGCTACCTTTGGTCCTGACTCTCAGGAGTGATTCAGGAGATTAGCTAGTACACTACTTTAGCTTTCATATTTTGGCTTGATGTATTAAAGTTAAGATATTGAGTCTGTATTAAGTTGGTTTGAGATATTGGAGTATTATTTTAGCAGTTAGTTGTTGTTGTCTTTAATTCCTTAGGTATAACTTATGTGTTATCTTTTCGTGCTTAGACTGTGTTTGAGTAGATCATACCCTTTACTTGCCCTCCATTCGGAGCTGATATCTGGACAAGTACTTTTTATATTCACTGCATGAGATTAGTTAGCAACCTAGAACAGCTTACTACCGTCGACACTGCGGCGTAGGCTGGACGTAACCACTTCTCGTGCCCCTATACAGGGTGCGGGTCGTGACACATTTTTAGTGGTGGCCCATGCAGGTCGAGAGTCGCATTTGTGCGATTTCGTAGTAGCACGACGATTAGTTGTACTGCTACGAGCCTGCGATAGAATATAGGAATTAAGGTATTAGGATGAGAGTATACCCAATCACTGTTAGGATTTCATGAGAGATTCCGGGACGACCCTTGAGAATCTTATTTTGAACTTCGATATTGAAAACCCTTTTCCTCTTGTTTTAATTCACCCTCACTCCTTGATGTTTAAGGGATCTTGGACTATTTAACCTTATTCATCATTACCTCCCTTATATTTTGACCTTCTTTACTGCTAATTTAGCCTTAGTTTTGCAAGCTTATATTTTATCGAGCATGATCACGACATATTTTATTGGGGGCCGGTACCCACTAACATATTGTCTAATCAGGGCCGGTGCATGATGGTCTGATCAACCTATTGTACTTTGGTTCGCTTTCATATATTATTCTACATGGATGGAGCCACTTGCAGGTTCTGTTCTTTCAAATCCATTCCCATCTTGTTTCATTATATCTGTCTTGAAATCCAATTCCATATGCTCCTACCTATTTCTTATTTTTGATGAATTTGACCTGATAGTTCTTTTGATTTTATCTCTTACTTAGGAGTAGGAGTAGGAGTAGGAGTAGCTCTAATTGTTAATATAATCCTTTAGGAATGAATTGATGTATGTGCTATACCTTTGACTTAGAAGAGTAGCTCTAACCATAGAATGGTAAACCTCTTAACCCTATTGATTCATTGTTTTCTTACCTACCTAGTCTAATACCCATAGTCACAGACTATCCCATTTAACCTATCCTTGTACTACTATTGCATCACAACTTCTGGTTTAAATTTAGGCCATTGACCATTCCCACTCTAATTATGATCATCGTAGGCACATTACCATGACTTTTAAATTAGGAGCACAAGACTAGTTGTTTTCTCAAAACCAATTTCACAGGCATGACCTAGACTTGACAACCTACACCCATGACCTTAGTATCCCACTAAGGCACACCATTTTATACTTCAATTGCTTAGTACGACTTTTCTGACACAAGACTTCATCCTAAATTACCCCATAGAGTTACTTTTGGTTCCAATTTAAATTGAGGACACCCTTGACCTAAACCTGCCAGTCCAATTTATTGGACATGACCCAGTATAGGTCTACTACCCACATTTTACTTGTTGACCTTGTATGCTGCTAAGTAGTAACTCTGACTTTGATTGTTGAGGGTTTGACCCAGGAGGAGTACGACCATCTAAATTTCGAGGACGAAATTTCTCTAAGGAGGGTAGACTTGTAAGACCCAGTTTTCTGAAATTGGGATATTTTTGAAAATTTATTATTTTTATTATTTATTAATGGTGTTTTAGTCATGATATGATTTTTGGTGATTTTAGTTAATTTGAAACTATTTTCTAAGTCATGACTTATGACTTTGTGATTTACTAATGAAACCCTAGTGTAACCTTAGAGTTAATTGTCCTAGAGACTAACCATGATCATGTGAGCCTAGTCATAAGTTTAGAACATCAAAAATTGTGGTTTTAGCCTAAGGGGTATTTTGGTAAATTTCTAGGAATTAAGTAGGATTAGGGAGATTTTACTATTCATGGACTTTTGATTAGTGACATGATAGTCCCTAACCTAGTTTAGCCTAATCTAGGGATTAGCAACTAACCTAGAAGACTAAGTGTAGGTATTTACTTTATGTTGTAAATATCTTAGGATTGAAATATCTTAGATATTTGCTTTATAGATATTTTTCATAAAACCTAGAAATATCTACTTAGTCCAAGACTTAGAAGCTAAGTTAGCAAGGTGGAAAGGAGCCCTAAATATCTACCCTACCCCCCCATGGCAGCCCACCATCCTATATTAACCCCCCCACATTTATTCATGATCATTTTACATGAAATCAAAACCAAGAAAAACCTAGAAAAACCTTCCACTCTTTTGACCATAACTTTCTCATTACACAAGCTTTGAACCTCTAGTTTTCTCCATTAGGTCACCTACAATCTAAGGGAGCCTAGGGAAGTGTGCTACTCAAGTTTCATCAAGCAAGAAAAAGTTGAGGTTGGAGGATACACACCCTCATTTAGTGAAATTCAAGACTTTGTGCACCAAGAGGTAATTATTCCTAAACCTTGTTAATATAGTGTTTTTCTTCACAATTGCATGCATCTAGGTAAACCCTAGCTCTGTTTTTAGGTTTGGTGAATTTTAGGGTTTGTTTGGTGTCGTATCGGACACGTATCCTATTTGTTAAATCCTTAATTTTTAGTGTAAATAGCTCACTGTCACATGAAAATATACACACTGTTTTCCAAATGTTTTTGAACCAAATTCTAGCCTAGACCTAGCTAAACCTAACCCCTACTCACTGAGCACATTTTGAGCTTGTGTCGTATCCAAAACTGGACACAAAGCTCTCGGACACAACACACTGGACACATACATTTACACTGTAAATATGCCCTGCTACCACTGTGTCGGTTCTCACTGGACACGTCACTTGGACACGTCAAACTTGACACCCACCTTGGGGCATTGACTGACAGGTCATCCCCAAAGTTTGGGATGACTTCGTGTCGTGTCGGACACGAAATCGACTCATGAAGGGTCGTTCAGTACACAGTGTACACACACAGACACTCGACTTTGAGCGTGTCGTGTCCGCTGTACACGACACGTGGACACTTCATAGTGTCATGGACACGAAGCCTATCTATAGGCGAACACATTGGACACAACCACGTGGTGTCGCGTGTCCCGTATCGCGAACACGAGACACGCAAAAACACTGACACGCAGTCTGAACACGTATTTTAGGGCTTCTGATACGTGTGTCGTGTCCCCTCTACACGACTCATGGACACATATCAGGCCCATGGACACGAAGCCCAACCCTAGGCGTACCTCTGGGCACGAGCACGAGGCCTGTGTCGCTTTGTGTCGTGTCCTAGGTCGTTTTCTAAATTGTACTGATACGTGTGTATCAGTTTAACCTAGTTTATCCGTGTGACTTTGAAACCTCGTAGACACGCCGTGTCGCGTCGTGACACCGTGTCAGGCTACTAGGGACCTAGTCTAACCTAGGGGCTACAGTTACCAACCAACATTGGGCCATTTTAGTTTGATTTAGGTGGTGTTTGGTTTAACCTAAGATCTAGGTTTACTGTCCAATATTCCAGTTTTGGGATTTATTTCCAGTTTTCTAAATTGAATTTTGATTGTTAATTAATGTTGATTTTTACATATAATGCTATGTTATTATTAGGTTAACATGTTGTATAAATGTTAGTGTGAGTGTAGGTCAATTTTGGGGGTATTTGGTAATGTGTAGGTAGAGTTTTGTATATATATACATTATGTATGTATATATGTATTCTGTGTGTGTGTGTGTTTCTTTGGAGTGTTCAGTCACTGTTAAGTGACTGAACAGGGACCCCCCCCCAATTCCTGTTAACTCTCTCTTCCTCTCTCTATTCAGTCTCCCCTATTCTCTCTCTCTATATGATTCTCTCTCTCTCATTATATCTCTATATAGATATTGTATATATATTGTATATATATTGTATTAGGTATATATATACATATACATATATATGTCTATATGTTATATAGATGTGTGTATAAATATAAGTTATATATATTTGGGTATGGGTATATACATATTGACCCCTATATATAGGTATAATGTATAGACCCTATTATAGGTGTAAACCTATGAACCCTATAGCCTTGACCTAGGAATACTAACCTATGGGCTATGATACTAGCCTATGGCCATTAGGCCTAACCCGAATTGACTAGTAAACCAAGACTTAGCTAGTTTGACCCCAATTTGACTAAGTGTTGACCAAGGTCAACCCTAGGTCAAATTTGAACTAGCTTAACCTAGTTTGACTTGAAACTAACCTTAATGACTAAGGTTTGACTAAACCCTAACTAGATGATTAGGTTGACCATATAGATTATGAGGGTAATCCAATATAGATGAAGATATGTATGGGGTTAAGTTAGATACTTAGAGTTGAGTCATGACTTGAGTTGGAATATGGTTTTAGCTTGATTATAAGGTTAAGGTTGTATTGTACTGTATATTTATATGTGGTATACCTTATATAGGAAGTTGGTTATACCTTAGCTTTGTATTATGGTATCTTAGGTACCTTTACCTCTGGGGGTAAGAAAATCATGATCGGGATAGCGGACGCAAAGCTATTGAACTTGGGTATGGTCTTTTGTCGAAAAAAGCTAAGACAAGTTAGCCTATGGTTAGTTGAGTTAACCTTATAGAGTTGACTTGGATAGTTTACCCTTGACCCAATTACCTTATTGACTAGTCTATGATTAACCAAAACCTTAGTTAGTCTAAGATTGACCTAGACTTTGACCATGTTGACTAGTATTGACTAATCTGACCATTATTGACTAAGCCCTAGATAACTTGACTAGTTTGGCTAGAATAATTGACCAAGGGTTGACTTTAACCTATATTAGACTTGTTTAACCTTGTTTGACCTTGTATGACTTAGTTTAACTTCTTGTAACCTAGTATGACTTAATTTGACTTAGTTTGACAGTAGTGTTGACCTAGTTTGACTTTGACCTAGATTGGCTTAGAATTCATATAGATTGTATCGTAGATTTTATTTACCTTCATTTTGGACATGTCATAACTGTATTGCTCTATTTTAGGACATTGTGACCCTGGTACAGACATCTGATATTACACTACTCTTTCCAGAGTAACAGGCGAGTACATTCTCTGATAATTCTCTCATTTATTTGTCGATTACTGTATTTCAGTTCTAGTTAGTTCTATGTGATTCTCTGTATCAACACGTATGGATATTTTTGGATTCATGTATGCGACACATACCTTACTTACTGATCTCTATTACTGGAATTACTGGAATCATTCTGGAATCATTTCTGGAATCATCATTTGGCCGGACTCATCTCGATTTTTGTGTCTTGTACTGGATTCACTTGCTGGGCGGGAAAATATTGAGTAAGACATGTAGACATACCCCAAATCTGGAATCTCCAAACTGGTATCTACTGGAAGCATAGCCATCTCTTGCCTGATCAGTGAGAGATGTGCCTGATACCTATAGCCGTTTACATGTCGACCTCGGTATTTTAAAACACACTGTTAGATCATAGTTGGACTCACCCTGGTTTCATTGATCACTGTTGGACTCATCTTGTACTGGAAATTATCTGGTATCAGATTATATGGACTGGACTCACACTGGGATTATATTAGACTTATATCGTACTGTCTGGACTCACACATGATATTCTAGTTCAGTTAGCTTTTATTACAGTCTTCATTGCCATGATTCTTCTCTTGTTTTAGTTACCTTTCTTTTCTTGTATCTTACTGTTTCTCTATGCCATCATTACCTGCATAGAACTGCCATATTCATCAATAAAACTGTCTATAACTGCTTTATAGTTCTTTGTCATTTACTTGGGTTTTTCTTGATGAGTTGTGCTCGTTCCCGTCCTGATTGGACCTGTTGAAAATATTACAGTTGATAATCCTGAGGACACATGCCCTGCTTACCATGGACCTGGCGAGGGATTAGCTACCTTTGGTCCCGACTCTCAGGAGTGATTCAGGAGATTATCTAGTACACTACTTTAGCTTTCATGTTTTGGCTTGATGTATTAAAGTTAAGATATTGAGTCTGTATTAAGTTGGTTTGAGATATTGGAGTATTATTTTAGCAGTTAGTTGTTGTTGTCTTTAATTCCTTAGGTATAACTTCTGTGTTATCTTTTCGTGCTTAGACTATGTTTGAGTAGATTATACCCTTTACTTGCCCTCCATTCGGAGCTGATATCTGGACAAGTACTTTTTATATTCACTGCATGAGATTAGTTAGCAACCTAGAACAGCTTACTACCGCCGACACTGCGGCGTAGGCTGGACGTAACCACTTCTCGTGCCCCTATACAGGGTGCGGGTCGTGACAGCGATGATCACGGCTAAAGCTAGAACACCTGCGAAACACAAGAGCATACACCTGGCAAGACAACCAGGTCCTCAGAGGGACGTAACAAGACACATAATATCATGCCATATAACTGAATAAATATTGCTCAAATAATTAAGGGACACATACAATAGGGTACCTAGCCGTACTATAGTGAATATGCAATAAAGAACAAACCTTTGACGTATGGGCCGGCTCAGTCAGGAATCAGGAATCAGGACCGTACCTCCCACTGGAGATAACCGGCTATCAGGACCGTACCTCCCACTGGAGATAACCGGCTATCAGGACCGTACCTCCCACTGGAGATAACCGGCAATCAGGACAGTGTATATATGACCCATACGCTAAGGAGATGTTCTTCCCACCCAATGCCTACCATGTTGTATCCACAACAGTAACCTCTATAACCGCTAAGTCAAACTAGCATGCAACCTCTATTAGCGGTTATTCCTACCGTACGGCTTATACGCACCGGTGGCCAGCCAGTCACGCATGTCCGTGTTTTATATACGACACACAACTTCGTCATACCACGTGTCAAGGCCATAAATGCAACACACAAGGTGGTCCCTTAAATCTAGGTTTAATGTGAGAAAAATAATACATAGCAGGAAAAATAAATGAACAGTAAGTTCTAACAGTTATGCCATGTATCACAGTTTATTTTGCATAAAGAAAATAAATAATGCATGAAATATGAGCTAAAATAAGTAAACAGAAAATGGCAAGGTGTCTTGCCTGATGTCCAAGTGAGGTAAGATGATGTCCTGGCGATGAATCAACAACAGCGCACAAAGAAGAAGGTGCATGATCAACTTCAGATGCTAAAAATAGTTTATTATCTAATTATAATTAATACTGCACCTATTACATTTATTTAATAAATTCTGAAGTTAGAATATGGTATAGGTTTTCGTATTAGCTTTCCGAAAAACTAAATGGATCGCATTTTCGTTTCCGGAATCTTCCGAAATCGCAAAAATACTGAAACACGTTTATTTTTGGGACACTAGATACTCAAACAGTTTTATAGAAATCTACAGAACGAATTTTGTCTATTAAAATATGTTTTTGGAAACCTTACCTCGATACGCTTCTTTTTAAAAAAAATTGGAGGCAAAACAGAGTTCGGAGCTAGGAGATATCGTCGTTCCAAGTTGCTCTTGCTGCTAAAAAGCGGGGCTGAATTTATGACGAAAAAAAAAGAGAGAAATTTTGACAAGGATGGTTTGAAAGATGATTTGTAGTGAAAATAATATGGAGGAGTACCTGCCTATTTATAGGATGTGGGAATTCCCAATTAGATAAGAATTAGGATTCCATTAAACCCAATTTAGATATTTCCTAATTTAATTTAAAAGCAATCAAATCCAAATCCAAATCCAAATCCAAATCTAATTTAAATCAAATCAAATTCTCTTAGTTTAAAATCAAATAAATTAAATCCAATTTAAATCTATTTAAATTTTTAGCTCAAAATCAAATGAGATAAATAAATTTCGAATATTTAACTATTTAAATAAATCCAAAAAATAAAATCAAGATTTAAATGGCCACCATAACTTCCAAATATATTTTTAAAAATACCAATAATAATAATTTCGAAAATAATAAATATTTTTAAATATCTTTTTGAATAATAAATCTCAAAAATTATATTTTTATTTAAATTAAACTAGCAAATATTTATGAAATATTTGTATGCATGAATAATATTATTTATTCCAAATAAAAGGCCTTTCATAAATAAAATAATAAATTTAGTATATTTTGATAGCTAAGTTAAATATTACATATATTATTTTGAAACTATAAAAATAAAAAATGTTTTTCTCAAAATATGTACGCTCGCACATATTCGCACTCGTCGAGCAACTACGAAAAATAAAATTTCGTGCACGACGTACAATACGACTATGCGACGTACAATACAAAAATTTTAAATCAGTACCAAATTTAATATATATAAAAAATATAGTAGAAATTTAGGGGTTTTACATCCTACCCAACTTAAAAGAATTTTGTCCTCGAAATTAAGAATTTGGAGGGGGTGAGAAGGCACAACGGTAGATAGAAGGGTTTAAGGAAGTTTATATGGTCGTAGTCTAGGTTGAGGGTATGATTAAGAGACGATTGTAATAACTCTTAAATTCAAGTGATTAGAAAGTCAAGATTGTAAATTTAGTGTCGATGGAAAGGTCGAGTAGTTCAAGACAAAGATATGGTTACATTGGGTGGTAATGGTCATGGTGATAGGACAATTAGAGGAGTTTTAGTACGACACTTTCGTCCTTCTAAAATAGGTGAAGGCGAACGCAATATAGAGTTCGAAGGAGGCGTTATCAAATACGAATACGTGGTTCAAAGGCGACCGAATAATTCAAAAGGAGTTGTCAAGGCAGTCGCGGATGGGACTCTAGAGGACAAGTTTAGCTATGTCCCCATCCACGTAGGATAATATGTGATAAGCGAACCAAAGTACAATAGGTTGATCAGACCATCATGCACCGGTTCTGATTAGACAATATGTTAGTGGGTGCACCCAATAAAATATGTCATGATCAAGCTTGATAACGAAATAAGCTTTCAGAAGCTTGATAACGAAATAAGCTTGCAAAACTGAAGCTACGTTAGCAGCGCAAGATAGTCAAAATATGAGCAAGGGAGGTACTGATGAAGAAAATTTTAAATAGTCCCAAATCTTTTAAGATCAAGGCTCGCCCGAAGTTCGGGCCTATACAGTTGTCTTGGTTGACTAGCTAAGTTAGGGTCCTCTGAACTTATAGGCTAAGCAAATTTATCCACATGGGTCACAAGGACAAAGGCTTTGTTGGGCCGTGAGGTATTCTACCCAACTTACAATAGTTAAACTAGTAATGGGATGAGACAATGGGTTAAGCAATCAAGATAAAGCACAAATTTAAGCATTTAAGGAACTAAGTAGAACAAAATTCACCTATCGGGTTAAGGGATTGAGTCAAGGTTGGATCTCTTAATTGAAGTCGGAAAGTATTTTGATGTCATGGTAGAGGTTATAGTTTGGCCATTTTGACCAGAAGGTCCTATCATGAAAATAGTGTACAAGGAGACGTGTTTTAGTGGGACATGATACATCTACATGAAGGTAGACTTGTCTAGGTCTTACATATGAAATTTGTTGGAAGAAAAAGTGTAGTCTTGTACTCCAAATATACAAGTCACGGTAGGGGATGCCAGAAGATCAAAAATAGAAAGTGGGAGTTCACGAGGTGATAATTAATGCACAAAATAAAGAAGATCAAGTTAAAGGGTGAAATAAAATTAATTAAAGAATCTATTAAAAATAATTTAGAAACACAATTCCGGAGAGAAGATAGTCTTCTAGATGAATACAATTAAGGAACCATTAACTCATTATTCAAATTGCAAATGGGTTAGAACGTCGCAATTAAAAGATCTAGAATTGAAGGAAGGTCGAGTAAGTCGAGGTGAAAATACAGTCACATAGCTGGATAGATGACTAACAACACTTGTGTATACACTACTATCATGGTCATGAGTGACATGGCAAATAGTGTGGAATACTTCTAACTCATTAGGGCTACCTTTGTGGCCTATCATTAATATTTTAACTCAAGTTTCCTCCAAAAGTTTTTAAAAAATAAACTTTCAAAAATATACCACCAAAATTTGTATTTACTCCAAGCTGTTCAAATTCATCAAAAAATTTAAATCACTCTCATAAATCTCAAAGCAAAATTTTATCACGTTACTACTAACCTTTTCCAAAATTATCGTTTAAATTCAACTATTTAACTCAAGAGTTCATAATTTACGAATCCATAAAAATTTCACAATCAATCAAAAATTTAACACTCTAAAATTTTCAATTAATTTATAATAAAACTCTTAGCATATTAAAAGCAATCTCAAAAAAAATTAAGCTCAATGCTCTAATCAATTTTAACTTCTATTCATGCTAAGTTATTACAACAAAATCACAACTTTTTAAATGGTAACTTCCTTTAATCAATCAAAACAACTATCCATCACATCCTTCGAAATTCTCCAAAAAATTTAATATTAGCAATCCCACATTAAACTAAATTTTCAAATAATCTTATCAGTCAAAATCTTTTTTTTTTACCAAAAATCTAAATAGATTTGTAAATCCTCAATCATAGGACACCATTTAAAATAAAAATTTCTCAAAAATCGTTTTCATTACTTTCAAATATTTTAAACCAAAATTCACTGTCATTACTTCTACTTAAAATTCAAAATTTACTAAACACGAAATCCGCAAGTTGCACAACTCAAATTTAAATAATTTTTATGGCCATTTTTAAAAGCTAAGATCATTTTCAAACCAAATTTATAACTGTTCAAAGGTGCATAACTATAATACAATAAATCATGAACATTAAAACTCGAAAATCAAATAAATTTTATATTTGTTCAAAGATGTATATCTATCACCCAAACTCATAAATATCACAACTCGAAAAGCAAATCAATTTTATACTTGTGCAAGGATGTATAACTATAATCCAATAAATCATAAATATCAAATCTTTGAAAATCAATCAATTTCTTAAACCAAGTATAAAATTCTATAAATCCTCTGGTGTTTACTATTTAGAAATCTCAAGGTTAAAACTTTCCGTGGTAATATCCTACTTTACAAATTACTAATCATTAAATCACACTAAAAAAAAACCCTTTAACTCAATTAGAGTCTTAAATGTATTCCAATTGCCAATATAACCATTCTAGCCATGTGTTTGACCTATAAGCATATACTAGTGTAGTCATCTTCCTAGTTGACACTAAGCACGAAAATAAGAATCAACGGTAGAAAGAAATCAAGCAAGATGCAATTCAAGGAAGTCGAACAAGAGTTCGGAATTTGAAGCCAAGGGAAGAGGTCAAGCTGTATGGATGAGATTCCTATAATTCTAATCCTATGTTGCAGGTTCACATCGGTACAATAATGTAACCAAAGTGACAAACTCGACCTGCATGGGCCACCACAAAAATATGTAACGCCCCAGTCCCAAAATACGTAGGACTAGGAACGTAGACATGCCAGCTGTATTCACACGAAGTACACTCCAATATATGGAAACCTCGTATGAGTACATAAGCTGTAAAATGTAGTAGAACTATAACTAATCTCATCCACACAAAATAAATGAATAAAAGACATCATATAAAGATAATGAATTGTCTTGATACAATATGTTGGGAGGAGACAAATCCACTACCAACAAAATAAGGAAATAAAATACATGGAAAATGAAATGAGTGGCGAGCGAAGCGAAGACGATCCAAATGCAATCATCCTCGAAGAAGTAGCGATGATCACGGCTAAAGCTAGAACACCTGCGAAACACAAGAGCATACACCTGGCAAGACAACCAGGTCCTCAGAGGGACGTAACAAGACACATAATATCATGCCATATAACTGAATAGATATTGCTCAAATAATTAAGGGACACATACAATAGGGTACCTAGCCGTACTATAGTGAATATGCAATAAAGAACAAACCTTTGACGCATGGGCCGGCTCAGTCAGGAATCAGGACCGTACCTCCCACTGGAGATAACCGGCTATCAGGACCGTACCTCCCACTGGAGATAACCGGCAATCAGGACAGTGTATATATGACCCATACGCTAAGGAGATGTTCTTTCCACCCAATGCCTACCATGTTGTATCCACAACAGTAACCTCTATAATCGCTAAGTCAAACTAGCATGCAACCTCTATTAGCGATTATTCCTATCGCACGGCTTATACGCACCGGTGGCCAGCCAGTCACGCATGTCCGTGTTCTATATGCGACACACAACTTCGTGATACCACGTGTCAAGGCCATGAATGCAACACACAAGGTGGTCCCTTAAATCTAGGTTTAATGTGAGAAAAATAATACATAGCAGAAAAAATAAATAAACAGTAAGTTCTAACAGTTATGCCATATATCACAGTTTATTTTGCATAAAGAAAATAAATAAAGCATAAAATATGAGCTAAAATAAGTAAACAGAAAATGGTAAGGTGTCTTGCCTGATGTCCAAGTGAGGTAAGATGATGTCCTGGCGATGAATCAACAACAGCGCACAAAGAAGAAGGTGCAGGATCAACTTCAGATGCTAAAAATAGTTTATTATCTAATTATAATTAATACTGCACCTATTACATTTATTTAATAAATTTTGAAGTTAGGATATGGTATAGGTTTTCGTATTAGCTTTCTGAAAAACTAAACGGATCGCATTTTCGTTTCCGAAATCTCCCGAAATCGCAAAAATACTGAAACACGTTTATTTTTGGGACACTAGATACTCAAACAGTTTTATAGAAATCTACAGAACGAATTTTGTCTATTAAAATATGTTTTTCGATACCTTACCTCGATACGCTTCTTTTTAAAAAAAATTGGAGGCGAAACGGAGTTCGGAGCTAGGAGATATCGTCGTTCCAAGTTGCTCTTGCTGCTAAAAAATGGGGCTGAATTTATGACGAAAAAAAAAGATAGAAATTTTGACAAGGATGGTTTGAAAGATGATTTGTGGTGAAAATAATATGGAGGAGTACCTGCCTATTTATAGGATGTGGAAATTTCCAATTAGATAAGAATTAGGATTCCTTTAAACCCAATAGATATTTCCTAATTTAATTTAAAAGCAATCAAATCCAAATCCAAATCCAAATCCAAATCTAATTTAAATCAAATCAAATTCTCTTAGTTTAAAATCAAATAAATTAAATCCAATTTAAATCTATTTAAATTTTTAGCTCAAAATCAAATGAGATAAATAAATTTCGAATATTTAACTATTTAAATAAATCCAAAAAATCAAATCAAGATTTAAATGGCCACCATAACTTCCAAATATATTTTTCAAAATACCAATAATAATAATTTCGAAAATAATAAATATTTTTAAATATCTTTTTGAATAATAAATCTCAAAAATTATATTTTTATTTAAATTAAACTAGCAAATATTTATGAAATATATGTATGCATGAATAATATTATTTATTCCAAATAAAAGGCCTTTCATAAATAAAATAATAAATTTAGTATATTTTGATAGCTAAGTTAAATATTACATATATTATTTTGAAACTATAAAAATAAAAAATGTTTTTCTCAAAATATGTACGCTCGCACATATTCGCACTCGTCGAGCAACTACGAAAAATAAAATTTCGTGCACGACGTACAATACGACTATGCGACGTACAATACAAAAATTTTAAATCAGTACCAAATTTAATATATATAAAAAATATAGTAGAAATTTAGGGGTTTTACACTTACTTCCCCGCTCATTTTGTTAATTACTTTACATTTTGCCGCTTGGCACCGACATATTAGTCGGATAGTCTTGCACTTACTTTTACATAATTGTAATTAAGTCAGACTGCAGCTGATAACAATTGTGTATATGTTGCTATATCATCTGGCTATGTTTTGTAAAACCAGATCTCAAGAACATTTTGACTAAGCATTTGGGACGCCTTATTGCTTTATCTTAAATGTTCTCTGTTATTGCTTCTTGTTTGAATGATTGAGACATTAGATGTGAAGTGACCATAGCGAGACTTTCATGTAGCATGCACCCCCTTGTCTTTTAGACAGCATTGATCGTATTATACGGTATTCATCTACCCGTAATACGTAGCTGGCTGAGTCATTCCTCCGCTTTCCAGTATTCTGGTTCTAGGGCATGACAAGGTTTTAGTGGTAGCCCATACAGGTCTGGTTTCAGACTTGTGGGGTGTTTTAATTTATAGGATGTCTCAATCACACATGTTTCTCCTTGATCTCATGATTCATTACTCTCGACTCTAGCTTGACATTCCGGTATCCTTTGACTTCATTAATCTTTCCAGTCCGATCGTTTGATTGTTCTCTTGTCCCTTTTCTTAGGGACACCTCGTCCGCATCTGTCAGGACTGGGCAACAACAACAAGGGCAACACAGACAACCTGACCATGTTGATCAGCAATAAGGGCCGGTACTAACTCAAGAGACCATCCAAGAAGAAATAATAGTGGAAGCAGCAGCTGGACCGCAGTATCCGGATGTTCCACCACCACCAACAGTTCTACCTACCCCTGTGGAAGTAGACACACCAGCTCTTCTGGAGATCATGAGAGGGATGATGGCTACTCAGCAACATCAGATGTTAGCCCAGCAGCGCATGCACGCTCAGTTGCAAGAGCAGAATGTACTACTTAACCAAGGGTTGCAGACAACTTTAGAAAGAGGGGCAAGGCCAGATTCAGGAGCATCAGCCAGGTTTTGCAAGTACAACCCCCGCCGTTTCGAAGGCACGGAGGATGCCATCTCAGCAGATGCATGGCTTAAGGATATTGAGGCCATTTTGACAGCCGCTAAGGTGCCGGTAGAAGAACGTATGGATCAGGTGAAGTTGTTACTTCAGGATCTGGCACGTGATTGGTGGAAATCAGAGGAGGTAGGCATCAGACGTCCTGTGGCTTGGGACGATTTTACAGCAAGATTCAAGACAAAGTATTATGGATTTATGGCACAGTTTGAGCTACAACCGAAATTTATCAACCTCAAGCAGGCCGGCAAGACAGTATATGCTTATGTAACGGTGTTCTGCAGATTGAGTAGGTTCGCCCCGGAGATGGTAGCCATAGAGAGGCAGAGGGCTATGAGGTTTTAGCAAGGGTTTCATCTTGAACTCTTGCAGTTGATAGAGGGGCACAATTATCAGACTTTCGATTAGATATTGACGGCCACTCGGAGGCATGAGATCACCACTCAGAGGATCACGGCAAGGACTGGAGGTCAGAAGAGATCCCACAGTCAGATTGAAGGAGGAGGGGGAGCAGCGCCCCGGACAACAGCACCGTCCCCTGGCATTCACATTCATGATGTAGCAGTGCGAGGGCCAGCACCACCAGTCAGGCAGCAGCAACAGCAACAGAGGAAGAACCAGCAACCCCCAGCGGGCTGTACTTAATACGGGAAGATAGGGCACACTAGAGATGTGTGTCGGACATTGAACGGGCAGTGTTTGATATGTAGGAATCCAGATCATCGGGTTACCACATGTCGCATAAATTCTAGGTCAGGAGGAACAGTACAACAGTTTCCTGCTCTGCCAGCACCAGGGGCAGAACAGTATCGAGGGCCAGCAGTAGCAGTGAGGCCGTTGGCACAGCGCCCGTTCATGACACAGGCTCAAATATTTTGGCAGCAGGGACCGCCGATGCAGCAACACCAGCATAGACCACCCCAGCATCACCAAAGCAGGGGCCATCGGCAACACCAGGCTAGGCCGTAAAATAGGAACCAACAAGGAGGTCGAGGGCAGGCATTCACTCTGTCCTTAGAAGAAGCATTGGCATCGGGAGATGTTGTGGCAGGTAACATTCTCGTCGCCTCTTATCCCGCAGTAGCATTGTTTGATTCGGAAGCATCACACTCATTTATATCTGCACAATTTGCCATACGGCTAGGAATGAAGTTCGAGGCATTGCCAGGAAGGTTGAATATACTCACTGGTAATGGGCTCGTAGGAGTTAGTAGAGTTATTCTAGCATGTAGCGTTGTAGTTTGCGGGCATTTCTTACCCGCCAGGTTGATAGAATTTCCAGTTGGAAATTTTGACGTTATCTTAGGTATGGACTGGCTGAAAGACAGTTATGCGACAATAGATTGTCGTAGAGGGAGTTTATCTCTTGATATTCCATGCATGAAGAGGTTCACCGTAGTCAGATCAGTGGCAACTTGACCAGAGCAGGGAGTAGTGACGGCAATGGAAGAAGGTCAAGTTTCGAAGGTAGTTGAAGAGTTTCTGGACGTATTTCCCGAAGAACTTCCAGGTCTACCACCGGTTAGAGATATTGAGTTCAGTATAGAATTGGCACCTGGAACTAAACCGATATCAGATCGAGTTTATAGAATGGCGGATTCCGAACAGGCCAAGGTATATCAGCACATAGAGAAACTGAAGGAGAAGAAGTTCATCCAAGCTAGCATATCACCATGGGCAGCACCAGTAGTACTTGTGGGGAAGAAGGATGGGTCATCCAGATTGTGCATCGATTACAGGAAGCATAACGCGGCAATAGTAAAGAACAAGTACCTACTACCCAGGATCGACGACTTGTTTGATCAGTTGAGCAGAGCTAGAGTTTTCTCTAAGATAGATCTTCGTTCAGGGTATCACCAAGTGAGGGTTCGGAAGGAGGACATTCCCAAGACAGCATTCAGGTCGAAGTATGAGCATTATGAATTCTTAGTAATGCCGTTTGTTTTGACCAATGCTCCAACAATCTTTATGGATTTGATGAATCGCATCTTTATGTCGTACCTGGATCAATTTGTCGTTGTGTTTCTCTACGACAATCTTGTATATTCAACTAGTAAAGAGAAGCATGAAGATCACCTCCGGAAGGTGTTACAGGTTCTGAGAGAGAACCAGTTGTATGCCAAGCTCAGCAAGTGTGAGTTTTGGTCGGATCATGTTTCATTTTTGGGTCATATCATATCAGGAGCTGGAGTAGCAGTAGATCCCAAGAAGGTAGAAGCAGTAGAGAGTTGGCCGGTACCCAAGACCGTAGCTGATGTGCGAAGTTTCTTAGGATTGGAAGGATATTACAGAAGGTTCGTGTTAGACTTTGCAAGACTTTCAACACTCGTGACCCGTTTGACACGGAAGGACGTGCCATTCGTCTGGTCGACAGAATGCCAGGCATCATTTAAGAATCTGAAGTAGAAGTTGATATCAGCACCTATTCTTACATTGCCAGTTGGACCCGGAGGTTTTACCGTTTATTGTGATGCGTCAGGTAAAGGACTTGGATGTGTCCTCATACAGCATGGGAAGGTGATAGCATATGCATCTAGGCAGCTTCGAGACCACGAGAAGAATTATCCGACTCATGACTTGGAATTGGCAACAGTAGCATTTGCCTTGAAGATATGGAGACATTACTTATATGGTGACCGAGTAGACATGTACACAGACCATAAAAGTCTGAAATACATCTTTACTCAGAAGGAACTGAACATGAGGCAGAGAAGATAGTTGGAGTTGATTAAGGACTACGACATGGAGCTTCAGTATCATCCAGGCAAGGCTAATGTGGTAGCAGATGCTCTCAGCAGGAGAGGCGGCGCATTTATGTTAACAACACAGAGGCATACCTTAGAAGTCCTTCAGGAGATGGGCATCGAGGTTATACTTCCTTGTGATGTAGGATTTCTGGCGAGTTTACAAGTTCAATCTGACTTGGTAGACAGGATCAAGGCAGCTCAGGCACAAGACCCAAGGATTCAGAAGCTTAGAGCAGAATGTGAGTCGGGACTCAGGAAGGAGATGAGAATTCATGAAGATGGTTCACTTAGGTTTGGGTCACGTCTATGTGTGCCTAGTGGAGATATCAGACAGGAGGTTATGGCAGAAGCTCACAATTCTCAGTATTCTATACACCCTGGAGGGACCAAGATGTACTAAGATATCAAGCAGCACTTCTGGTGGAACGGGCTGAAGAGGGAGATAGCTAGATTTGTTTCCAGTTGCTTGGTATGTCAGCAAGTGAAGACAGAACAGCAGAGGCCAGCTGGGTTATTGCAACCGCTTCCTATCCTGGAATGGAAGTGGGAGCATATCACAATGGACTTTGTAACCAGTTTCCGAGATCACTAAATGTTAAGGATGCTATTTGGGTAATCGTAGATCGGCTTACGAAGGTGGCACATTTTCTTCCTTTTAGAGTAGGCCAATCTACGGAGAAGTTGGCAGAATTGTATATACAGCAGATAGTCAGGCAGCATGGGGTCCCAGTCAGTATTGTGTCAGACAGAGATACCCATTTTACATCACATTTTTGGAAGAGCTTACATCATAGCTTGGGTACCAAGTTAAGATTTAGCACGGCTTACCATCCATAGACGGACGGGCAATCAGAAAGAACAATTCAGACTTTAGAGGATATGTTGCGAGCTTGCCCCCTAGATTTTGGAGGATCTTGGGAGAGCCACCTACACTTGGTCGAGTTCTCATACAATAACAGTTATCAAGCCAGTATCTAGATGGCGCCATTTGAAGCACTATATGGTAAGAAGTATAGATCGCCACTGGCATGGGACGATATCGGGGAGAGAAATATGCTAGGCCCAGAAATGATTATCCAGACCGTTGAAGTGGTTAAGGGAATTAGAGAGCGACTTCGAGTTGCACAGGATCGGCATCGTCATTGTAACGCCCCAGTCCCAAAATACGTAGGACTAGGAATGTAGACATGACAGCTGTATTCATACGAAGTATACTCCAATATATGGAAGCCTCGTATAAATACATAAGCTGTATAATGCAGTAGAACCATAACTAATCTCATCCACACAAATAAATGAAATAAAGGTATCATATAAACTGAATGAATTTGTCTTGATAAAATATGTTCGGCGGAGACAAATCCACTACCAACAAAATAAAGAAAAGTACATAGAAAATGAAATGAGTGGCGAGCGAAGCGAAGACGATCCAAGCGCAATCATCCTCGAAGAAATAACAATGATCACGGCTAGAGCTAGAACACCTGCGAAGGATAATAGCACGCACCTGGAGAGATAGCCAGGTCCTCAGAGGGACGTAACAAGACACATAATATCATGCCATATAAACTGAATAAATATTGCTCAAATAAATAAGTAAATCGAATTATAACATGGTCCAATACGCACCTACTGAACGAGCGTATCATCCCCCCAACCAAACAAGGACAGGAGATGGTAAACTAATTCACGGTAACGTATCTTTCCATGCTAATAATCCAATATGATATCCGGACCCCAACAAGGTTTAATACCTTCTCATCGAAGTAGTAAGTCACACCTACAGCCAAACAAGGACAAGATGTGACGAACTAATCTGCGACAAGATATTGTTCCAAGCCACGGTCAGATACAAGTACCCAAACCAAAGGTACTCGTATCTAACGAATAAAGGTAGCCTAACCAGTCTAAGTGGATGCTTTTTTAAGAACAGTTCATGATCGCATGACTACCCGGTCAAGTCAAGAAAATACCAATGCAGTACCTCAGTAGCGAGTCAAAACACCATATACTATTCCTCAGTATCGAGCGAGTCTAAAGCATATAGTCTACCTATCGTTCCTCAATAGCGAGCGAGTCTACGATAGATAGGGTGGTAGTCAACTTCCAATCATGTTCTTCCCGCCAATGCTAACTCTATAACCGCTAAGTCAAACTAGCATGCAACATCTATTAGCGATTATTCCTACCGCACGGCTTGTACGTACTGGTGGCCAGCCAATCACGCACTTCCGTGTTCTACATGCGACATACAACTTCGTGATACAACGTGTCAAGGCCATGAATGCAACACACAAAGGTGGTCCCTTAAATCTAGGTTTAATGTGTAAGAAAAAAATACATAGCAAGAAACTGAACAGTAAATTCTAACAGGTTATGCCATGTATCACAGTTTATTTTGCATAAAGAAAATAATGAACATGCATGAAATATGAGCTAAAATAATTAAACAGCAAATGGCAAGGTGTCTTGCCTGGTAGAGCGCCTGGTGTGCTGTAATAATCACGGTGGCATGAACTGCGACTTTGTTGTAACAACTACACAAGGGGACCTCTGTTGACGGTATGGACAGTTCCATTGGGTCCAGAAGGGTCAAATTGGTTAGGATGGACATAAGGTAGTCTCGAAATGGGCGAAGGAATAGGAACAATAGGACTTGGATACGGACATGAGAAGATCAAAGAAAATAAATATATATATGAGTTTTAGAAAATATTTATAATTCCTAAAAGCTAATTTTCACGAGTCAAAATATTTATAGGAAAAATACAAAAAGTACTTTAAAGTCAAGAAAACCGTTTTCGGCAAAACTCTAAGTTTGTCAAAATACCATTTTAGGTAGAGAACTATATTTTATAATTAAAATACTTTAGATAAATATTGAAGAGAAAAATACCAAGAATCTGCTACATTTTTATGGATCAACATATTTTTAGATAATTATTTAAATATCTAGAGAAATATAATTAAATAATATAATATCTCCAAGGGTTTCGAAATCACATTTTCAAAATACATTTTGTCTTAATATAATATTTGTATTTGCTAGTGATACAAATTTACGGGTGAATATAAAACTAATTTTTTTGCATAATCATAAAATAAGTAAAAACTAGCAATTATACTACTACTAATAATAATAAAAATACTAACACCAATATTAGTATTAATTTTTTTAAGGGAGACACAAAACAGCGAAAACAAAATACTTTAATAATAACAAAACAATAAAAATAATAAAAAAATTTAATAATAATAAAATCAACAATAACAAATAATAAGGAAATAATAATAATAATAATAATAATAATATTATTAACAATATTAATATTAATAATAATAATAATAATAATAATAATAACTCAGCTCTCTTCCTTCCACGAAAAGGAAGTTAAAAACAAAACAAAAAAGGGAAACAGAAAGAAGAGAGAGAGGAAGATCGAGAGATGAGAGGGTGGAGAGGGATCGGAGAGTGAGTGAGCAAGCGAGGGAGAGAGAGAGGTGAGCGGAGAGCTGGGTGAGTGGAGCGGTGCTGGCGGAGATGGGTGCGGACGCGGGCGACGGTGTGAGGAGCTCGCCGGGGGTTTCGGAAGAGGCGGATGGGAGCGGAGGAGGCGTCACCTGAGTCACCGGCGGCGATAGGGTTTCTGATCGAGATGGTCGGCGCCGGTGGCAGAAGGGAAGGAGAAAAAAGGGCCGGAGGCGAACGGACTGTACGGCGGCCGGAGAGGGAGGATGGACGGAGCCGGCTAGGTCGATCGACGGAGGTGGGTTCGATCGATCGGGGCGGTCGACGATGGGAAGGCGGCGCAGCGAGCGCCGCAGCAGGCTTGCTGTGGGCGGCGCACGGCAGTCCGCGCAGATCCATGGCCGAAGCTCGGCTACCAGGGCCGCTGGCGCAGAGAGGCACGCCGGAGCCGTGGGGTTGTGGCGGAGGGCCAGGAGGAAGGTCACGCACCGTCGACTGCGGCGACCACGCATGAGGGGCGCAGTTCTCGGTGGGCGTCCGACCTGTGGCGGAGACGTCGACGCATGGGGTCGACAGCGGAGGAGCACGGTGGCGCGTAGGCCGATTTCGGGTGCTGCGAACGGCGGGGAGGACAACGCTCGGGGCTGCGCTGGAGGTCGGCGCACGACGGAAGGGCGGAAGTCAGCGGATCCGCGGCTGAGGTTAGGGTTTCTTTCTCCTATTTTTCCTAATGATGGTGGCGGTTGTTCTGGTTTTGGTGACGGGATGGCACCGGTGATGGTGGTGGTTTGGGCATTGGGTTACGGTGTTTGTTGGCAGCGGTTGGCGGAGATGAGACTGAGGTATCAGGCGGGGCTGGGTGTCGACGAGAGTTGGCCGGAGTCGGCAGAAGTCCTTGCTGTAGTGGCGGTGGTGAATAAGGTGGTAGTCGTTGATGCGTCCATAACGACAGGGGTGACGTTGTCGGCAACAGTGGTAGAAGGCTGGGGGTGAAGGTCGGGGACCGAGGTCGGGTACGATGGATGTTGACGGGAGGCAGAAACAGCATAGACTAGGCTAGGCTAGGCTAGGATTAGGGATTTGATGATGTCGGGGTGTGTCCGACACGAGAAAGAAGATAGTGTAGATGTAATAATATAGAATAATAATTGGATGGACACAGACACGATGCACTTGACTGGCTATGGAATTTATTTATGGAGAAATTTATGGATTGATAAAAATATTGAAGGAGTACCTGCCTATTTATAGGATGTGGGAATTCCCAATTGGATAGGAGCTAGGAATAGTTTAAACCCCAAAATAGATAATCCGTAATTTAATTTAAATCAATCAAATCTAAATCCAATTCCAAATCCAAATCTAAATCAAATTTCAAATTAAATATCCAATTTAAATCAAATTAAATTTCTAGTATAAAATCCACGAGATAAATCAATTTTAAATATTTAACTATTTAAATAAATCCAAAATTTTAAATCAAGATTTAAATGTCCCAATAACTTCAAAATATATTTTTCTAAAATACTATTAATATTAATTTCAAAAATTACATTATTATTTAGAAATAACTCAAATAAATATTTATGAAATATATATGTAAGCATAAATAATGCATGCTTTTCCTAGTACAAAATAAAATATAATTTGATTAATAACTCTTAAAAAAACAAAAAGGCTTTTTATAACAAGAATAATAATTATATATAATATTTTGAGAGTATATAATAGAATAGAAAAATGCTTTTCTAAAATATGTACGCTCGCACATATTCGTACTCGTCGAGCAAAAATAATAAATAAATAAATATATAATAAAATTTCGTGCGCGACGTACCATACGACTATGCGACGTACAATAAATACTGTAAATAAGTACCAAATTTAAATAATAAAATAAAAAAAGTAGAATTTTAGGGGTTTTACATCCTACCCAACTTAAAAGAATTTCGTCCTCAAAATTAAGAATTAGTAGGGGGGTGAGAGGACACAAGGGGGTATCAATGGGGATCCAACGATGACAATGTTTTCACAAAATCATGTCGTAAGAAATCGCGATCTAGATCGTAGAAAAACAATACGGTATAGTCACGGGTAATGAATGAGGGTCACGATTAAGGAAACAAAATAGATTCGCTTTAATTAAGCGATTAGAGGGTCTTGATAGGATCGAGTAGTTTAGGATGAAGATATAGCAACATCGAGTGAGAATGGTCATAGCCGATAGGAAGGCTAGAGGAAATTCTAGTATGACGCTTTCGTCCTCCTAAAATAGGTGAGGGCGAAGCAATATAGAGTTCGAAGGAGGCGTTATCGAATACGAATACGTGATTCAAAGACGATCGAATAATTTCAAAAGAATTGTCAAGGCAGTCGTGGATGGGATTGTAAGGGCCAAGTTTAGTTATGTCCCCATCCACATAGTGTAATAGACAAAAGCGAACCAAAGTGCACTTGGTTGATCAGACCATTATGTATCGGTTCTAATTTAGACAATAGGCTAGTAAGTGGCCACTCTATAGCATATGTCTTGATCAAGCTCGATAAGGATTAGCTTGCAAATACTAGGCTATATTAGCATCATTAGTCAAAACGGTAAATACATAGGTACGAGAGATTAAGATTTAAAGAAGGTAGAATGATTCTAAGTCATACAGTCGTCCTATAGTCTTCTTGTCCCAGTCCTTGGTTGGCTAGACGGGTTAGGTCCTCTAGATTCTAGGATCTAAATAAGCTTGCTAATATAGGTCACTAGGTCAAAGGGGTTGCTAGTTCATAAGGTATTCTATCCAACTTAAAGAATTAAGCTAAGGGTGTTTGGGACATCTAACTAGTAGGGTCAATCTCTAGCAAGCACGAAGTGAAGATAAGAATAGGGATGGAAGGAAACAAGCAAGATGTAATTGATGAGTCAAACGGTAGATAAAATCAAGGAAAGAGGTCAAGTATGTGGATGAGATCCTAGACTTCTAATCCTATACGCAGGCTTGCTTGGTACGGTAAAGTAACCAAACAATTTATCTCGACCTGCATAGGCCACCACAAAAACATGTAACGCCCCAGTCCCAAAATACGTAGGACTAGGAACGTAGACATGCCAGCTGTATTCATACGAAGTATACTCCAATATATGGAAGCCTCGTATAAATACATAAGCTGTATAATGCAGTAGAACCATAACTAATCTTATCCATACAAATAAATGAAATAAAGGTATCATATAAACTGAATGAATTTGTCTTGATACAATATGTTAGGCGGAGACAAATCCACTACCAACAAAATAAGGAAAAGTACATAGAAAATAATAATAATAATAATAAAATCAAGAAAAACAAATAATAAGGAAATAATAATAATAATAATAATAATAATAATAATAATAATAACTCAGCTCTCTTCCTTCCACGAGAAGGAGTCAAAAATAAAACAAAAAAAGGGAAAAAGAAAGAAGAGAGAGAGGAAGATCGAGAGATGAGAGGGTGGAGAGGGATCGGAGAGTGAGTGAGCGAGCGAGGAAAAGAAAGAGGTAAGCGAAGAGCTGGGTGAGTGGAGCGGTGCCGACGGAGATGGGTGCGGACGCGGGCGGCGGTGTGAGGAGCTCGTCGGCGGTTCCGGGAGAGGCGGATGGGAGCGGAGGAGGCATCACCTGAGTCGCCATCGGCGATAGGGTTTCTGATCGAGATGGTCGACGCCGGTGGCAGAAGGGAAAGGGAAAAGGGGGCCGGAGGCGAACGGACTGTGCGACGGCCGGAGAGGGAGGATGGACGGCGCCGGCTAGGTCGATCGGCGGAGGTGGGTTCGATCGATCGGGGCGGTCGGCGATGGGAAGGCGGCGCAGCGAGTGCCGCAGCAGGCTCGCTGTGGGCGGCGCACGTCAGTCCGCGCAGATCCGTGGCCGGAGCTCGGGTACCAGGGCCGCTGACGCAGAGAGGCACGCCGGAGCCGTGGCGTTGTGGCGGAGGGCCAGGAGGAAGGTCACGCACCGTCGACTGTGGCAACCACGCATGAGGGGCGCGGTTCTCGGTGGGCGTCCGACCTGTGGCGGAGACGTCGACGCATGGGGTCGACAGCAGAGGAGCGCGGTGGCACGTAGGCCGGGTTCGGGTGCTGCGAACGGCAGGGAGGACAACGCCCGAGGCGGCACTGGAGGTCGGCGCACGGCGGAAGGGCGAAAGTCAGCAGATCCGCGGCTGAAGTGAAGGTTTCTTCCTCCTATTTTTCCTAGTGATGGTGGCGGTTGTTCTGGTTTTGGTGACGGGATGGCACTGGTGATGGTGGTGGTTTGGGCGTTGGGTTGCGGTGTTTGTTGGCAGCGGGTGGCGGAGATGAGACTGAGGTATCGGGCGGGGCTGGGTGCCGACGAGAGTTGGCCAAAGTCGGCGGAAGTACTTGCTGTGGTGGTGGTGGTGAATAAGGTGGTAGTCGGTGATGCGTCCATGACGGCAGGGGTGACGTTGTCTGCGACGGTGGTGGAAGGTTGGGGGTGAAGGTCGGGGACCAAGGTCGGGTACGGCAGACGTTGTCGGGAGGCAGAAACAGCATAGACTAGGCTAGGCTAGGCTAGGATTAGGGAGTTGATGATGTCGGGGTGTGTCCGACACGAGAAAGAAGATAGTGTAGATGTAATAATATGGAATAATAATTGGATGGACACAGACACGATGCACTTGACTGGCTATAGAATTTATTTGTGGATTGATAAAAATATTGGAGGAGTACCTGCCTATTTATCGGATGTGGGAATTCCTAATTGGATAGAAGCTAGGAATAGTTTAAACCCCAAAATAGATAATCCGTAATTTAATTTAAATCAATCAAATCTAAATCCAATTCCAAATCCAAATCTAAATCAAATTTCAAATTAAATATCCAATTTAAATCAAATTAAATTTCTAGTATAAAATCCACGAGATAAATCAATTTCAAATATTTAACTATATAAATAAATCCAAAATTTTAAATCAAGATTTAAATGTCCCAATAACTTCAAAATATATTTTTCTAAAATACTATTAATATTAATTTCAAAAATTACATTATTATTAAGAAATAACTCAAATAAATATTTATGAAATATATATTTAAGCATAAATAATACATGCTTTTCCTAGTACAAAATAAAATATAATTTGATTAACAACTCTTAAAAAAACAAAAAGGCTTTTTATAACAAGAATAATAATTATATATAATATTTTGAGAGTGTATAATAGAATAGAAAAATGCTTTTCTAAAATATGTACGCTCGCACATATTCGTACTCGTCGAGCAAAAATAAAAAATAAATAAATAGATAATAAAATTTCGTGCGCGACGTACCATACGACTACGCGACGTACAATACAAATACTGTAAATAAGTACCAAATTTAAATAATAAAATAAAAATTAGAATTTTAGGGGTTTTACAGTCATTGGACGGACCAGCATCGTAGGCCGCTAGAGTTTTCTGTTGGGGACCACGTATTCTTGCGGATCTCACCTACCCGTGGGGTTATTAGATTTGGCATTCGCGGGAAGTTGAGTCCCCGATTTGTTGGCCCGTTTGTTATCCTTGAGAGGATAGGCGATGTTGCTTATCATTTATCCCTTCCACCTTCGTTACGAGAGGTGCATGACGTATTTCATGTATCTCAGTTACGAAGGTATGTATCGGATCCAAGCCATATCCTTGATCATTCTGAGCTGGTTATTGGTACCAACCTGTCTTACGAGGAGCAACCTGTGTCCATTTTGGACCGAAGAGAGAAGATACTCAAGAACCGAACAATTAGTCTTGTCCGGGTTGCTTGGGATCATCACTCTTTAGGGGAGTCAACGTGGAAACGTGAGGATGATATCCGATCACGGTATCCGCACCTATTTGACTCACAAGGTATATCTCTTTCTGTATACCTTGATCGTCTTAACTCCTCATGCTTGTCACCTTATAAGTAGAATTGCTTGGTGTCGTCGATAGTTAAACATAGATATATTACTTGCTGTTATCATTGTAGAATAATTGCTTACTCAATTTACTTGTATTTAGATTAGTTTAGCTTTGACGTTTCTATCCTGCTTGGATCTGAAATTTCGAGGACGGAATTTTTCTAAGGAGGGTAGAGATGTCACTTCCCATTCCCAGAATACGTATTCTAAATATATGTACTGTTGGAATGTATTCATTTAATATTTATCATGTATTGTTCTGTATTTAAATTTCTTTAATTTCCTGCTAATTATTTTCTGTATTTTATTTCTGTATTTTACTTTCTGCTTTTATACTCTGCTTTAGCTTTATTTTGGGTTCGGCTCAGATTGGTTTAATTATGTTGGTCCATCATGAACCGAAATAAACCCCCACTTACCACCACCCCATTTAAAGCCCCAAACCCTTTCTCTCTCTTTATTACTTCTTCTCATTTCTCTTCTTCTTCCTCATAACTCTCCCACCAAGCTAGGAGAGCAAGGCAAGTGACAACTTGCTTCCTGATGGATCCCCATTATTATTGTTCCATCATCTTCCTTATTTGATTCTAAGTCTCTTTAGTACTTAGCATTTCCAATTTCCATGGCTTATTTGTTGTAGATCTAAGTTTGATATATTTTCGGATTTCTTAGGTTTTGATCTAGTAAACTTTGTTATCTTTAAGTTTCGATGGTTCCATGTTGTAGAGAATTTCGTTCTACCCAATTTTGACCTATGGAAGTCCATATTTGGGCTTAGGATGAAGGATTTATGGAGCTTGGAAGCAATGGCTTCCATGGTTCTGTTCACAGAAAATTCGGGGAGGAAGAACAGCCGCATGAATCTTCCTTTCCCACAGCGCATGATATTCATTTTCCACAGCGCATGAGATTATTTATTTCCTAATCCTTTCCACAGCGCATGAGATTATTTATTTCCCAATCCTTTCCACAGCGCATGAGATTATTTATTTCCCGATCATTTCCCTCAGGCGCATGATATTATTTATTTCCCAATCCTTTCCACAGCGCATGAGATTATTTATTTCTCGATCATTTCCCTCAGGCACATGATATTATTTATTTCCCAATCCTTTCCACAGGGCATGAGATTATTTATTTCCCGATCATTTCCTTCAGCCGCATGATATTATTTATTTCCCAATCCTTTCCACAGCGCATGAGATTATTTATTTTTCGATCATTTCCCTCAGGCGTATGATATTATTTATTTCCTAATCCTTTCCACAGTGCATGAGATTATTTATTTCTCGATCATTTCCGCGCATGATATTATTTATTTCCCAATCCTTTCCACAGCGCATGAGATTATTTATTTCCCGATCATTTCCCACAGCGCATGAGATTATTTATTTCCCAATCATTTCCCACAGCGCATGAGATTATTTATTTCCCAATCATTTCCCACAGCACATGAGATTATTTATTTTCCAATTTTTATTTCCCAAATTTGGCATTAATTAACATTGATTGTTATCTTAATTAATTATTGATCATGCGTTCCTAGATGGAACTAAGAGACTGGCTAGTCATCTTATTGAATTAAATAGAATAAGACACGTTCATATTTGCAGTCGATTGGCCAATCCCGAATATTGACATATAGATACATGCAGGCTACAATTTATTTATTTATTTTACGAAAGCAACATGTGTTCTCTATGGTCAAGGCATAATTATTCTGTGGTTAGTTTTAATTGTTGCATTACGCTATGTAAGACCTACAACCTAACCGCACGGGTATCGTTGTAGAGTTGAACATATCGTACTTTGTACGGAAGTACTCATTCTGAAATGACCATGATCCACGGCATGGGATTTCACTTAACATAGAGGCTACTAAGTTAAATAAAATAATGATTGCATGGAGGGAATGGATTTCCGAATTCTTACATGGCGGCCCTCTTTGGGACTATTAGCGCCTAACAGGCCGGCTGGTTCCCACTGATACTGCAATTCTGCCACACGGACAGGGAGCGGTATCTGCTTATATTATTGTATATTGTATATTGTATATTGATGACGGGCGTCCCGCTGGGACTCGTCTAATTCATGATTGGCGTAATTGATTGATTGGATAGACTATCCTTGCTTGTCCATAGTAAGAACTGAGAAATCCTTATTGCATAATTCCAGGATAACTTGGGACTCACAGTAGTAAGCTGTAGGAGTTGGATGGCCGTTTAAGTTGATTTGTTTGTGTACTGTACCTACTCTGTTACCTAACTAAGATGATCAGAGTGTCGAGACATGACGGGACAACCTCTGTCCTTGTTTGGTTGGGAGGTTGTTTCGAAGTGTCGTGACATTATGTGAATCCTAGTAGCAAGCAGAGATCTATATATCCTATTCTCTTATTACTGGTTTTAATTTCTCATATCGTGCTTCCTTGCGGTACATGCTATTAGAGGTCTAACCTCTCTGGTTTTGCATGGCCAGATTTAGAGCCGGTTCCCGAGGACTCAGCTTACCTCTACCTCCAAGATGGTCAATACTAGAGGAATGATCGCAGGAGTACTCGAGTGGGTTCCTTACTTCCCCGCTCGTTTTGTTAATTACTTTATATTTTACCGCTTGGCACCGACATGTTAGTCGGATAGTCTTGCACTTACTTTTACATAATTGTAATTAAGTCAGACTGCAGCTGATAACAATTGTGTATATGTTGCTATATCATCTGGCTATATTTTGTAAAGCCAGATCTCAAGAACATTTTGACTAAGCGTTTGGGACGCCTTATTGCTTTATCATAAATGTTCTCTGTTATTGCTTCTTGTTTGAATGATTGAGACATTAGATGAGTGACCATAGCGAGACTTTCATGTAGCATGTACCCCCTTGTCTTTTAGACAGCATTGATCGTATTATACGGTATTCATCTACCCGTAATACGTAGCTGGCTGAGTCATTCCCCCGCTCTCCAGTATTCTGGTTCTGGGGCGTGACAGCTCATTTCAGAAGTTACTTCTGCGGGTTTCAGCCCCTGCAGAGTCGTAAACCGGATCTTTGAGGAGTCCGCCAAATCCTGCTTGAAGACGTAATCCCTTCAAACAGTTACATGAGGCTGAGACTTGCCTTTGTCCTTCCGATGCATCAGATAAAGATAGCTCGCCACCTCTTTGAAAACAGCCATCATCTCCGGGTCCTTCCTTTCTAGAACGACAATCTCTTCATTTGAGGGATAATATTTCTCGTACGGTTCCGAGCCCCAGGAAAGCTTGGACACCTCGTACATCTCATGGAGGGCCAGTACCAACTCCTCCACTGGAGTAAAGAAAGTGCCAGTCTGGGTATTGAACGTTTCCAAGAGCGCAAGAAACATATGCTTGTTGAGATCCACGCCGGCCTGTGTGGCACGGATAGCGGCCGTCAGTCCAATCTCTTTAAGCTCAGCCTTGAACTTCGATAACACCCAAAGGGTCAACTCGTCCCACTTCAGCATGTGGTGACACCAACCTTCAACCCTAAATCCACCTTTCGGATAAATAACCTTCGATGTTAGCATCCGATTTGCAAAGGTCGAAGCACTAAAGGCAAATGTGCCATTAGGGACCTCATTATAAAGGCTTCCAGGACACAAAGTTCGGCAACTGAATGAGGGACCGACTCGCGAGGCGGCCAAGGTATCCCTTTGATTCGAAGTAACGTCAATCGAAAGAGTACCCCCACTGCCCCTCCTTGAGAAGGAGTAAGTTTCCATGACATCCTTTTCTTGGAAGCTAAACGGTAGAAGGCCGTCAGCGACAATTGGCGTTCGAGTTGTCGCATGTACAGAACCAAGCCCTTCGCACAGAAGAACCAGTCTTCTTTGATCTTCAGTATCTTCGTCTCGGTGGAGAACAGTCGGTCACCGAACAGAAAGGCAGGTTTCAAGGTCACATCCTCAGACTCAGCAGATTCCAGCTTACCGCTCTCTATCATACTCTGGAGGAAAATAGGCGACTGATTCTGGATTTGCAGTATTCTCTCGGAAGGCTAATTCAGTAGAATACCAGCTTTTACGGGATTAATAACTTCCTCGTCGATATCAACTCCCATTTGACAAAGAGAAGCATCCAGAAGGACTTCATTTAGCAAAGGGATAGTCATCGACACTGACACAGCAAAAACAAAAGTCAGACAAAAAGCTTTAAGAAGACAAAGTGTGTCAAGCATCCTGGCACATCATCAGGGTTTAAACCCATGCGCGTCAGCATTGGAGCTTCGGCGCATCATCAGGGTCTAAACCCATGTGCGTTAGCAGTAAAGCTTCGGCGTATCATCAGGGTATAAACCCATGCGCGTTAGCAGCAAAACCTCGGCACATAATTAGGGCCTAAACCCATGCGCGTCAGCGGAATAGCCTCGACGCATCATCAGGACAGAAGTCCATACGCGTCGGCGGCAAAGAGTTAGGGCACAACACTCAGCCATGTGCTCCAAACTCGTCTAAAAAGGTTGAAAGATGACACCCACCCGTCAGCGCAGGCCGAACATCGGCCGGAGTCACAATGGTGATAGGAACGTCCTCCTCGACGAACTCTGCAGGCTCCTTTCCTTTGCCAGCACCGCCACGAGGAGTCTTGGGAGCCATTTCTTGCAAGAAGGAAGTTAGGGTTTTTCAAAAGAAGAACTCTAAAAAAAAGAAAGCAAAGAGAGGAAGAACTCTCTCTCTCTCTCTCTCCATCTCACGCCTATTTATAGGCCCAGTCACACGTGTGAACCGATGAAGTGTGACCTCAGCCGCCGCCTCGGGTTCTGTGAGGAGATAACTGCAAATAAATCCAAAAAGATCATCATTAATCTTCTTGGTTATCGAAGAGTTATCATTTGCATTTACTGAGAGAAGCATGCCCCCCATCACTGATGTGCGGAGTAATCATGCGCCCGAACAGTCATGCACCCCATAGAAGACGCCACCATGCTTCTTATTCGAAGTATTCCAAAACTTGACAAAAAGTTTTGAAAACTTTGAAGGGGGTCTTGTAGAAGCATGGAATTTCAGGACCAGAAATTCTATGCGCCTAAACATCACATGCGCCCGGAAGCTCAGATGAGGTACTCGGCACAGCTAAGCATAGACATTAAAAGAAGATTTTTATTTCATATAAAAGTATATTACATGTCTTAAAAAGAGCTGTACAAAGGAGAATCTCTACAAAGAAAAGACCCTAAGTCTACAGCTAGGCGCAGCAACCACCATACGCTCTCAAACAGGCGCATCTCGTAATGCGCTCTCAGCCAGGCACAGCCCTTCAGCAGCTCAGTTATGTGCATCCTCAGTTATGTGCATCCCTTCAGCGGCTCAGTTATGTGCATCCCTTCAGTAGCTCAGTTATGTGCGCCCTTCAGCCAGGCGCATCGTGAAGTCTCAGCATATGCGCCATCAAATGCTTCGACTAATAAAGCATTTATTGAGCAGAATGAGTGTAGGCAATCAACCCTCTAGCTGGAGGAAGAGCTCTCCAAACCAAGGAAGAGAAGAGCACCGTAAATCAACCTGCAGCTAAAGGAGCAGCTTTCAACCCAACCAGAATGGGCAACACCCACTCTAGCAGGAGGAGGAGCTCTCCCAAAGCCCATGGAAGATGATCGGGGCACCGCAATTCCGATCTGTGGCTCTTCCGGCATAACGGAGACGAGGCTCGAGTATCCCGATCTTTGGATACAACAGGCACCTTCTGCCTGCCTCAGAAGCCCTCGACTCCGACTTTTGGATGTAACAGTCACCTTCAAGTGCATCAACGAAGAAAATGCGTCGTATCTTCACCCTCGGGAGCATCTCATCAACAGAATGTGCTCGAGCAAACAAGTTCATTTCGGAAGGACATGAGAGAACGAGAAGCAAACCCTCTCCATACTACTATTTATAGGCCGGGCAAATCAAACCCATACGCCAAGTGGCTGGCTCTCCGAATCCCGTGCAATGAATTTGCATTGAATGGTGATGAACCTGACACTTCGAATTTAGCCAAGTCAAAAACGGCTATTTAAAGCACTCGAAGAACGTAACAGTCGAGCCCATAAAGACGTGTCATGTAAAACGGATGCGCCGGCCAGACCGTGCATCATACTGATGCTCCCATCAACACCAAGCGCCTCATAAGGATGCACCCCCATGCGTCCCCCTGCGCCTAGCGGAACGCCGATCGATGCGCCCACTCAACAGCCCATCACCTGTCAAGAATATTAAAAGTTGAAGTCTGACAGAGCTGGCAGCACGTCTCCCGAGGACTGAACAGTTGACAGCTTTTTCAGAAGACGAAGCGTCGTCGACGTCAGCATCATCATTGCTCTCCTCCGACGGTTACAAGCCATGTGGCCGCCCAACCATTTGCATGCGCCTCCACAGCCATGCGCCCAAATCTTTGCATGCGCCTCAAAAGCCATGTGTCTCAGACTTTTCTCTGATCACTACAGATAGAAGTAAAGTCACTATTGAAGCCCCGCATGCGCCTCAAAAGCCATGTGCCCCGACTGGTTCGTGACTCCTAAAGGTTACGAGCCAAAGCCTCCTCATGCACCCAATCCCAGGCGCATCCTATCAGATCACTCCCCACCAAATCCGAGATCTTCGAGCCATGGACCTACGACACGCGTCCTTTAACTTGATTCAGCTTATGAAGGGGTGCTAATCACCCAATATCTCAGCAACTGAAAGATCCTCTCCATTGCTACGTGTCAGCTCTGCCGCAGCCTACGACAGCAACAAGAAGGGTTCAACTCCTCAATCAGAGCGTATCGCCCACGCGCCTCCATCAGCAACCACCACGTGGCATCCCCGCGTACAAGCGTATTCTACATGCGCGCATGAGCAGCCAACCTGCAGACTATAAATAGAGGGATCACTTCTTTCTTACGGACCGATACACACATCGCACAACCACCGACATACATATACAGAGAGGTAGGTACAGACACTCAACGTCTTCTTCCTCTCCGCAAGCTCCGACACCCAGAGCAACCCAGACCTTCAGAGAACCGAGAACCGTCGTCAAATCGTCAACAGAGTCAACACATTACCACTCGCTCCATCGGCACAAGGGACCCAGATAAACAAAAGTGTACTCCTAGGACTACGTCTAAGTCCTATATTGTAACACTGTTCTATTTGTATTGAAATTACGTCAAAAGATTTTAATGGCAAACAACCCGGTGGTAATAATCGCCAGAATAACCGCAAGGGTAAAGAAACATTAGCCATCAATCTCAAAGGCAAGGAGTCATTGGCTGTTAATGTTACTCAGACAGCACCCACTCCATCTGTACCACCACAAAAAACACCTCGTCCAAAAGAAGAGTATTCTTTTGATGAAGATGATACTTTGAGCATCTTCGATTGCTTAATTAAAAGTAATAAACTTCAACTGCCAGAGGCAAAATAGCCAGATGAAGTGGGTAAAACTGATCACCCTAAATATTGTGTTTATTATTGATTTATAGGGCATCCAACCAGAGCATGCTACGTGCTTAAAGTTAAAATCCAGGAGATGGTCAACACTGGAGCGATTACTCTTCAGCAGGATATGAAGACAGTGACAGCTAATGTTGTTTCTGTACAATTTGGTGATTTTCTATCACAACTTGTATAAGATGGTGTTGTTCCTATCCTAAGGGCTACTCTCGAGATCGTGAATCTCCCACCTTCTGGAGCGATTACTCTTCAGCAGGATGAGAAGACAGTGACAGCTAATGTTGTTTCTGTGCAATTTGGTGATTTTCCACCACAACTTGTACAAGATGGTGTTGTTCCTATCCCAAGGGCTACTCTCGAGATCGTGAATCTCCCACCTCCCCAAAATGAGGGTCTTATTCCACTATCAACTGACAGAGGGGAGATTATATGGATTCATCCGGATCTAGTAGCAAATTTTGAAATGCCTTCATCTTTCAAGCAAAAGAAGCACTCCAAAACTAAATCCAAGAACTGCAACATGGTATCCTTTGAACCAGTAGCAGAAGAAAAAAATCTAATTGGCACTAGATCTGGAAAACTTTATCCTCGGGAATATCCCAAAACTCAGGAGAATTCTGTCCCATCTCCTGATGCTCCTCCTATATCAACTTCTCATGATGAGAATATACCATCTACATCCTCGCCTGTAGTGGAACCAACTCTCTCAAACCGACATCAGCAGACAAGGGAAAACAACCTGTCCATTTTGACAAAGCATTGAAGAAGTCCTTATCTCTTGGACTTGAAAAACTATGTAATTTTGACATATTGGCTCAATTAGCCAATACTCCAACAAAATTTTCAATCTTTGAACTCTTACGTCTCTCAAAAGAAACTTGAGAGACGTTAAGTGAAGCTTTAATGCAGGCTGATGCTTGTCTTACTCTTCTCAAGAAGCCTGAAAAGGAGCCAGTCAGCTGTGCACATTGTTATAGTGTATTTGAATTAATGCCCAACATTACTTTTACACAAGATGACATATTGTTAGAAGACAGTCGTCATGATCATCCTCTCTATTTCACGGGGTATGTGGACACCATGAAAGTCGATCACATTCTGATTGACCCAGGGTTTGCTCTTATTATCATGCCGAAGTCTTTGATGGATGCTTTGAAGATACCAGTGCATAATCTTTCTACAACTATCATTACCATCTTGGGGTTCAATCAAGGAAGAAGTGAACCTTTGGGGAAGATACGCCTGAAACTACAAATTGGCAATCTTCGTGCAAAGGTGACTTTTTATGTAATTGACAATTATGGCTCATACAATACTTTGTTAGGAAGACCATTCCTCCATGAACACAATATTGTACCTTCTACTCTCCACCAATGTTTCAAATATGTGGATGGTAATGGAAAAGTTTAAAAAGAGGTTGCAGACCTGAATCCTTTCAAAGGAGCTGAAGCGTACTACAACGATTCTCGTATGTACAAAGAGGAATTCATGAAGGTGGTATTGCCAATGGACACAGATGAAGAACAGAAAGGCGTACCAAATGATACTCTGGTGATCACTGTCAAATGACGTATTTTATGTCCTCAGTCTTCCAAACCACTGATTATCTATCTTTCTTCCTATGAGAAGCAGTCTCCTGGTGATAGTCGGGAACAAAGGGAGCTCACCTCTTCTGAGCCACTTGTAATCGACCTTCATCGTAAGAAGCCCCTTCCTCCTTCTCGTTCTTCTTCTCCCCCTCTAGTTATCAATTTGACTAAGCCTGTTAAGGCTAAAGGTCCTATTATAAATGATGGTGTAAAAATCAATAAAGCATCTCCTTTGTAGTATAATGATGTCTCTTACTATACTCAATGTTATTTGGATATGCTAGATAGCTTTAAACCACTTACAATAGGAGTCGTATCTGTAGAAGCATGGAAAATACTAAAGAAATTGACTCATGCGGCCAAGAAAGACCCATGCGGCTCAGAAAACGCATACGGCTCAGGGAGTCATGCGGCATAAGGAGCTATGCGGCCGGAGACATTCCATGCGGCTCAGAAGACATGTCGCGTGACAGTGCTCCCCTCCGATCCATGCTGCATTAATTGCTTTGACGGCTGACCCCTCTGAAAAGTTGACAGACCTGACACCAAAGCAGGTAATTATGACTCTGTCATGATGATGAATCTCTAGAGAAGAGAAAGAAATCTCTGACACGATCCTCCGAGAGCAACAAAATGCCACGTGGCCCTGCCACGTAGATGTGCTTATGCGGCTCGAAGTGAAGACTTCCCATGCGGTTCAGAGTGAAACAGTCTCATGCTGCTCGAGTGGAATCATCCCTATGCGTCTCAAGAAGATCATGCCCATGCGGCTCAAGCAGACACACCATTATGCGGTTCATGCGGCTCATCATATGGTTCAGAAGTTTGAAGGAGGGGGCCACTGCCCAGACAGCCCTGACACGTGTCCCAAGTCTTATGCGGCCCAAAATTCATGCGGCCTAAATCTCATGCGGCCCAATCTGCATGCGGTTCCAGTCTCACCATTGGCTCTCAGGACACGTGTCCTCAGCCGATCAATCTCCCAGATTTATGGCAATCCAAGATCGGGTCGAATCCCAATGATCTGGGGCACGTGGCAGGAGAATAAATTTGATTTATTCGCAGATATTAGAGAATCATTATAAGGAAGATTTATGCCAATCAGCATTAATTGCTAATAGGGATTTGGTATAATCTACCCTTAATGGTTCTGATTCGTCACAATCAGAAATGAACGGCCTGGATTGATCAATCCCCAGGCCGCCGCCATCTCTAAGAGCTAATCATTGGCAACCCTAGTGATCACATTCCACTATTATAAATAGCAAGGTGCCATTCCCTTGTAAGATATAGAGAGATATACAAAAAAAAAACAAAAAAACCAGAGAAGAATACGTATACACAGAGAGACTTCCCCCATAGTCAGAGAGAGAATATACACAGAGAGAGAGAGAAGCCTGGAGAGCAATCAGAGAGAGAGCAAGAAGGCATTTCTTCGTCAACGACCAAGCAGATCTTCCCCGAGTCAAGGCTGCGTACCGATCGTCCAAGGAGTAAAGCAGAGCGGCCGTCGCTTTCCCGAACCTCTATCGTCACCCCCCAGAATCTAAAATAAATAATCGTACTTAGACTGCTGTACCTAGGTTTTCGTCCCTAGGCTTTCTTTGTACGAGCGAGTTTGTATTGTGAGTCTAAGTTCAGTCCTCCGATAATTGTTCTGTACTTTTACAATCAATGGCAAACACGATGGCGACTCTGCTGGGGACTAACTTCTCCACGGCTGAAGAGTTGGTGACGCAATCAGACGCAGCCAAACTTGGCTCTATACAACAGAAGATGGTCGTACGCTTCGACCAACAGGCGTTCGAAGAGATGCTCTCTGAAGGTAGCACTGGCCCGGTCCAGAAGCACACCCGTACCATAAAGGCTCGCAAAGAGTGGAGGCCAAAATCATTTGCTCCTCCGCAAGCCCTTGATGGGGTGTTCTCTATTGCTCAAGAGGGCGAGAAAGACTCCCCTGCGGCCCCACTTCAGACCGTAGACAACTCTGCTGTCCCCAAGTTCGGCAGAAGAAAACACTATGATGCTGGACTTGCAGGGGCAAAGAGGAACTCTACGCGATCCGAGCCGCAGAAGAGTATTAGCCGCAGGGAGAAAGCCATGCGGCTACAACCGCCGACCGCATAAAGAAAACTCATACGGCCACATCTGTCAGCCGCATAACTTATGCGGCTACAGTTGCCAACCGCACGGATGAGACTCATGCGGCTATTAAAGTCAAACGCTTGCAGAAAACCCATGCGGCCACAGATGCCAACCGCATGCGGTCAGCCTGCACGGTCGTGACTCCTAGCCGCATAAAGACTCATCCTACAACAAAAGACAGCCGCATGCAGACAGCCTGCACGGTACCCAATGCTAGCCGCATAGCGTCCGTCCCACGCTTCTCTCGATCAGTCTTTGACCGGCTTTCATGCGGTCCTGACTCTGATCATTCTCTGGATGATAATCCAGACTCTGTGGTATTCGACTTAGACTCCTCCTATTACGCACCCACAAGTGCTAAAAGGAGAAAGTCTAGGGCAGCGCAGGCTCATCAAGTCCAGACGACTGCCCCAACCTCTGACTATCGGGGCGTCCCGCTGATTATCATGCGGGCCTCTGATGGGAAGTTGTATAAAACCACTCAAGTCCAGCCCCCGGCGGCAAACAGACAAGGTGGTTCCTCTGACCTGCGTGAGGTTATCCTCCATAAATGCAAGGAAAGAGAAGGAGCTTCGGGGTGTAAAGAGCCCTCACACGGATATTAATGCACCCAGATCATCGTCAACTGCTGTTGCAGCAACGCGGCGGTGACGGAAGACCGGCCATCCGTCTTCCAAAGACTACATCACCCGAGCTCAGAAGACGAGGCACCTCCTGTTGTCTCCTGCAAGTCCGCGCAGAAAGTTCTTGCCAAGGGAAGAGGAAAGAAAACGAGCATCTCCAGCCCAAAGGTGTCAACTACTGCAGCTAAGAAACCGTCGTCTAAAGGGTTATCCTCCACTGGAGTATTTCAACACACCCGTTCGAAGACGAAAACTGCTGCAGTAGGAAGTTCGTCGTCTGCAACATTGGGGGTCGTCGAAACTAGGAGTAGCACTCCTCCAAACATCCACGACAATTCGACATTCCAGGAATACGGATCGGAGGAAGCAAATCCTCCGACGGATACAACAGATACCGACGTCCCTAAGGACATCCTAGACGAAGCAAGCTCCGAAGCTGGGGGTAGTGTTCCTTCCGAGTCCGAACCTGAAAAGAACATCCCTACATATCCTGATGATTTCTCGATGCACGGGTACGACTCGGAGGGTACATCCTCCACCACTCCTTCTGTCACTCCTTATGTGAAGACGGTGTTCATGACAGACAGCAATCAAGGCGGTTCCGATGATCGCCAGCGCATCGACACTTTGGAGGCCATATTGCACGCCTTGGTCAAGTCTGTAGACGAGATCAAAGCGGCGCTTCCTAATCTGCAGGGGGTGACACCTGGCCAGACAAGCATGGGTCCCGCAATCAACGTAGATTCAAATTCAGCGGCACCGAACCCGGGCAATAATCCTCCCGAGATAACGGCCCCTACCGCGACGGAAGAGGCCCGAAAAGTAAGAAGAGAGGTTCAGGAGCTCCGAGCAATGTTCCATGCCCGAGAAAACTCTCAAGACCTCAGGATACGGCAACCATATCCTGCTGAATGGAGGGATATTCCCTTTCCACCAAGATATAAGCCGTTCAATATCAACCCATATGATGGCAAGACTTCAGCAAGTCGGTACATCACTTACTTTGAGGTCACTACCGACCATCTCCCCCATGATGACGCTATCCTCACGCGGTTATTTATTGGGGCATTGGAAGGAGTCGCCTTCGATTGGTATCGCAACCTGCCGGACAATTGCATCCATTCCTTCGCTGGCTTCAAACGCCTATTCTTGGAGAGGTTCTATGAGGTAGGGCAGGACGTCACGATGTCTACCCTCATGGACGTCATTCAAGAAGAGAAAGAGCTGACGAGGAATTACATTGAGCGGTTTCGTCAAACCGTAATGAAGTTACCATCTGGCAACCCGGACTCCTCCTTGATCGAAATTTGCCAAAAGAGACTACTCCCAACAATCAGTCTCTGGATGGGCGAGAGTCAATTCAAGGACTGGAAGGCTTTTATCATTAGTGCTACAAGTGCCGAAGAACGATTAAAGAAGGCTCGCCAAATGGGATTACATATCTCAGAGGAAGAGAACAAGGGCAAGCGTCCCAGCACCACCAACGACAATGGGGGTAGCCCCTCCAACAACCGGGACAACAGAGACAAGCAGGCTATGGTGGCCGATACAGCCCAGAAGCCTGAGTCACAACCTGCGGACAAACAATGGCCTCAAATCACTTACTCTTTTGAAGACGGTCACGTCAAGCCTATCTTGGACATGCTCATACAAAGAGATAGGATTCAGCTTCCTCCACCAAGACGGGAGCCTCGGCCGGCTGATCTGAAGAACCCAAAGTTCTGCCATTACCACCGCTACGTCCACCATGCTACGCACGACTGCTACCAACTGAAACGATATATCCAAAACCTCATCGATTCGAACGCTCTGGCCATCGATTTCGAGGAGGTAACCGTGGCAGCCAATATGGTGTCCGTACAATTCGGCAGCTTCCCTCCAACAGAGACCCAGGACGGGGTTATACCCATCCCTCTGGTAACGATGGAGATTGCTAATCTCCCGCCTGCTCAAGCTGCTGGTCTAGTACTCCTCACCACATCACGAGGGGAAATCATGTGGGTCCATCTGGACCTAGTCCCCGAGGTAACTCAGTCCACTCTATCTTCTAAAAAGAAAAGTGGAAAAGTCAGATCCTACCGTACCACCTCAGCAGATGAAGAGGAAGTCACGGCTGTTGTTACTCGATCTGGAGCACAATCTCAACCTGTGGCTGAAAACTCGACTGATGATCATCCGCCCACTACCACGGATGCTCCAGGACCGGCTCAGCCTTCGACGACCGACAAGCCTAGGCCGAAGGAGACTCGCTTCGACAAATCCCTCCGTAAGGAAATATCTCAGGGGCTGGAGAGGCCCTACAACTTCGACATCTTGGCGCAATTGGCCAATACACCGGCCAAATTATCCTTATATGAACTCCTGAGGCTCTCGAAGGATGTCCGCACAGCTTTGAGCGATGCACTTCAAAATGCCGACGCATACCTGGCTCAGGTCAATCTCACGGGCGAAAATTAGCCCGCAGACCTCCAAGACAGTACCTGTACGGGAGCAATGCCCAATATCGTCTTCACTCCACAAGACATGCTCATCAAGACTAATCTACACGATCGCCCATTATACTACACAGGCTACATCGACGACATAAAGGTGGATCGGATGCACATTGACCCTGGGTCTTCCATAAGCATCATTCCAAAAGGACTACTGCATCATCTTCGCATCCCGATGCATCGCCTGACCCCTACAAACACCGCCATCAGTGGGTTCAATTCGGGCAGGAGCTACCCAATCGGAAAGATCCGTCTGAAATATCAGATTGGCGATCTCCAATCAGAAGTCACTTGCTACGTCATAGATGCCGACACTTCATACAACATCCTTTTGGGGCACCCTTGGATACACGATTACATGGTCGTGCCTTCCACGCTACACCAATGCTTCAAATATGTCGACAAGCATGGCTTCGTGAGGACAGAATTTGCTGACATCGATCCCTTCAAAGGGGTCGAATCTTATTACTCGGACTCCTGCCTATACGAAAAGTCGAAGAGGCACCTTGAAGGAGGAAATAAACAAACTGATGTTGAAGCAACCACGGGATCAGAAGAACCTCTGACAATCCACCTCCAGGCTCGCAAACCAGGCAATTCCGTACCCCTTACGGCCACGCTGCGTAAGGACGCGATCAGCCTCTCGGCACAGGAAGAGCAGTTGAGAATCCGGCTGCCAAGGTCCGGCCAGGTACCGAGACCCACGACAGGGCCACTTACCATCAGATTGCCGAGAGTCAGTCAATCCCAAACAGAGAAGCTCAATCCCTCCGATAGACCTCTGACGATACGCCTGCCTAAGAAAGGTCGTCACCCCGATGCGAGGTCTGACACTTCAAGCGAACCAGCCACCCCTCGCTCTACATCAAGTGCCAGACTGGGGGTTGCTAGTCTACCGACAACCCCATGCTCCGCTCCGTCAGTTGAACCTCTGAAGATCAAGCTGACTAGGATGCCCTCTCAATCTTCATTCACACAGGGGGTAGCCGAAGAGGAACCAGAGCTAGCCAAGTATGTGGCTGCCCACACTGACGCTCCCTCCGCAGATGATGTAATCCCTCTAGATAAGATACCTTACTTCATCAATAAAGGGTTATCTTTGGACTATACCGAGCTCAATAAGCTATGTACAATGTATGCTATGGAACACGGTATAGGCACTCACCTACATACACAGGTGACAAATGTGCACACCGCTATCCAACTTACTCCAGTAGAAGACGCTTACCGAATAATCGAGGGAGGGGACCACCCAATCATCTTCGGCCGGACGAACAACCCGCATCCCCTCGCCATGGAAGAAGTCGACTTCGGGTCAGATGCTGAAAGACTGCCTCTGTATCTCTATAGCCCTCAATCCAAATATCTCATGCAGAAACAGGAGTATGATCTAGAGACAACGCCAGGACTGAACTACGGCACTGGACGACGATTAACTTTGAAGACGCCAGCCCCGGCGGGCAAACCACGGAACTACTATAACAAAACCCGATGCGGTTTAGGGTATGTAACGCCTGCTACGACCCCCGAAAGCTCAGATGAAGAATGCGACTGGCAGTCACATTCAACCGGATCACCGACTTCCGACTCAGATACCAGCATCGGAAATGTGTTCAGACAAGTCATGTCAGTCAACATGGCATTCACCGACGCTTACGAGGAAGACGAAGACATCCTTGAAATCCTTGAGCTAGAGCCATGGGCCCAGCAATTAGACGCACAATGGAAAAAGCGGTTCGAACTGAAAGAACCGCCTACTGAAGATGAGGTCATACAAGTGGATCTCGGCAGCGAATCTTCTCCAAAACTGATCTTTATCAGTAAAAGCCTAACTGACGAAGAACGAGAGTCACTGTTAGAACTTGTCAGAGAATACATTGATGTGTTCGCCTGGAGCTATGAAGACATGCCGGGGTTAAATCCTGACATTGCTCTCCACAAACTCAATATACGGCCAGATGCAAAGCCAGTCAAGCAGCAGCAACGACGCTTCTGCCCAGGCGTCATGGACGCGATCGAAGCCGAAGTCAACAAGCTAATAGCCAGCAGCTTCATTCGTGAAGAGCAACATCCTGATTGGGTCGCCAATATAGTACCCGTCCTCAAGAAGAATGGAAAGATTCGAATCTGCATCGACTTCCGCAACCTGAACGAGGCATACCCCAAAGATGAATTTCCCCTTCCTATCACAGACATCATGATCGACAATACATGCGGCTTTGAACGTATGTCATTCATGGATGGATTCTCGGGGTACAATCAAATCAAGATATCTCCCGACGATGAAAAGCATACCTCATTCCGAACCTCGATTGGCACATACTGCTACACAGTCATGCCATTCGGTCTAAAGAATGCTGGCGCTACAAATCAGCGAGCCATGAGTATTATTTTTAGAGAACATCTGCGCAAGATAGTGGAATGCTATGTCGATGACATCGCCGTCAAGAGTCGCCGTAAGGAAGATCATCTGCAAGACCTGAGAACGGTATTCAACTTAATGCGAGCCCACAATCTGAAGATGAACCCTACGAAATTGTTCTTGGGCGTATCTAGCAGGAAGTTCTTGGGCTTCATTATCACTGCACGGGGTATCCATGTAGACCCCAAGAAAACAAGGGCAATCATGGAGATGGGTCCCCCGAGAAATCTCGGTGAACTTAGAGGCCTCCAAGGGAGGTTAGCTTATATCAGGAGATTCATTTCCAACCTCTCCGGGCGATGCCGACCGTTCACCCACCTCATGAAGAAGGGAGTCTCATTCGTATGGGACGAGGAATGCCAGCGCACTTTCGATGACATCAAAGAATATTTATCAAATCCTCCAGTCCTGGTGGCCCGGTCCCTGGAAAACTATTCCTGCTCTATGTACGAGCAATGGAACACTCCCTCGGTGCCCTGCTAGCACAAAACAACGACGCAGGCCACGAGCAGGCCATTTACTATCTCAGCCGAATGATGGTCGGTCCCGAACACCGATACACCGCTGTGGAGAAAGAATGCCTCGCCCTGGTATTCGCCATTCAAAAGACGCGGCACTATGTCACGGGGCAAACCATACATGTGATCTCACGAATCAACCCTCTCAGGGTCCTCATGACCAAACCAGGGGCACTCAGCTCCCGCCTCGCTACATGGGCGATATTGCTGTCCCCCTATCATATGATCTTCGTCCCGCAGAAGGCTGTCAAAGGTCAAGCCCTGGCAGACTTTTTGGCGGCCCATCCAGGATCGGAATCATCCAGAATATACGAAGAAATCCCAGATGAGGTCGCCGATTCAAATACAACCACCCACGATAACATATGGCGGATGTTCTTCGATGGCGCTTCAAGAACCGGACCCAAGGAAAATATCGTCGTCGGAGTCGGAGTAGTATTGGTCTCTCCTACCGGGCTAGTGATCAATCGCGCCTACTCTCTCACGGAACCCTGCTCTAACAATGTGGCCGAGTACAACGCTTTGGTCATTGGCCTCCAACTCGCAAGAGAACTGGGGGTAGAATACCTTGAAGCATACGGCGATTCGTAATTAATCGTCAACCAGATTCGGGGGACGTACGAAGTCCGCCATGAAGACATGATCCCCTATCACCAAATAGCGATCAACATTATCTCATTATTCGAGGGATTCTTCATCGAACACGTCCCCAGACTCCAAAATATCGAAGCTGATTCCCTAGCAGGCCTGGCTGCTTCCCTAGCAGTGCCAAACCACTCTCATCATTCGGTCGATGTAATCGGCCATGAGCTGGTCTGCCCCAAGAACAACGTTCAAGCCATGGCGAGTTATTCTGCTCAGATGATCGACGAAGCGCCAGACTGGAGACAACCATTCATAGACTTTGTGGTCTACGACATCCTGCCCGAGAACCCGAAGGAGGCTACTTCTATCAGACGGCGTTCTCTCAGATTCTTCTACGATACAGAGACGAAAATGCTGTATCGCCGCTCCTACGACGGATTACTACTTCGGTGCTTGTCGAACGCAGAAGCCAAAGAAGCCGTACGAGAGGCTCATGACGGTGTCTGCGGGGCCCATCAGCCTGGCCCTAAGCTGCAAGACCGCCTTCGCCGGATGGGCTACTACTGGCCCACGATGGTGGCTGATGCGATAGATTATGCCAGAAAATGCAAGACCTGCCAAGTCCACGCAGACTTCATTCACCAACCATCCAAATTTCTATATCCGACAGTAGCGTCCTGGCCATTCGAAGCATGGGGAATGGATATCATTGGTCCAATCACCCTACCTACCTCCCGAGGACATCGCTTCATACTTGCGATCACTGATTACTTCTCAAAGTGGGCAGAAGCTGTACCACTTGCCGATGTCAAGACTTCGAACTTAATCAGCTTCCTGAAGCACCACGTCATCTACCGCTTTGGACTGCCCCGAAGGATCATCCATGATAATGGTCCACAGTTTATAAGCCACGCATTCTACCGATTCTGCGACAAACATCGCATTCAGAATGTCGCTTCGACACCATACAACCCGGCAGCAAACGGGTTAGCAGAGGCATTCAACAAAATAATCATCAAACTCCTCAAGAAATTTGTCTCCTCCAACAAACGTGACTGGAACGAGAAGCTCGGCGAGTGCTTATGGGCTTATCGCACCACGGTTCGAACAGCCACCGGGAATACACCATTCTCTCTGGTGTACAGGAGTGAGGCAGTTCTCCCATTAGAGACTCAGATTCCTTCACTCCGAGTCGCCCTCACTTATCAATTGACAACGGATGATAACTACCGACGTCGACTACAAGAGTTAGAGGCCTTAGATGAAAAACGCCTCCTAGCTCAGCAAAGGATCGAATTATACCAAGCACGCATCTCAGGAGCCTTCAACAAAAAGGTCAAAGTCAGAACATTCCAAGTGGGCGATCTTATTTTGGCAGTCAGGAGGCCAATAGTTATGACTCACAAGACCACCGGCAAGTTCCAGCCAAAATAGGAAGGCCCATTTATCATCGAGGCCGTGTTCTCCAATGGTGCTTACCGCCGCGCCAAGCAGAACGGAGACTTGCTCATGTTGCCCGTCAACGGCAAGTTCCTGAAGAAATACTATGTTTAAACAACATTTTCCAGAGTTTTGAGTCATGTGCCCGCTGGTACCACTGAACTCAACCCCCTAATTTTCCAACTTATCGAGTCACGTACCCTTTTGTACCGCTGAACTCATATCCCAAATTCCCAAGTCATGTACCTGCTGGTACCTCTGAACTTACACTTTGATTCTAACATTCACAGATTTTCGAGTCATGTACCCGCGTGTACCGCTGAACTCATGCCCTTCTTCCATAAAAATATCCCAAATTTCCAAGTCATGTACCTGCTGGTACCTCTGAACTTACACTTTAATTCCAACATTCATGGATTATCGAGTCATGTATCCGCTGATACCACTGAACTTACCTTCATAGTTTTTCAGATTTTCGAGTCATGTACCCGCTGGTACCGCTGAACTCACACTCACCATTCTCCAGATTCTCGAGTCATGTACCCGATGGTGCCTCTGAACTCACATCTCGGTCACTCTTTTGAAAGAAAGTCATGTATAATCATACCGCTGAACTTTCTTCCTACAAGAGATCCTCCCTCATGATCTAATACCTGCACTCCCAGTGCACAACAAAGGTAACCGATCCACAAATTTTCCAGACGACCATGTCCTCATCACCTCTGAGTTATCCCATTTCCGCCAAAAATAAATCACCCCTACATAAAATTTCCATGTCCTCATTACCTCTGAGTTATTCTACGTACCCCCCTTCATTGAGCCCACTCATGTCATGTCCTCATTACCTCTGAATGGGAAGGCTCTGTCAAAGAAACCCTCATGCTCACCATGTCCTCAGCATCTCTGAGTCAGTATGATTGGTTCCTTTCTTTTTAAACTTGTTGTCTGTATCCAAAACTAGGGTACGTTAGGGATAATGGGTCCACGCAAAATGTCCCAATAAGAGGATTATTACAAAGCAAAAGAGTGAAACAAACATATATGTTCCATTCATTCAGAAATCGGTTACATCCACACGATTGCAAGCAAGTCAAAAGAGTTCTTCATGAAGGCAAGAAGAAAGGCGAAACAAAATAAAAGACTACAGACAAACATCCACGAGAAGCCCCTACATCCTAGTTACAGGAGCGCATGTACCATTCCCTCAACCATCTCACATATGAAGGATGCAAGTGAAGAGCATCCTCGTCCAGAATAAGAGAAACAGGGTTCCCAGCGCTGCCACCCTCAACAGTCTCGATATTTGGAGAGTTGCCGTTCCCCTCAGGCGCAGGTTCTTCTTTCTTCGCTTCCTCCTTAACAGAGGAAGATCCCTGGCTGATGATAGGAGGCTGCGGCTCCTCTGAAGCCGCAGTCTCAACATTCGGTGGAGATACTGCGAGAACCAAAGACGAAGAAAATAAAAACAGTCAGAAATATTCATGCGGCTCGTTTTAGACAAGTCTTATGTGGCTCAGTCATGGGACGCATATGCGGACCATGTAGTTTGAGAAGTTCACGTCAAAGTCGTGTACATGAAGCATGCAGTGAAGCAGGCTCTGCTAGGGTTTCAAATCGACTACCTAATCCTTACCTTCGATGGCAATATGAACATCAAAACGAACGGAGGGCACGACAGTCGAGGGCGAAGCCGATTTCTTACTCCTCGCCACAACCTTCTTTACAGCCTTAGAAGCCCTGGGTGCCATTGTTGTCTGATGATCAGAGGAAGAAAATACGACAAAAATCTGAGTCAAGAATAGTCTAAGAGAGAAGACCGTCCAAATGCCCTTCTATTTATTGACAGAGAACTGTGGACCGACGCCTCGTACAAACGCGATCAGCTCTTTGGTTATTGAGCCAAACCACCCATTTAAAGACTGAGCTCTTGGGATCCTGTCCCAGAAAGATCCACACGCATGGCATAATGACGTGGCAAAGAGCTTATGCGGTTCAAATAACCATGCGGCTGATAGCAAATATGCGACTCAGATGGTCGGGAGGCAGAAATTTCTATGCGGCTGGGCCATCCATGCGGCTGAGACGCCCCTGCGGCAGAACTTTCCATGCGGCCAAGATATCCATACGCGGCCAGAAGAATATCCAGCCATGCTTCTTATTCAAAGTATTTCAATTTTGCAAATTGAAAACTTTGAAGGGGGTCCTGTAGAAGCATGGAAAATACTAAAAAAATTGACTCATGCGGCCAAGGAAGACCCATGCGGCTCAGAAAACGCATGCGGCTCAGGGAGTCATGCGGCATAAGGAGCTATGCGGCCGGAGGCATTCCATGCGGCTCAGAAGACATGTGGCGTGACAGTGCTCCCCTCCGATCCATGCTGCATTAATTGCTTTGACGGCTGACCCCTGAAAAGTTGACAGACCTGACACCAAAGCAGGTAATTATGACTCTGTCATGATGATGAATCTCTAGGGAAGAGAAAGAAATCTCTGACACGATCCCCCGAGAGCAACAAAATGCCACGTGGCCCTGCCACGTGGATGTGCTTATGCGGCTCGAAGTGAAGACTTCCCATGCGGTTTAGAGTGAAACAGTCTCATGCGGCTCGAGTGGAATCATCCCTATACGGCTCAAGAAGATCATGTCCATGCGGCTCAAGCAGACACACCATTATGCGGTTCATGCGGCTCATCATATGGTTCAGAAGTCTGAAGGAGGGGGCCACTGACCAGACAGCCCTGACACGTGTCCCAAGTCTTATGCGGCCCAAAATTCATGCGGCCCAAATCTCATGCGGCCTAATCTGCATGCGGTTCCAGTCTCACCATTGGCTCTCAGGACACGTGTCCTCAGCCGATCAATCTCCCAGATTTATGGCAATCCAAGATCGGGTCGAATCCCAATGATCTGGGCACGTGGCAGGAGAATAAATTTGATTTATTCGCAGATATTAGAGAATTATTATAAGGAAGATTTATGCCAATCAGCATTAATTGCTAATGGAGATTTGGTATAATCTACCCTTAATGGTTCTGATTCGTCACAATCAGAAATGAACGGCCTGGATTGATCAATCCCCAGGCCGCCGCCATCTCCAAGAGCTAATCATTGGCAACCCTAGTGATCACATCCCACTATTATAAATAGCAAGGTGTCATTCCCTTGTAAGATATAGAGATATAAAAAAACAAAAAAACCAGAGAAGAATACGTATACACAGAGAGACTTCCCCCATAGTCAGAGAGAGAATATACACAGAGAGAGAGAAGCCAGGAGAGCAATCAGAGAGAGAGCAAGAAGGCATTTCTTCGTCAACGACCAAGCAGATCTTCCCCGAGTCAAGGCTGCGTACCGATCGTCCAAGGAGTAAGGCAGAGCGGCCGTCGCTTTCCCGAGCCTCTATCGTCACCCCCCAGAATCTAAAATAAACAATCGTACTTAGACTGCTGTACCTAGGTTTTCGTCCCTAGGCTTTCTTTGTACGAGCGAGTTTGTATTGTGAGTCTAAGTTCAGTCCTCCGATAATTGTTCTGTACTTTTACAATCAATGGCAAACAGTATCGTCTCTACGAAATGTGGTATCATTGGATTCAATACAAGAATCGTACTTCTTAGTACCGTCTCGAAAGAGAGATGAAAGGCCTATATTCTTTAATAAAAGAGAAGAACAAAAAATCATGCTCTATAATGATAATAGAGATGATATAGGAAGACTACAATTACATCGTTATAGTCCACAATCCAAAGCAATCATCCGTAAAATGGGCTATGATTTCAGATCAGGCCTCAACAGCGGTAAAGGAAGGTGAACTCCTATTCGTATTTCTGTTCCAAAAAGAAAATCACAACAATACTACAGTAAAATGAAATAGGGATTAGGTTATGCTTCACCACTTCCAACTCCAGAACCTTTCAAATCTGATAAAGAAGAACTCTCTAACTCTTCTGATTCTATCTTATGGGATTCTGATACCAGCATTGGTCATGTTCATTGGGTGATAGTATCTTCTAACATGGTATCTGCCGAATTCTCGAAAGATGACGAAGATGACATTGAAGAAGCTCCTGAAGTCGACCCTTGGGCACAAAGGATGGACAATCAGTGAGAACTTCGTTTTGAACAACGAGAGCCACCTACTGATGATCAACTAGTCCAAATCGATATTGGAGAAAAGGGCGTATTACGACCAATCTTCATTAGCAAAAATCTTCCAGAGGATGATAAATAAGAACTAATTCACCTTATTCATGAATGTCATGACCCGCACCCACTTTTCGGATACGAAATGTGTCCAAGCCCAGCCTACGCCGCAGTGTCGGCTGTAGTACGCTGTCTATACTCAAGTCACGTCAATCTAGAAACTCATGTAAACTATATCTCATCCAAAGAAAAATCAAGACACAAACAAGATCAATGAGTATCCATGAAACTAAGCAATAATGAATATAAACTGAAAGTATCCAAAATCAATGTCACATCCGGTGGACACAAATCCACTACCAGTAGACGAAAAAATAGAGAAATACATGGAGTAACTAACTGTATAAAACTGCTAATCTAGACCACCTTAAGTGCAAGCAATGCGATCTGATGCTGGCTCAATCCTCTGGTCTGCTCCTAACTAAAACTCGGCTAACCTGAAGAGATCATTAGGTCCTTAGAGGACTAGCAAGATACGTATAAATGAGCCTTTCTAACAGTTTATTATGCATGGAGTAAAACTGAGCAATAAATAAAGCACGAATCTAAACACTGTCTACGCATAAATGAACTGCTGAACGAGGACGATAGAACTCATATCATGGTGTCAACGGATAACCGAAATGAATACTCAAATTCTCGTCCCTAGTGTGGACTCGTAGGTTTGAACTACTAATCCTCATCCCTAGTGTGGACTCGCAGATTAGCATCTACTACTAACCCTCGTCCCTAGTGTGGACTCGCAGGCTAGCATCACCCTCGTCCCTAGTATGGACTTGCAGGCGTAACCCTATACCACTAACCCTCGTCCCTAGTGTGGACTCGCAGGCTAGCATCTACTACTAACCCTCGTCCCTAGTGTGGACTCGCAGGCTAGCATCACCCTCGTCCCTAGTATGGACTCGCAGGTGTGGACCAATAACTACTAACCCTCGTCCCTATTGTGGACTCGTAGGTTAGCTTCAAGGTTCAAGACACGGAGGCACGACTCAATCAAGGCACGACCAATAAGACACAAGGCTAACTGTGAACACTGTCTAAAGCAATGATAAAATATACCAGCTTAATAGAAAAGATACATGGCAATAATATAAGAAAACTAAATAAAATAATAGACAGTGCATGTAAATAAAGCTGTGTAGAAAGACAAGGTATACTTGCCTTTGGTCCTGAGCTGCTGGCACGGATTACAACCCGTATGGAGATCCAATTAACCTGTTTATGTCATATACATGATGTCAAATACACAACTAATATTGATAAGTAGCCTATCTATTTATTGGTTTGGTTTCTAAGACTGGAACAAGTAAGGGTCTGAACTAATGCATCCTTGCTAACTGGAACTGAACCTAAACGTATGTAAAAGACTGAACATGCATATAGAGTGGACTGCTCAAAGCAGATTACCTATACTGCTTTCTAACCCAATAGCCTTTTAATGGCAGGATACCTTTCATTGTCTCAAAAATCAAATGCCCTATGAGACCTCTGTATTCACATTATAAAAGAATCCAACCATCCCAAATAACTAGTAAATCAGCAGAATCAATGACTATTCCATATTGGTGCAATGTATATCTTCCTCGTCTGAACTTCTTTGTATAGAACAGGGCTGCAATTTGATTTGGTACATGGCTAATTATTGGATCAACCTGCATGGATACTAGGACTGAGATAACACAGACTATATAGGAAGAAAAGAGTGAAACATGAGCAATCCCTTAACAGCACTGAACCCAAGAGTTCACAGTCTGAACCTTTCAATGTTACTAGATTCTTCCCAAGACTGGACCCTGCTCACTCCTACCTGTAGTATAAGAAACAGCCTACAGTTGCAAACAATACAGTTCTTTTGGGACACTGTACGATATTGCAATCCATTTCTGATACCTGGTAAGGAACCATCCCCTACTCTCAAGGTTGACAGTCTAGCTATCCATTCCAGGTTCAAATCTGGAACATAGGTAACAACATGTTTTCTTGCTACACTCTTAAACCTCTTCTATACCATTAGATTCCTGATACCAACCAGTTCACAATGACACACATATGGGTACTAATGATACACTCCTACTGCCCTATTTTTCTGCCTATCCCCTAGTACTTTACAACCACACAGGTGGTTGTAAATGGTGTTCCTAGAGGAACAGAAAATAGTAATACTGTTATATTGAAAGGATTTCATTACGAGTCATGATCATTGCCTCCTTCTGTCGGTAGAAACAACAGGTAAGATTATAAGGAGTGAGTAAGATGGAGAGGATGGCAAGTCCACAATCAACCAACCCAACAAGCCATTAATTTAGATAGCAACAAGAGTTGTTCAGGTCATGGTTTCCTGAAATGGAGTAGACTATGGAGCATAAGAAAGCTCCATAAAAGCATTAAGAGTTTTATGACCATCTGTCAATCCTGACATCGACCATTGGGGCTACATAGATGCCAAAATGACAAAGTAAGAGGACTTATATAAGTTTAAGCACTACAAAGGCACTCTTGCCAAAACGAGTACTATGTGTGCTTTATATGTGACATTGATGACGATTCAGATAAGTATAACCAAGGTAGAACTAGGCCACCAAACTGGAGTATGAATGTAAAATGACGAGGAACTTAACAAATTATAACCTGACAGAGAATGCAGTCGGATATGCATGAAAACTATGGCTGGGTCTTCAGGATCAAATATAGATATATCTTATAAAAGAAAATTATTAAGTGTCAACACTCAAGAGAAGCAATTTTCTGATTTCTCTAAGGATTTCCATTCAGGATACCATAGAGATCTCCTATATCATGTGCTAGGCTAAGCCCTCCTGCAATCATTTCAAATCCTAGCATTATACTTTTCCCTACGAAGCACCTAAAGATTTTCAACTAACTACAAGGATGGCCCTCTTTATATCTCGATATTCCACTGATGCATTTATGCACTCTGATAGCCTTGGTTTAGAATTTCATTTTAGAAGAAAATCATAAAAGTTCATCTGAATTCTGGATCATAAGTATTAATTGGGTAGATGGATAAAGTACTTCGTCATAGTAACGAGACATATACCCTCTTCAGTATCACTTCCACAGCACCTTGGTGTACCTATATCTGAACCTAGGCAGTACTCAAGATTGGTATCAGTCATAGGAGGGTTACCTCACAATCTATCCTGGTTCCTAGGCTATGTGTCTCCCTGTCCTAATGCCAAGAAGACCCAGTCTTGGTCTAGAGGTCCTGACATCTATTGTGTATTGGTAGTACTCATGCATGTAATGCCCACAGATCTCTCCTGTATATGCTTCCAATCCCTCCCCTGGTACACATACTCAATGCTTAGTTGGATACAAGGAAGGGTTCGTGACAGTAAGCATGTCAATGGCATACAAGGACTTCCAATTCCAACACCTCCACATATCCTATTGGTTCCTTTCCTACTCAAGAATTACTGGAACACCTCACCTTACCAATGGGTCTAATGAAGGCTCGGGTTAACCTTCATAGCAGGAGAAAAATTAATGGCAATGCAGGGGATTCGAAATTACCTGTTGGTTGTTCCTGTTTGCCGACTGTCCCTAGTTGGAGAAGGCTTGCTGGAACAATCGAAGTTGTGTTGCTAGGGTTTGAGAGAAGGCTGCTAATCTCTCCTTATATATATAAATCCCATTTTGATAAATTGAGGTGGTGAGGAGATAGGATAGAAAGATTTCAAGTTGATATGTTATAGGAATTCAAATTGAATTCAAACAAATAGCAGTTGAGGGTTCGGTTAAGGGATTAAGTGAATGCTGGCCATTTCCAATAAGGCCCCTGTTATTTCAGTATTCCATGATTTGGTCCTCTTTTGATTTATTAAGAGCAATAAATCTACATATCATATCAAATTGAAGATGTAAGGCAATAACAAATATATAAGGCAATTAAAAAATAAATTTCAATTTCATAAATTTGAAAAATTTGGTCAAGGGATTGATAACTCTACCCCCCTTAAACAAATTTCGTCCTCGAAATTTAAGGAGCTGCGGTCTACTAGAAAGAATAATTTAATAGTTTGCTATAGAATTATTGTCAAATCAAAACATAATACTCCTCAATAATTCTAGTACTATAATCTACTGAAAATTTCTGCTGTTTGCTCCGTGTGATGTCGTCGCCTCTTCCGTGATCATGGCAAAGGCTCGTCCTCCTCCTGCGGTTGGTAGTGGTGGGGCACTTGCGTTCTTCTTTGGACAATTGTGAGACAAGTGTTGGTTGGATCCACAAGTCCAACACAACCCTAATTTTCTGCGACAATTTTCTTGAGTTTGGCCTTTCTTCGAGCAATGCTGACAGATGGGAATGTCTTGGACTTGGCATGGGGCTGCTTATGGTTGCTGTTGATGCTGTTGCGCTGGTGTCTTCCCTGAAAGGTTGGGATGTTTTGTCGGTGCTGATTGGTCGCTACCTCCTCCAAGTGCGTCTCGATTCCTCTTTGGCTTGTGACTCAGCTCCTCTTCTACAGCTTGGACGACCTCTAGAATCTTTTCGTAAGTGGTGGCTCGACTGGTGGCGATGGCTAGACGGATCTCGTAAGACAATCCTTTTTTGAATCGTCGCGCCTTGTCCTCTGGGTGCTGACCAAGTTTTCTGCGAAGCGGCTGAGGCGAGAAAACTCCGATGTGTACTCGTCGACGGTGTGATTGCCTTGCTCTAAATGCTCGAACTGACTTACCAACGCCTCTCGTGCTACGTATGGATATAATTTCCTCTTGAACAGTCGCATGAACGCCTCCCAAGTCACGTCTGGAGCAGAAAATCGGGGTTCGCCTTGATACCACGTTCGCACGATGTCGAAAAGTTGTCTACTGACTGACTCAATCTTCAAATCTTCTGGAACTCGGGCCATCTTCAGATACCTCTCTACGTTCTCTAGCCATTCATCAGCGTAGACGATCCCCTCTGTCCTATGGAGCGGCATGGGCCTAAAGTCCATGAAGTGCTTGGGATTCTCCGGACGCTGTCGCGGAGCATCTCGAATCTGAAGAACCTCTCTCAAAGTATCGCGAAACATGTTGGCCTGCTGCTGGATGATCCCGAAGAGGGTGACATTTGTCTAGTGCTGGTGGCGGAGGCAGAACATGTTCTGGATACATCATTGAGGCTGGATACATCGCCGGCGGTGGGTGCATGGGAAAAACTGGATACATCACTGGTGCGGGATGCATGGCTGGTACTGGACGTAGAACCCCTGGCGGTGGAACAAATGCTGGTGGCAGATCGGGTACTGGTGGTGGAGTTTACGGAGGAAACTGTGGAGGCGGTGGAATATCGCCTCTGCGGAATCTTGAGAATTACGGTTGATTACTCGCATGAGTGAACTGGCCTTCTTGTGTCGGTGGAGTCATGTACGTGAAAGAGCCTCCTATAGCCGGTAGGGTATTCAGTGCAGCATTGTTCCTGTCTTGAGAGTCCATCTTAACTGTAACAACAAAAAATACCATAGCCGTTGAAGAGAGTTTCAATCAAGATGCAAGTCAAGGATTTAATGAAATCAAGGATTAAGGATGAACAAGGAGTCAAGACATGTGGATGAGATCCTAAGTGTCTAATCCTATTTGCAGGCTCACGACGGTACAGTGACGTAACCGAAGGGATTAACGTAGACCTGTATGGGCCACCAAAAAAACTTGTCACGACCCGTACCGGCTTTTCGGATACGAAACGTGTCCAAGCCCAGCCTACGCCGCAGTGTCGGCTGTAGTACGCTGTCTATACTCAAGTCACGGCAATCTAGAAACTCATGTAAACTATATCTCATCCAAAGAATAATCAAGACACAAACAAGATCAATAAATATCCATGAAACTAAGCAATAATGAATATAAACTGAAAGTATCCAAAATTAATGTCACGTCCGGTGGACACAAATCCACTACCAGTAGACAAAAAAATAGAGAAATACATGGAGTAACTAACTGTATAAAACTGCTAATCTAGACCACCTCAAGTGCAAGTAATGCGATATGATGCTGGCTCAATCCTCTGGTCTGCTCCTAACTAAAACTCGGCTAACCTGAAGAGATCATCAGGTCCTCAGAGGACTAGCAAGATACATAAAAACGAGCCTTTCTAACAGTTTATTATACATGGAGTAAAACTGAGCAATGAATAAAGCACGAATCTAAACACTGTCTACACATAAATGAACTGCTGAACGAGGACGATAGAACTCATATCAAGGTGTCAACGGATAACCGAAACGAATACTCAAACCCTCGTCCCTAGTGTGGACTCGCAGGCTAGCATCACCCTCGTCCCTAGTGTAGACTCGCAGGCGTAACCCTATACCACTAACCCTCGTCCCTAGTGTGGACTCGCAGGCTAGCATCTACTACTAACCCTCGTCCCTAGTGTGGACTCGTAGGCTAGCATCTACTACTAACCCTCGTCCCTAGTGTGGACTCGCAGGCTAGCATCACCCTCACCCCTAGTGTGGACTCTCAGGTGTGGACCAATAACTACTAACCCTCGTCCCTATTGTGGACTCGCAGGTTAGCTTCAAGGTTCAAGACACGGAGGCACGACTCAATCAAGGCACGACCAATAAGACACAAGGCTAACTGTGAACACTGTCTAAAGCAATGATAAAATATACCAGCTTGATAGAAAAGATACATGGCAACAATATGAGAAAACTGGATAAAATAATACAATACATGTAAATAACGCTGTGTAGAAAGGCAAGGTATACTTGCCTTTGGTCCTGAGCTGCTGGCACGGATTACAACCCGTATGGAGATCCAATTAACCTGTTTATGTCATATACATGATGTCAAATACACAACTAATATTGATAAGTAGCCTATCTATTTATTGGTTTGGTTTCTAGGACTGGAACAAGTAAGGGTCTAAACTAATGCATCCTTGCTAACTGGAACTGAACCTAAACGTATATAAAAGACTGAACATGCATATAGAGTGGACTGCGCAAAGCAGATTACCTATACTGCTTTCTAACCCAATAGCCATTTAATGGCAGGATACCTTTCATTGTCTTAGAAATCAAATGCCCTATGAGACCTCTGTATTCACATTATAAAAGAATCCAACCATCCCATATAACTAGTAAATCAGCAGAATCAATGACCATTCCATATTGGTGCAATGTATATCTTCCTCCTCTGAACTTCTTTGTATAGAACAGGGCTGCAATTTGATTTGGGACAGGGCTAATTATTGGATCAACCTGTATGGATACTAGGACTGAGATAACACAGACTGTATAGGAAGAAAAGAGTGAAGCATGAGCAATCCCTTAACAGCACTGAACCCAAGAGTTCATAGTCTGAACCTTTCAATGTCACTAGATTCTTCCCAAGACTGGACCCTGCTCACTCCTACCTGTAGTATAAGAAACAGCCTACAGTTGCAAACAATACAGTTTCTTTGGGACACTGTACGATATTGCAATCCATTTCTAATACCTGGTAAGGAACCATCCCCTACTCTCAAGGTTGGCAGTCTAGCTATCCATTCCAGGTTCAAATCTGGAACATAGGTAACAACATGTTTTCTTGCTACACTCTTAAACCTCTTCTACACCATTAGATTCCTGATACCAACCAGTTCACAATGACACACATATGGGTACTAATGATACACTCCTACTGCCCTGTTTTCCTGCCTATCCTCTAGTACTCTACAACCACACAGGTGGTTATAAATTGTGTTCCTAGAGGAACAGAAAATAGTAATACTGTTATATTGAAAAGATTTCATTACGGGTCATGATCATTGCCTCCTTCTGTCGGTAGAAACAACAGGTAAGATTATAAGGAGTGAGTAAGATGGAGAGGATGGCAAGTCCACAATCAACCAACCCAACAAGCCATTAATTTAGACAGCAACAAAAGCTATTCAGGTCATGGTTTCCTTAAATAGAGTAGACTATGGAGCATAAGAAAGCTCCATAAAAGCATTGAGAGTTTTTTGACCATCTGTCAATCCTGACATCGACCATTGGGGCTACATAGATGCCAAAATGACAAAGTAAAAGGACTTACATAAGTTTAAGCACTGCAAAGGCACTCTTGCCAAAACGAGTAATATGTGTGCTTTATATGTGACATTGATGACGATTCAGATAAGTATAACCAAGGTAGAACTAGGCCACCAAACTGGAGTATGAATGTAAAATGACGAGGAACTTAACAAATTATAACCTGACAGAGAATGCAGTCGGATATGCATGAAAACTATGGCTGGGTCTTCAGGATCAAATATAGATATATCTTATAAAAGAAAATTATTAAGTGTCAACACTCAAGAGAAGCAATTTTTTGATTTTTCTAAGGATTTAAATTCAGGATACCATAGAGATCTCCTATATCATGTGCTAGGCTAAGCCCTCCTGCAATCATTTCAAATCCTAGCATTATACTTTTCTCCACGAAGCACCTAAAGATTTTTAACTAACTACAAGGATGGCCCTCTTTATATCTCGATATTCCACTGATGCATTTATGCACTCTGATAGCCTTGGTTTAGAATTTCATTTTAGAAGAGAATCATAAAAGTTCATCTGAATTTTGGATCATAAGTATTAATTGGGTAGATGGATAAAGTACTTCGTCATAGTAACGAGACATATACCCTCTTCAGTATCACTTCCACAGCACCTTGGTGTACCTATATCTGAAACTAGGCAGTACTCAAGATTGGTATCAGTCATAGGAGGGTTACCTCACAATCTATCCTGGTTCCTAGGCTAGGTGTCTCCCTGTCCTGATGCCAAGAAGACCCAGTCTTGGTCTAGAGGTCCTGACATATATTGTGTATTGGTAGTACTCATGCATGTAATGCCCACAGATCTCTCATGTATATGCTACCAATCCCTCCCCTGGTACACATACTCAATGCTTAATTGGATACAAGGAAGGGTTCGTGACAGTAAGCATGTCAATGGCATACAAGGACTTCCAATTCCAACACCTCCACATATCCTATTGGTTCCTTTCCTACTCAGGAATTACTGCGAACACCTCACCTTACCAATGGGTCTAATGTAGGTTCGGGTTAACCTTAATAGCAGGAGAAAAATTAATAGCAAAGCAGGGGATTCGAAATTACCTGTTGGTTGTTCCTGTTTGTCGACTGTCCCTGGTTGGAGAAGGCTTGCAGGAACAATCGAAGTTGTGTTGCTAGGGTTTGAGAGAAGGCTGCTAATCTCTCCTTATATATATAAATCCCATTTTGATAAATTGAGGTGGTGAGGAGATAGGATAGAAAGATTTCGAGTTGATCTGTTATATGAATTCAAATTAAATTCAAACAAATAGCAGTTGAGGGTTCGGTTAAGGGATTAAGTGAATGTTGGCCTTTCCAATAAGGCCCCTGTTATTTCAGTATTCCTTGATTTGGTCCTCTTTTGATTTATTAAGAGCAATAAATCTATATATCATATCAAATTGAAGATGTAAGGCAATAACAAATATATAAGGCAATTAAAAAATGAATTTCAATTTCACAAATTTGAAAATTTTGGTCAAGGGATTGACAGTGAATATATTAATGTCTTCGCTTGAAGTTATGAAGATATGTCAGGATTAGATCCTCAAGTTACAACTCATAAACTTAATATCTTGCCGAATACCAAGCCGGCAAACAACAACAATGGCGATTCAAGCCTGAAATGATGGATGCAATTGATGATGATGTCAAAAAACTTATAGCTTATGGTTTTATTAGAGAAGAACAACATCCTGATTGGGTAGCCAACGTTTTACCAGTTTTGAAGAAGACCGGAAAGGTTCGTATTTGCATAGACTTTCGGGATCTCAATAATGCTTTTCCTAAAGACGAATTCCCTCTCCCAATTACTGATGTCATGATCGAAAATGTTTGCCATGAAATATAAAAGAACAGAACAATTATCGGAGGACTGGACTTTTACCTCACAATACAAACTCGCTTGTACAAAGAAAGCCTAGGGACGAAAACCTAGGTACAGCAATCTAAGTACAATTGTTTATTTTAGATTCTAGGGGTGACGTTAGAGGCTGGGAAAAGCGACGGCAGCTCTGTCTTACTCCTTCGACGATCGGGTGCAGTCTTGGCTCTGTAGAAGAATTGCTGGGCGTTGATGAAGAAATGCTCTCTCTTCAGGCTCTCTGGCTCTCTATGTCTCTCTGACTCTGTGTATGTCTCTGTAGAAGCATGAAAAATATTAAAAAAATGACCCATGCGGCCAAAGAACCCCATGCGGCTCAGAGAGTCATGCGGCATAAGGGACTATGCGGCTCAAGACATCTCATGCGGCTCCGAAGACACGTGGCGGGACAGTCCTCTTCTCTGCCCCCTCGTATTAATTATTTGACGGCTGACAACTCTGAAAAAGTGACAGCCCTGACACAAAAAGAAGTAATTATGACTCTGTCATAATGACAGACTTCTAGGGAAGAGAAAAGAGATCTCTGACACAAATCTCTCGAGAGCCATAAAAATGCCACATGGCCTTGCCACGTGGGCGTTCGTAAGCGGCTCGAGCAAAGACTTCTCATGCGGTTCAGAATGAAGCCGTCCTATGCGGCTTAGGCCGAGACAACCTCATGTGGCTCGAGCAAAGACTTCTCATGCGGTTCAAGAGGACCATTTCCATGCGGCTCAGGCGGATGTATCCCTATGCGGCTCGCGATGATCACCTCCATGTGAGGGCCACTACCCATGCAGCCCTGACAAGTGGCCCTAACCATATGTGGCCCAAAATTATATGCGGCTCACTCGTCATGCAGTTCAGATCCCCCCAGTGGCTCCTAGGACACGTGTCCTAAGCCTATCAATTTTTCAGATTTACTGCAATCAAAGATTGGGTCAAATCCCAATAATCTGGGACACGTGGCAGGAGAATAAATCTAATTTATTCGCAGATCATTATGAGGAAGATTTATTCCAATCAGTATTAATTGCTGATAGGATTTGGTGTAATCTATACTCAATGGCTCGGATTCGTCACAATCAAAAACGAACGGCCTAGATTGACCAATCCACAGGCCGCCGCCATCTCCAAGAGGCAATCATTGGCAACCCTAATGATCACATCCCACTATTATAAATAGCAATGTGCCATTCCCTTGTGAAGATATATACTGTCAGAAAGAGATACGCACATACAGAGAGGCTCCCCCGATAGTCAGAGAGAAGAATCCACAGAGATCAATCCAGAGAGAGAAGCTAGAAGAGCAATACGAGGAGAGCAGGAGGAGCATTTCTTCATCAACGCCAACCATCTCGTCACAGGAGCCAAGGCTGCATACCGATCGTCCAAGGAGTATGGCAGGGCTGCCGTCGCCTTCCCGAGCCTCTATCGTCACCTCCTAGAATCTAAAATAAACAATTGTACTTAGATTGTTGTACCTAGGTTTTCGTCCCTAGGCTTTATTTGTACAAGCGAGTTTGTATTGTGAGTCTAAGTTCAGTCCTCCCATAAAATTATTCTGTACGTTTACGATCAATGGCAAATACGATGGTGACTCTGCTGGGGACAAACTTCTCCACGGCTGAGGAGTTGGTGACGCAATCGGATGCAGCCAAGCTTGGCTCCACGCAACAAAAGATGGTCGCCCGGTTCGACCAACAGGCGTTCGAAGAAATGCTCTCCGACAAGAGCGCTGGCCCGGTCCAGAAGCGAGCCCGCACAAAGAAGGCCCGCAAGGAGTGGAGACCCCGATCCTTCGTTCCTACTGAAGCTCTTGCAGAGATACCCTCTGTTGTTCAAGACGGCAAGCAAGACTCTCCTGCGGCCCTACTTCAGACCGTAGGTAACTCTACTATCCCCAAGTCCGGCAGAAGAAAACACTATAATGCTGGACTTGCAGGGGCAAAGAGGAACTCTACGCGATCCGAGCCGCATAAGGGTGTGAGCCGCATGGAAAAAGCTCATGCGGCCACATCCGCTAGCCGTAGGAAGAAAACTCATGCGGTCACATCTGTCAGCCGCATAGCTTATGCGGCTACAGTCGCCAACCACATGGATGAAGCCTATGCGGTTACTGAAGTCAATCGCTTGCAGAAAACCCATGCGGCCGCAATTGCCAACCGCATACGGCCAGTCTGCACGATCGTGACTCCTACTAATCGTACCAAAGCAACTCATCCGACAGCTAAGGACAACCGTATGCAGACAGCCTGCACGGTTTCCAACCCTAGCCGCATAGCGTCCGTTTCACGCTCCTCTCGATCAGTCTTCGACCGTCTCTCATACGGTCCTGACCCTGATGGTTCTCTGGATGATAAGCCAGACTCTGTGGTATTCAACTTAGACTCTTCTTATTACGCACCCGCAAGTGCTAAAAAGAAGAAATCTAGGGCAGTACGGGCTCATCAAGCCCAGTCAGCTGTCCCAACCTCTGACTATCGGGGCATCCCGTTGACTATCACATGGGCCTCTGATGGGAAGTTATATAGAACCGCTCGAGTCCAGCCCCGGCAGCAAACGGACAAAGTGGTTCCTCTGACCTGCGTGAGGCGATCCTCCACAAGCGCAAGGAAAGAGAAGAAACTTCGGTGTGCAAAGAGTCCTCGCTTGGACGTCACTGCACCCAAATCATCGTCAATTGTTGTTCCAACAATGCGGCAGCGACGGAAGATCGGCCGTCAGTCTTCCAAAGACTACAGCATCCGAGCTCAGAGGACGAGGCACCTCCTGTTGTCTCCTGTAATTCCACTAAGAAAATCCCTGCCGAGGGGAGAGAGAAGAAGACAAGCATCTCCAGCCCCAAGATATCAACCACTACAGCTAAGAAACCGTCGTCTAAACGGCTGTCCTCTATCGAAATATTCTAACACACCCGTTCAAAGACAAAATCTGCTACAATAGGAAATTCATTATCCACATCGCTGGGGGTCGTGGGAACTGGGGGAAGCACTCCTCCGAACAGCCATAACAATCCGATGTTTTAAGGAGACGAGCCCGGGGAAACAACTCTCCTATCAGGTACAACAGACGCTGATGTCCCCGAGGACATCCATGACTCTCAAGATGAAGCATGTTCTGAGGCTGGGGGTACTATTCCCTTCGAGTCCGAGCCCGAAGAGAACATTCCCACCTACCCCGATGACTTCTCGGTGCATAGGTATGACTCGGATGGCACATCCTCTACCGTTCCTTCCATCACTCCTCATGTAAGGACGGTGTTCATATCGGACAGCAATCAAGGTGGTTCCAGCGATTGCCAACGCATCGACACTTTGGAGGCTATACTGCAGGCCTTGGTCAAGTCTGTAGATGAAATCAAAGCCGCTCTTCCAACTCTACAAGGAGGGATGCCTGGCCAAACAAGCACGGGTTCCGCGGTCAATGCGGACTCGAACTCAGCGGCACCAAACCCGGGCAATAATCCGCCCGAAATAATAGCCCCTATCGCGACAGATGAGGCCCGAGATGTAAGAAGAAAGGTCCAGGAGCTCCGAGCCATGTTCCATGCCCGAGAAAACGCTCAAGACCTCAGAATGCGGCAACCATACCCTGCCGAATGGAGGGATGTTCCATTCCCACCAAGCTATAAGCCGTTCAATATTAACCCGTATGATGGCAAGACCTCAGCAAGTCGGTACATTACTTACTTCGAGGTCACCACCGACCATCTGCCCCATGATGATGCTATCCTCACGTGATTATTCATTGGGGCATTGGAAGGAGTCGCTTTCGACTGGTATCGTAATCTGTCGAACAACTGCATCCACTCCTTCGCTGGCTTCAAGCGCCTGTTCTTGGAGAGATTCTACGAAGTAGGGCAGGACGTCACCATGTCCACCCTCATGAATGTCGTCCAAGGGGAGAAGGAGTTGACAAGGAATTATATTGAGCGGTTCCGCCAAACCGCCATGAAGCTGCCCTCCGGAAATCCGAATTCTTCCTTAATTGAAATTTGCCAAAAGAGATTGCTCCCAACAATTAGTCTCTGGATGGGCGAGAGTCAATTCAAGGACTGGAAGGCATTTATCATCAGTGCCACAAGTGCCGAAGAACGATTGAGAAAGGCTCGCCAACTAGGATTGCACATCTCAGAAGAAGAAAACAAGGGCAAGCGTTCCAACAACGATAATGGGGGTAGCCCCTCCAACAATCGGGATAGAAAAGGAAAGCAGGCTATGGTGGCCGACACAGCACAAAAACCTGAGCCGAAGCCAGCAGACAAACAATGGCCGTAAATCACTTACTCCTTCGAAGACGGTCATGTCAAGCTCATCTTGGACATGCTGATACAAGGGGACAGAATTCAGCTTCCTCCACCAAGACGGGAACCGCGGCCGGCAGAGATGGAGAATCCAAAGTACTGCTATTATCATCGCTATGTCCATCATGCTACACACGATTGCTACCAGCTGAAACGATACATCCAAAACCTCATCGATTCGAACGCTCTGGCCATCGATTTCGAAGAGGTAACCGTGGTAGCCAATATGGTATCCGTACAATTCGGCAGCTTCCCTCCAACGGAAACTCAAGACAGGGTGGTCCCGTCCCTCTGGCGAGAATGGAGATTACCAATCTTCTAACTCCCCGAGACCAGGCTGCCGGTCTAGTACCCCTCACCATATCACGAGGGGAGGTCATGTGGATCCACCCAGACTTTGTGTCATAAGTGACTCTGCCTACACCATCTTCCACCGACAAGAAGAAAAGTGGAAAAGTCAGGACCTTCCAAACAATCTCGGCAGACAACGAGGAAGCTACAGCCGTCGTCACACGGTCCGGAGCGCAATCCCAACCTGTGGTTGACAATCCAGCTGAAAATCATCAATCCACTACAACTGATGCTCCGGGACCGGCTCAGCCTTCGACGACCGACAAGCCTAGGCCGAGTGAGACTCGCTTCGACAAATCCCTCCGAAAGGAGGCAGCCCAAGGGCTAGAGAGGCCCTACAACTTTGACATCTTAGCGCAATTGGCTAACACACCGGCCAAGTTGTCACTGTACGAACTCCTAAGGCTCTCCAAGGACGTTCGTATTGTATTAAGCAAAGCACTCCAAAATGCCGATGTGTATCTGGCTCAATCCAACCTCACCGGGGAGGACTCACCCGTGGATCTCCAAGACAGTGCCTGCACGGGAGCAATGCCCAACATCGTCTTCACTCTGCAGGACATGCTCATCAAAACCAACCTATACGATCGCCCGTTATACTACACGGGATACATCGGCGACGTGAAGGTGGATCGGATGCACATAGATCCTGACTCTTCCATAAGCATCATCCCGAAGGGTCTGCTACATCATCTCCACATCCCAATGCATCGCCTGACACCTATAAGCACCGCCATCAGCGGTTTCAATTCGGGCAAGAGCTACCCTATTGGGAAGATTCGTCTGAAGTGTCAAATTGGCGACCTCCAATCCGAAGTCACCTGCTACGTCATAGATGCAGACACTTCTTACAACATCCACTTGGGGCGCCCATGGATACACGATTATATGATCGTGCCTTCCACGCTGCACCAGTGCTTCAAATATGTCGACAAATACGGCTTCGTGAGGACGAAATTTGCTGATATCGATCCCTTCAAAGGGGTCGAATCTTACTACTCAGACTCCTGCCTGTACGAAAAATCGAAGAAGCATCTTATTGAAGGAGATGTACAAGCCAGTACTGAGACAGCTACAGGATCAGAGAAACCTCTGACGATCCACCTCCAAGCTCACAAACCGGGCAGGTCCGCACCCCTTACTGCCACTCTACGGAGGGACACGATAAGCCTCTCGACACAGGAGGAGCAGATGATAATCCGGCTGCCAAGGTCCGGCCAAGTGCCGAGACCCACAATGATGCCACTGACAATCAGACTGCCGAGAGTCGATCAACCCCAAACGGAGAAGCTCAATCCCTCCGATAGGCCACTGACGATACGCCTTCCCAAGAAGGGTCATCACCTCGATGCGAGGCCTGACACTTCTAGCGAACTGGCCACTCCTCGCTCCACATCGAGTACCAAACTGGGGGTCGCTAGTCTGCCAATGACTCCACGCTCTGCCCCATCAACTGAACCACTGACAATCAAGCTTCCCAGGTTGTCCTCTCAGTCTTCATTCACACAAGGGGTAGCCAAAGAGGAACCAGAGTTAGCCAAGTATGTGGTCGTCCACACTGATGTTCCCTCCGCAGATGATGTAATCCCCTAGAAAAGATACCTTACTTCATCAATAAAGGATTATCTTTGAACTACACCGAGCTCAATAAGCTATGTACAATGTATGCTATGGAACACGGTATAGGCACTCACCTACACACACAGGTGACAAATGTGTACACCGCGATCCAGCTTACTCCAGTAAAAGACGCTTACCGAATAATCAAGGGAGGGGACCATCCAATCATCTTCGGCCGGACAAACAACCCGCATCCCTTCGCCATAGAGGAAGCCGACCTCGGATCAGATGCCGGAAGACTGCCTCTGTATCTCTATAGCCCTCAATCCAAATATCTCATGCAGAAACAGGGGTATGATCTGGAGACGACGCCAAGTTTAAACTACGGCACTGGGCGACGATTACCTTTGAAGCCGCCAGTCCCGGTGGGCAAACCACGAGACTACTATAACAAAACTCGATGCGGGTTGGGGTATATAACGCCTACTACGACCCCTGAGAGTTCAGATGGAGAATGCGACTGGCAGTCACATTCAACCGGGTCACCGACTTCGGACTCGGATACCAGCATCGGAGATGTGTTCAGACAAGTCATGACAGTCAACATGACATTCACCGACGCTTACGAAGAAGACGAAGACATCCCCGAAATCCTCAAGCTAGAGCCGTAGGCCCAACAATTAGACGCACAATAGGAAAAGTGGTTCAAACAGAGAGAACCTCCTACTGAAGATGAAGTCATACAGGTTGACCTCGGCAGCAAATCTTCTCCAAAACCAATTTTTGTTAGTAAAAGCCTAGCAGACGAAGAGCGGGAGTCGCTGCTAGAACTTGTCAGAGAATACATTAATGTGTTCGCCTGGAGCTATGAAGATATGCCAGGGATAAATCCCGATATTGCTCTTCACAAACTCAATATTCGGCCGGATGCGAAGCCAGTCAAACAACAACAGCGATGCTTCCGCCCGGTCATCATGGACGCGATTGAAGCCGAAGTCAATAAACTGATAACCAGCAGTTTCATTCGTGAGGAACAACATCCCGATTGGGTTGCCAATATAGTGCCCGTCCTTAAGAAGAATGGAAAGATTCGAATCTGCATCGACTTCCGCAATCTGAACGAGGCATGCCCCAAAGATGAGTTCCCCCTCCCTATCACGGACATCATAATTGATAATACCTGCAGTTTTGAACGTATGTCATTCATGGATGGCTTCTCGGGGTACAACCAAATCAAGATGTCTCTTGACGACGAAAAGCATACGTCATTCCGAATACCGATTGGCACATACTGCTACACAGTTATGCCTTTCGGTTTAAAGAATACTGGTGCCATATATCAAAGAGCCATGAGCATCATCTTCAGAGACCACTTACGCAAGACAGTGGAGTGCTATATTGACGATATAGCCGTTAAGAGTCGCTGCAAGGGAGACCATCTGCAGGATCTAAAGACGGTACTCGACCTAATACGAGCACACAATTTGAAAATAAACCCTACGAAGTCCTTTCTGGGCGTATCCAGCGGGAAGTTCTTGGGCTTCATCATCACGGCATAAGGTATCCATATAGATCCTGAGAAGACGAAAGCAATCATGGAGATGGGTCCCCCGAGAAATCTTTGCGAACTCAGAGGCCTCCAAGAGAGGCTAGCTTACATCAGGAGGTTCATTTCTAACCTCTCCGGGCGATGCCGACCGTTCACGCACCTCATGAAGAAAGGAGTCTCATTTGTATGGGACGAGGATTGTCAGCGTGCTTTCGACAGCATCAAAGAATATTTGTCAAATCCTCCAGTTTTGGTGGCCCCGGTTCCTGGAAAACCATTCCTGCTCTATGTACGAGCAATGGAACATTCCCTCGGGGCTCTGCTCGCACAAAACAACGATGCAGGCCATGAGCAAGCCATATATTATCTCAGCCAAATGATGATTAGGCCAGAGCACCGATACACCGCTGTGGAGAAGGAATGCCTTGCCCTGGTGTTCGCCATTCAGAAAATACGACACTATGTCACCGGACAAACGATACATGTGATCTCACGAGTCAACCCTCTCAGGGTCCTTATGACTAAACCAGGGGCACTCAGCTCTCGCCTCGCTACATGGGCAATATTGTTGTCCCCTTATCATATGATCTTCGTCCCCCAAAAGGCAGTCAAAGGTCAAGCCCTGGCAGACTTCTTAGCATCCCACCCAGGCTCGGAGTCCTCCAGGATATATGAAGAGATCCCAGATGAGGTTGCCGACTCGCATGCAACCTCTCACGATGATATATGGCGAATGTTCTTTGACAGTGCTTCGAGGACCGGACCTAAAGGCAATATAGTCGTCGGAGTCGGGGTAGTACTGGTCTTCCCTTCCAGATTGGTGATTAATCGCGCTTATTTCCTCATAGAGCCCTGCTCTAACAATGTGGCCGAGTACAACGCTCTGGTCATTGGCCTCCAACTTGCAAGAGAGCTGGAGGTAGAATACCTTGAAGCATACGACGATTCTCAACTAATCGTCAATCAGATCCGGGGCTCATACGAAGTCCGCCATGAAGACATGATCCCTTATCACCAAATAGCGATTGACATCATCTCGTTACTCGAAGGGTTCTTCATCGAACATGTTCCCAGACTCCGAAATATCGAAGCCGATGCCCTAACTTGTCTTGCCGCTTCCCTAGCAGTTCCGAACTATGATCGCCAATCAGTGGATATGATAGGCCACAAACTGGTCTGTCCCAAGAACAGTGTACAATTCGTGGCGAGTTATTCTGCCCACACGATCGATGATGCCCCAGATTGGAGACAACCATTCATCAACTTTGTCGTCTACGACATCCTGCCCGAGAACCCAAAGGAAGCCACTTCTATCAGACGGGATTCTCTCAGATTCTTCTACGATACAGAGACGAAAATGCTGTATCGTCGCTCCTACGACAGATTACTGCTTCGGTGTCTGCCAAACGCGGAAGCCAAAGAAGCCATACGAGAAGCTCATGACGGTATCTGCGGGGCCCACCAGCCCGGTCCTAAATTGCAGGACCGTCGTCGATGAATGGGCTACTATTGGCCCACGATGGTGGCAGATGCGATAGATTATGCTAGAAAATGCAAAGCCTGTCAAGTCCACGCGGACTTCATTCACCAACCGTCTGAATTTCTACATCCGACAGTGGCGTCCTGGCCATTCGAAGCATGGGGAATGGATATCATTGGTCCAATCACCCCACCTTCCTCCCGAGGACATCGCTTCATACTTGCGATCACTGATTACTTCTCAAAGTGGGCGGAAGCTGTCCCACTCGCAGAAGTCAAGACTTCAAATATGACCAGCTTCCTTAAGCATCACGTCATCTACCGCTTTAGATTGCCGCGAAGGATCATCCATGATAATGGTCCGCAGTTTGCAAGCCACGTATTCTATCGGTTTTGCGATAAGCACCGTATTCAGAATATTGCTTCGACACCGTACAACCCGACAGCGAACAGGTTGGCAGAGGCATTCAACAAAACAATCATCAAACTCCTTAAAAAGTTTGTCTCCTACAACAAACGTGATTGGAACGAGAAGTTCGGCGAATGCTTATGGGCTTATCGCACCACAGTTCGAACAGCCACCGGGAATACACCATTCTCTCTAGTATACGGGAGTTAGGCAGTTCTCCCATTAGAGACTCAAATACCCTCACTCCGCGTTGACCTCACGTATCAATTAACGACGGATGACAACTACCGACGTCGACTACAAGAGTTGGAGGCCTTAGATGAAAAGTGCCTCCTAGCTCAGCAAAGGATCAAGCTATACCAAGCACGCTTCTCAGGAGCCTTCAACAAGAAGGTCAAAATCAGAACATTCCAAGTAGACGATCTTGTTCTGGCAGTCCGGAGGCCAATGGTCATGACTCACAAGACCGCAGACAAGTTCCAGCCAAAATGGGAAGGTCCATTTGTCATCGAGGCCGTGTTCTCCACCGGTGCTTACCGCCTCGCTAAGCAAAAATATTATGTCTAAAACAACATTCTCTAGACTATTGAGTCATGTACCCGCTGGTACCACTGAACTCACCCTCATAGTTTGTCAGATTTTCGAGTCATGTACCCACTGGTACCGCTGAACTCACGCTCACCGTTCTCTAGATTCTCGAGTCATGTACCCGCTGGTGCCTCTGAACTCACATCCCGGTCACTCTTTCAGATAGAAAGTTATGTATGATCATACCTCTGAACTTCCTTCCTGGAGGAGATCCTCCCTCATGATCCAATACCCGCACTTTCAGTGCACAAAAAAAGGGTAATCAATCCACAAATTTCCAAAACGGCCATGTCCTCATTACCTCTGAGTCGTCCCACTTCCGCCAAAAATAAATCACCCCTTACATAGAACTTCCATGTCCTCATTACCTCTGAGTCATTCTATGTTCCCTCCTTTATTGAGCCCACTCCTATCATGTCCTCATTACCTCTGAATGGGAAGGCTCCGTCGAAGAAACCTTCATACTTGCCATGTCCTCATTACCTCTGAGTAAGTATGACGATCCCCTTTCGACCTATTATCTGTACCCACAACCGGAGTACGCCAAGGGTAATAGGTCCACAAATGTCCTTTGTTGACCACAAATGTCCTCTGTTGACCACAAATGTCCTCTGTTGACCACAAATGTCCTCTGTTGACCACCAATACCCTCCGTCGAGTTCACTCCTTCCATGTACTCATTACCTCTGAGTAGGAAAACTCTACGTCTAAAAAACTTTTCTGCTTGCCATGTCCTCATTACCTCGGAGCAAGTATGTCGGTTCCCCTTCATCCTATTATTCGTATCTTAAACCAGGGTACGCCAAGGATAATAGGCCCATAAATATCCTCAGCTAAGTTTCTTAGCACAAACATACCATCTCATCATGCCCCAGGAGCCCAGCTGCTCTACGGCATTCCTTTTCCCAATACCAAGAGCACCCATGACCATTTTGTCATAGCTATTTCAGGTATCCTGACCAAAGCTTGTTATCTGTACATAAAACCAAGGTATGCCATGGGTAATAGGTCCACAAATGTATCCCCTATGCGGGGGAGAACATCACCACAATATCACAGGCACAGTAGGCAATACAAATGAAGGGTAGAATTAAAAGTACTCTTTATTTAAAGAAAAAAAAGTATTACATATTCCGGGATCACGTCCCCTTCAGAAAGAAAGAAAACAGAAACAAAGCAAGAAGAAAAGGCCAACTACAGTTCGGCATTGCACAATTCCATGAGCCGGTCTCTCACCAAGACAGCCCCCCGCTCAAGCCTCTGTTTAGCTCGGCGCTCGGCCTCTTGCGATAGTTGCTCCGCATCATTCAGATACATATAGGCCTGCCAGTTGGTCTCTATCTTCTTCAGGGCAAGTTCTAGATTGGCGGAGGCCCTGCTAAGCTTGTCAGCTTCCTGGATGGCAATTCCTTTTTCAGTACAAGCAGCTTCCAGCTCGGACTCCAAGAAGACCAACTTTCTCTGGAGTTCGAGGATTTGTTCCCGGGTGTCGGTCACCCCGCGAGAGGCAGCCACTTCCCGAGCCACACAATCGTCAGCCCGACGGCTCCACTGATCGTGCAACCGGGTCAAATCCCGGCGGTCCTCCAATATAGTCGGCTTGAGCGATTCCCGGGCAGCCATCACCTTCTCCACCGTGGTAATGAGAAAGTTGCGCTCTTGATTTATGACCGCGAGTAAATCAGTCTGTTGCAACATGCAAAACTGGGCCACGAGACGATCAGCTTCTAATAGCTTAGGCTCCAAAAGTGCAGCCAATTCCCCTCCGCCAGGGAGTGTCTTAAGGATACTAATCTGGCCACTGGCACATCGACGGGCCAGAGTAAAGGGAGTCCCCCTTTCCACTGCTGCCTCGATCCTTTCTTCAGGTGGCGATGGAAACTGGCAACCACATCCTGTAACGCATCATCTAAGACCTCTGTAGAGGACGGCGTCAGAGGGAGAGTGGCAGACGGTACCGAAGCAGCAGCTTCAGAAGTTACTGTACCCGCCACCAAGGAAGCAAATTCCGTATGGAAAGATGCCTGAATGGTGGCTAACTCCTCTTCCGCCGCCCGAAGAGCCCGGATGCTCGGCAGGGAAGAAAGGTTGACCCCCGAAACTACATTCACAGAGGAGGACACAGGGAGCATCGTCCCTCGTCCCAGTTGCACTGCTACATGGGACCCTGAGTTCGACCCAGACGAAGGTCCCTCGATACAGGGAGGTTCCGTCAGGCCCTCTCCGGTAGGGTCCGATCCGGCAATATCCATCACTGGCAATGAAGGATTGGGATCTGAACATCCAAAGCAACCATTAGTCAACATAATCTGAAAGAAAGATGACAGAATACATAGGCTCATTCACAAGCTATGGTTTGATTTGTATTACCAGGAGAAGAGCGTTGGGGCGACGGCTTGTTCACAACCGGTGAAGTTTCTCCACCCACAAAGTCATCATGTTGGGGTTCGAATGTCTCAGGGACGGGCGCGGTAAAGCCCCCATCCCCCTGGATTGAGGTCCCAGCAAGTTGGGAATCCTCGACCGTAACCGGAAGCACCCCAGCAGCAATGATAGCGGTGCACACATCACTGACTAAATAAGACAGGACCGGGTCAGCCTCGGTAATCGGGTCCTGAGGAGCGAGCTCATCCGACGCCTATAAAGAGCAAAAGAAACAAATGATTAGGCCATAACACAGAAGAAGAAAAAAGTGAACAGCTGAAGCCCAAATCACCTCAGGAACAACGTCTACATCATCAACAAACAGCCTGCGACGTCTTACCGCAGCGTGCTTCGTGGAATAGGTTCGGTCGTCAGTAGTAGTCACGCGCCTGCTTTGTTTACGCGAAGGGCAAGGTACCGCAGATGGTTGATCCTCTACCACCGCGTCAGACCAAGTAGACGGTTGACCCGTAGCCCTTTCAGCCGGTACGACAGGGGGTTGATTCCCAACTTCCTCGTCCGAAGAGTGAGATGAGTCATCTGCATCTTGTTCGTCATCTTTCTCATCCACCCTAGTGGACTCTGAGTCCGGCACAGGAACCCTGTTCGCCCCCCTCTTTCTCTTCTTGGACCCCTCTGGCTTCTTAGCCAAACTGGTGCCAGCGATGAAGGTAGTATTCATATAAAAATCGACAGGAGGCTTGCTCGCCGCAACATGATAAAGGGCCGCTATATACAAGATATCCCTTGCCACCTTGGCATCAGGGACTGAGAAGCTGGCCCAGGTATGGGCCGCATTATAATAATGCCAAGCCTGGACGCCATCGAGTATACTGCCCTCAAAGCCCAAGCAAGCGCTAGGGCGATCCAGGAACAATTGACTATACCCAAATTGACGGGAAAATCTACTGGGCAGATAAGGCTCCAGGTATACTTTATTTCGGTAACGATACACCAGGTGCGCGGGACGGATGTTGCGTAACCAAAGAAGTATCTTCTCAGATAAAAGTTGGGGAGGATCAACGCCGTCAATGTGTACCCTCCTCACTTCTCTAGAGGTGAATTCAGGGAGAGATACGAAGAATTCGGGCCCATCAACTCTTGCCAACGCCCTCCGGCAGGCCGGCATGGTATCGTGCTCCCATGGCTGATAACGATACCGGAAAAGGAAGGCGTCATCATCGGTAACATTTTCATCAGTTCCTGGCCTCATCAATGACCAATAGTACATCAATAACCACCCCATGAGGTAGTGGTATGGTAGTTCTATCCGTTCAAAGTCCATCGACACATCACGAGCAATGACTTTGGATGAAAAGGTGCGAAGGCCGTGGTGTATGCTACACACCATGGCCGGGAGGAGCGCCAGTCTTACCTTGAAGACCAATTTCACAGCAGGAAGAATGAAATGGCGGCTGATCCTTTCCATAGAACCCGTGCCGCCCGAGACTACACAATTGCGCAGCCACACCATCAAGAACCCAGCTAAGATCGTTTTATCAGACATCTCCCGGGTACCATAGTGGAAGTAACTGAAGGAGTTAGTGCGACTCCCAAACCGGTCACGAGTAGACCTCGACCTTTTGACCTTCAACATCATGTCCTTCACCTCCTCCGGGGTTCGAGGAGTTCGAGATGAAACTTGGCCGGAGGGGCGCAACTTGAAAAGATACAAAACCCAGGCCATGGTGTGAGAAGCGCTCCCTTCTGAGCTATTTTCTTTCTTGATAGCCATCTGGTGGCAGGTGCTATGATGGCACAACAGTTCTTGGTACACGGCGACGAAACCAGGAAATCGTTGATCCAGGTCTTCGAATTCTTCGTTCATCGGTGTATATGCTTCAAAAGCTTCACCTCCCCACGGTAATCTAGAAACAGCGTTCATCTCATGGAGAGCAAGCCCCAGCTCTCCTCCGGGGGCAAAGAAAGTCCCTGTACGCTGATTATACAGCTCCAAAAGAGCCATAAACAAAGGCTTGTTAATAGACAACCCATAGCAGGTGCCCCTGACGGCGTAGTAGAGGTCAATTTCCCGAAGGTATTCCCCATACTTCCTCAAGATCCATAAGGTAAGATTAGTACATGTGGGAATGGGGTTGATCCAGTTCAGCAGCAATAACCTGCCTACGGGATAAGACCCCTTGCGAACAAGCTGATTCAGAAAAGTATCAGCTAGAGTGAAGGAAAAATTAGGGCCAGTCGTGTTTACAAAAGTGCCAGGGAGCAGCCCCATCACAGTCCGACTCACTGATTCCTTGCCCGCACATACTAAACCCGTATGCCTGTTGTAGTGGATATTGCTCACAAACATTTCCTGTTGGGTAGGAGTCAGGGAGCCCACCATTGTCCTGCCCAACGGTACCATGTTAAACCATGAGAGAGGATAATGCCGCTCCATCTCGGGGATATGAATCTTTACTCCGTCTACAGAAAAATCCCAGTGCTATGAAACATCCAGCAATCGGGAGTTCTTTATGGAAAAGGCATCCCCAAAGAGAAAAGCCAGTTTCATATATTCTCCATCTAGCTTCTCCGAATTCATCATTGAACAAAGAAAGTGGAAAGGTTGGTTATTAATGGCATCCACCCTCTCCCTAGGTTCATTAGTGGGAAGCTTATCCACTATACGACGGATTAAGTCATCAAACTGCACGCCTACGGCGAACTGAGCTGAACCCACAAGAAGCTCTCATACTGGGTTGGTTGGGAGGTTCACTGAAAAAAAGGACAAAGAGAAACAGGATTAAAAGATGGTTAAAGAAAAAAATTACTGAATAAAGAAGCTCCCACGAGCCTATGCGGTTCGGGTCAACAAAGCCTTATGCGGCTCCATTCTAATTGGGTCTCAAGAGATGCGGTTTCGAGGAAGCCTATGCGGTTCGAGTCAACATAGTCTCATGCGGCCCAAATCAGACGGGAGATCCGTATGACTCTAGCTCGATAGCTTATGCGGATCAGATGAATATACGCAGTTCTAACCGAAGAGCTCATGCGGCGCAAAATGCCATGCGGTTCAGCCTGCTAGAAACATATGCGGCTCCGTTCAGAGGAGACATTATGCAGTTTTTCTCTAGAGACTTAAATCCTTCTCATGCGATTCAAACATGGGATATTTTCTATACGGCTCGGGTATGAGAAGGTCATGCGGCCCATACAGCATATGCGGCTCTGCCATCAACTTGGGTGGAGGCTTGTGCATAAATATGCAACAGAGCCATGGGTTCTTAAGATTCAAATGCAACCCTTACCATTGAAAGCAGGACGAACATCAGAGGGCAGTTCGGGCGCTTCGGGCTCGACGGCCGACGAAGACGTCACCCTCTTGCCCTTCGTGGTGGCAGAGATGACTTTGGAAGACTTAGGAGCCATTTGCTTCGACGGGCGGACAAAGAAGATCAGAAAGAGGAGACAGCAAAAAGAGTGAACGAAGAAGAAGGTAAAGAAGTCCCTCCGGCCAAAGTCATCCATATTTATAAACTAGAGTGAAGCATTTTGATCCCCATGCGTACACGCAGACCGACTCTTCGGTTATCAAAATGAGCTGCCGAAAATGGAGGCCAAGCTCCTCGGATCCTGCACCAAAAAGTGGCCTTTAAAGCTGACAGCAAATCAATAATGTTTAAATACAAAAAATTGCCATACGTGGCAATAATGACGTGGCAAAGAGCTATGCGACTGAACAGTCCCCTGCGGCTGAACCACCTACGCGGCTAAACAATCTATGCGGCCAAGATCTCTATGCGGTCAGGGTTTCATATGCGGCTAGAAGAACACAGCCATGCTTCTTATTCAAAGTATTTTAATTTTGCAAATTGAAAACTTTGAAGGGGGTCTTGTAGAAGCATGGAAAATATTAAAAAAAATGACCCATACGGCCAAAGAACCCTATGCGGCTCAGAAAGCCCATGCGGCTCAGAGAGTCATGCGGCATAAGGGACTATGCGGCTCAAGACATCCTATGCGGCTCCGAAGACACGTGGCGGGACAGTCCTCTTCTCTGCCCCCTCGCATTAATTGTTTGACGGCTGACAACTCTAAAAAAGTGACAGCCCTGACACAAAAAGAAGTAATTATGACTCTGTCATAATGACAGACTTCTAGGGAAGAGAAAAGAGATCTCTGACACAAATCTCTCGAGAGCCATAAAAATGCCACGTGGCCTTGCCACGTGGGCGTTCGTATGCGGCTCGAGCAAAGACTTCTCATACGGTTCAGAATGAAGCCGTCCTATGCGGCTCAGGCCGAGACAACCTCATACGGTTCGAGCAAAGACTTCTCATGCGGTTCAAGAGAACCATTTTCATGCGGCTCAGGCAGATGTATCCCTATGCGGCTCGCGATGATCACCCCCATGTGAGGGCCACTACCCAGGCAGTCCTGACACGTGGCCCTAACCATATGCGGTCCAAAATTATATGCGGCTCACTCGTCATACGGTTCAGATCCCCCAGTGGCTCCTAGGATACGTGTCCTAAGCCGATTAATTTCTCAGATTTACTGCAATCAAAGATTGGGTCAAATCCCAATAATCTGGGACACATGGCAGAAGAATAAATCTAATTTATTCGCAGATCATTATGAGGAAGATTTATTCCAATCAGCATTAATTGCTGATGGGATTTGGTGTAATCTATACTCAATGGCTCGGATTCGTCACAATCAAAAATGAACGGCCTAGATTGACCAATCCACAGGCCGCCGCCATCTCCAAGAGGCAATCATTGGCAACCCTAATGATCACATCCCACTATTATAAATAGCAAGGTGCCATTACCTTGTGAAGATATATACTGTCAGAGAGAGATACACACATACAGAGAGGCTCCCTCGATAGTCAGAGAAAAGAATCCACAGAGATCAATCTAGAGAGAGAGAAGCCAGAAGAGCAATACGAGGAGAGCAGGAGGAGCATTTCTTTATCAACGCCAACCATCTCGTCACAGGAGCCAAGGCTGCATACCGATCGTCCAAAGAGTAAGGCAGGGCTGTCGTCGCCTTCTCGAGCCTCTATCGTCACCCCCCAGAATCTAAAATAAAAAATTGTACTTAGATTGCTGTACCGAGGTTTTCGTCCCTAGGCTTTCTTTGTATAAGCGAGTTTGTATTGTGAGTCTAAGTTCAGTCCTCCCATAAAACTGTTCTGTACTTTTACGATCAATGGCAAACAGTCTCTATATGCGTCTGTCTCTATCTTTCTGTGTGTCTTACAAGGGAATAGCACCTTGCTATTTATAAGAGTGGGGGGCCTCATTAGGGTTTATAATGATTGCCCATTCTTGAAAGTCGGCGACTAAGGATCATTGGATCTGGGCCGTTCATCGAGATTTGAGCAATAAATATGATTGTATCAAATCTTTTGTGGGTAATTAATGCTGATTGACATAAATCCTCCTGATTTGTTATGCCAACCTCGGATTCCTCGACAAGTGTCTTTAATTGGCTTATTTGCAAATGATCTGATTTGATCCTAATATTTTATTGGGATTTGCTGAGAGATTTCGATCAATCTGATGCCACGTGCCCTGCTATCATACCACGCATCATAATAGCAGAAATCTGAGCTGTAGGAGAGTTGCTCCTTATTGGGCCGCATAAGGATGGCCACATGTCAAGGCTGCCTAAGAGTGGCCCCCTGACTATTTGAACCGCATGGTAATGATTTGAGCTGCATGAGTGTAGATGACCGCATGAGTGAGCCGCGTGGTGATAGTCCTCACAAGCCGCATGGGGATGGTCTTCGTGAGCCACATGGGGCTGGTCTTCGTGAGCCGTATGGGGCTGGTCTTCGTGAGCCGTATAGGGCTGATCTTCGTGTGTCGTATGGGGGAGCCTCCGCTTGGGCCGCATGGGGGAGTCTCCACTTGGGCCGCATACGACTGTCCACGTGTCAAGGCCGTATGACAGTTTTTGACTCTCGGGGGATCGTGTCAGAGATTTTCTTCGCTTCCCAAGGAGTCCGTCATTATGAGGGAATCATAATGATATCTTTGTGTTAGAACTGTCACCTTGTCAGAGCTGTCAGCCGTCAATACATTTAATGCAGTAAAGGACAAATGAGAAAGCTGTTTGCGGGCCACGTGGCTCCTCTTTGAGCTGCATAGAACTTTTTTGGGCCGCATAGATCCTTGATCCGCACGGATCCTTGAGCCGCATGAATTCTCTGAGCCGCATGGGGCTCTTTGGCCGCATGGATCTTTCTTTATTATTTTTCATGCTTCTACAAGACCCCCTTTAAAGTTTTCAATTTGCAAAATTGAAATACATTATATAAGAAGCATGGCCATGTATTCTTCTTGCCGCATATGATGTCTCGGCCGCATGGATGTCTCAGCAGTATGGATGTCTCCGCCGTATGGATGATTCGGCCGCGTGGATGACTCGGCCACATGGATGTTTCGGCCGTATTGAGTCAATCAGCCTCATGGATGTCTCGACCGTATGGATATCTCGGCCGCATTGAGTCAATCAGCCGCAGGGACTTTCAGGTCGCATAGCTCCTTGCCACGTGTGCGCAACATTAATTGCCTCTAATTTATTTTAGTGCCGTCTTTAGGGGAGATCCAAAAGGTCGACTCATTAAATCTTTGGATTTTATGCCCTGGGTGAATCTCCTTTATAAGAGAGGGGATGAAATCTGAGGAGTCGATTTCGTCTTTTCCGAGGCGGTTATCAATCTACGCGTCCTCCCTCTCTTGTCCTCCTATAAATAAGAGGGGTTAGAGAGAGAAAACTTCTTTACTTTCTCCTTCACTTTGAATTTTCCTTACTCTCTTGTCATCTTCTTCTTTAATAGCCAATGGCTCCCAAGAAGACCGTTGCGGCGAAGGGCAAGAAGGCGGCGTCTTCGTCAAAGAAGACTGTCTCTACTTTAACTGCGACTGTTCCTCCACCGGCCGTCGTGCCCGCAGCTCACCCTGACGTCCATCCTTTTTTTGCTGGTAAGGACTTTAAGTAGTTTTAAAGAACCCTAACCGCTATGGCTACATTGCATGCTTTACGTACGAGCCTTTATCTTCATGTGAGCCGCATGTTCGTCCTACGGTAGACCCGCGAGCCGTATAAGAATAGCCACTGTGGCCGCATATGTGCTTCGCCAACAAAACCGCATAAGCTACACTGAGCCGCATAGCTTTACACATGTTTGTCTGTCACGTGGTCCGTACAAACTTATTCGATCTCTACTAGCCTTATGAAAGTACTGTCGCATGACCCTTCACTAAGTGGAGCCGCATGAATGTTCTGCTGAGCTGCATGAGGCTTTAGTAAGTTAGAGCCGCATAAGTGTTCTCCTGAGCCGCATGAGACTTTGTTAAGTTGGAGACGCATAAGTGTTCTTCTGAGCCGTATGAGGCTTTGTTAAGTTGGAGCCGCATAAGTGTTCTCTTGAGCCGTATGAGGCTTTGTTAAGTTGGAGCCACATAAGCTCGAAAGCACCCATTAGTTCCTTTTTGTCCATCCTTTTAACTTATCTTTTTCTGTCTTCTTCTCAGTGAATTTGCCGGTTAATGCTGCTGGAGAGCTCCTGGTAGGCAGCGCCCAAGCTGCTCTGGGCTATAGGTACGACCATATAGTCCAACACATGGCTGACCAGTTTCCGAGTGACGAGCCCCCGGCGAGATCGAATGCCATCAAGAATCAGCTTTTCTATTTTCTTAATGCTATGATGAACTTGGGGAAACTAGAAGAGGAATACTTGAAACCCGCATTCTTCTTTGGGGACGCCTTAACTGTGAAGAATAGTCAGATTCTGGAGGTGTCAGAGAACTGGAGTTTTGTTTCTAACGGGATGGTGATCCGTATCCCCCAGATGGAACGTCACTTCCCTTTATCTTGGTTCAATATGCTCCCATTGGACCGGAAGATGGAAGATTCCTTAACTCCTACCCGAAGTAGGATGTTCGTGGGAGATATCCATTATAACAACAGCCTGAAGTCAGTGTGCGCGGGTAAGGTGCACACCAGCCGTTCTGTAATAGGATTGGCCCCGGGTACTTTCTTGAATGTACCGGGTCCCAATTTCACATTTTCTACCGCCGACACTTTTATGAACCAGCTCGCTCGGAAGGATTCCTATCCCATTGGTTGGTTGATGCTCCCCAGCTGGATACATCCGATTCCCTCGTGGACCAATCTGTCTACGTGGATTTTACGAAGGTATGAGGCCTTTCTGTATGAGATTGGTCTTTACCATGCTATTCGGGGCACTAGCCATGGCTTGCCTATAAACAAGAGATTATTTATATCTCTGCTGGAGATGTATAATCGCCGTATGGGGACCTTCTATACGCCCGTAGGGGAAATGGGGCTTGCGCTTCACGAAATGCATGCGATCTCCAATCTTTCTTGGAGGGACGAAGCTTTTGAGGCGTATACTCCCACGAACGAGGAGTTTGAAGAGTTGGAAAGGCGGCATCCAGGCTTCGTAGCTCTTTATCAAGAGATATTGTCCCTTTATAGCACATGTCATTAAATAGCCAAGAAGAAGAACAGCTCGGAAGGGAATGCCCCTCTTACCAGAGACTGGGTGCACTACCTCTTCATGACGGATGCCTCAGGTCAAGTTACTCCCTGCCGTCCTCAATCCCGGGAGGCGGTGAAAGCCTTAGTGTCGTCAGCTAAGAGGGTGGCCACCTCTAGTAACAGATTTGGGAGTCAGACCGACTCCTTCGGTTATTTTTATCATGGACACCCAAGAATTATCGAAGGAAGCGCTCATGGCGGGATTCTTAATGATATGGCTACGAAACTGTGTAGTCTCGGGCGGAGCTCGCTCCATCGAGAGGATCAGTTACAATTTTATCCTTTCGACTGTGAAGTTAGTTTTGCGAGTCCGGCTAGCTCTCCTCCAGGCCATGGTGTGTAGTATACACCGTGGCCTTCGCACTTTCACAGCCAAGGTCATTGCCCGTGATATGACAAAAGATTTTGAACGGACCGAGTTGCCCTATCATTATTTGATGGGGTGGCTGTTGATGCATTATCCGTCTTTGATGAGACCGGGCTCTGAAGACGGCGTAACTGATGACGACGCTTTTATCTTCCGCTATCGTAATGAGTCTTGGGAATTTGAAACCATGCATACTTGTCGGATGGCATTGGCGAGGACAGATATGTATAACATTTTTGTATCTGTCCCTCGTTTTACTGATGAGGAAATAGCGGCTGTCCATCTTGACGGTATTGGCCCCCCTCAACATCTGGATGGCCAGATGCTTCTGTGGCTGCGAAATATCTGTCCCTCTTATCTGGTGTATCGCAACCGTAATACTGTATTTCTGGAGCCTTATCTGTCGAGCAGGTTCGCCCGATAATTTAGATATAGTCAGCTTTCTCTAGACAGCCCCAGTTCTTGTATGGGCTTTGAAGGTAGCCTTCATGACGGCATCCGGGCCTGGCATTACTATGACACATTCCATACCCGTACCGTTTTTTAGTTCCTGCTATCAAGGCGTCGGTAGAGATCTTATATATGGCGGCTCTGTACCACGTCATGGCGAAGAAGCCCTCTGTCAGTTTTAACTCGGGTACCAGTTTTATCGTTGGTACCGGTCTAGATGAGGGTTCCCAGGGGGCCAAGACAAGGAAGAGGAATAACAAAGTCGAAGTGCCGGATTCGGACTCCGCTGTTGCAGATGACGAAGGCGACGAGCCTGATGAAGATGACTCCTCCTTTCCGATGGCAGATATAGGGACAGATCAGCCGCCTGTTTTGCCAGATGAGATGATGGTAGATCAGCCATCCGTTGTGCCCAGCTCTTCACGGAAGCATAGTACGCAACTTTCTCCTGTTGGCGGCATTCCTCGCTCTCGGAAACTGGCTGCAACCAGACACCGCGGGCTAACTATCAAGGAAAGAGGCGAAGAAATCGACCCTGCATCAGAGGTAAATAAGTTACTACCGGTCCTTCCTTTCTTCTAGCTTTGATTTTAATTACCTTCTTTCCCTCTTATAGGCGTCAGAAGAAGAGGACTCTCAAGTTGCAGAGATCATGACCCGGGATGACGGGGGCTCCGGTGAGCCTGCCCCTAAAATTGTTGAATTTTGTCAAGATGATGCTGATCGAGTTGCCTCTCCCTCTGAGGCGGCTGGGTCAGAGGAGCTGGCCAAATTTAACTTGGAGATTGTGGGTGAGGAGACCCTGCCAGCTGCGAACGAGCTGCAGCCTCGATGCTCCTCTCCCGGTAAGATAAGTCGAATCTTAACTTGCGAGGAGGCCTATCAGCTCTATGATCACATCCTCCGGGTCACGTCAATTGATTATTGTCCTGGACATGCAGGTCCTGCCTCTCCAGTGCCGAGGATGGACTTTGTTGAGACAGACTCTGTCGAAGGGGTACTGGCAGAGAGGGGCGTACCTCCTCCCCCTCCTGCTCGTCTTGATGGTCCTCCTGCGGGCTTGAGTTCGACAGGTCCGGTGATGGGACAATCGAGGCAAGGGACGATGGTCCTCGTGTCTTCCTCTGCTCGGGCGGCCCAGAGAGTCGACCTCTCCGTCCTACCAAGCGTCCAGGCTCTTCGGGTGGCAGAGGAAGAGTTAGCCGCAATCCGTGCCTCGTTCTGCTCGGAAGTCCCCCCCATGGTGGCAAGTTCTAGTACCACTCCTTCGATACTGTCAGCCACGCTTCCTCTGACGCCGTCCTCTACAGAGGTACTGGACGAATCATTACATGACGTGGTCGACATCTTTTATCGTTACTTGAAAAGGGGGATAGAAGCCGCTGTGGACAGAGGAACCTCCTTCGTCTTGGCCCGACAATGCGTCCACGGTCAAATTGATATCCTCAAGGCCCTTCCTGGTGGAGCAGGGGTGGCTGCACTTCTGGAGGCGAAGTTGCTGGAGACCGATCAGCTGGTGGCCCAACTTCAGGGACTGCTGTAGGTTGATCTATCTGCCGCTATAGATCAGGAGTGTGGCTCCCTCACAACTTCTATAGAGAAGGCGAAGGCTGCTCAGGATAAAACCAGGCTGACCATACTGGAGGATCTTCGCACTCTGTTTGACCGATATGACCAAATGAGCCATGAGAGTGAAGATGTTATAGCTCGGGAAGCGATTGCCTTCCGTGGGATTACTGAAATACGGGAGCAGATCCTTGAGATCCAAAGGAAGTTAACTTTCTTTGAGTCTGAGCTTGAGGCTGCCCGGATCGACCGAGGGCTGATTATCCAGGAAGCTGATAATGTCAATAATGCTTCGGCTGACTTAGAAGTGGCTCTGAAGAGGTTGGACGATGACTGGCGGACACTCATGGACCTGGATAATGGGGAGCAGTTATCCCAGGAGGCTGAGCGCAGGGCTAGACAGAGGCTTCAGCGGAGTACTGCCTCGGTGAGAAACCGCCTCTTAGAATTGTGTAATGCCGAACTATAGTCGGCCTTTTTCTGGTTTTATTTCTGTTTTCCTTTTCTTTTCTCTTTGAGAGGGACGTGGTCCCAAAACATGTAATACTTTTTTTGTCTATTAAATAAAGAGTATTTTCTATTCTACCCTTCATTTGTATTGCTTGTTGTGCCTGTAGTATGGTGTTGATGTTTGCCCCGCATGGGGGACTTGTTTTTGGAACTGTTACCCCTGGCATACCTTGGTTTTAGGTACGAATAACAAGTTTGATTGGGGATACTTAAAACAGTTCCACGGCAAGGTGGTCGTAGACGTTTCCAGTATCGGGATATAGAATGCCATGGAGCAGATGGGCTCTCGGGGCATGATGAGGAACGGTGGGCCTGTACTAAGAGACTTAGCAAAGGATATTTGTGGGCCTATTATCCATGGCGTACCCCGACTTAGGATACGCATAATAGGATGAAAGGGAACCAACATACTCACTCAGAGGTAATAAGGACATGGCAAGTATGAGGGTTTTACAGTGGAGTCTCCCTACTCAAAGGTAATGAGGACATGGCAGGGGTGGACTCAACGGAGGATATTTATGGTCAACAGAGGACATTTGTGGTCAACAGAGGACATTTGTGGTCAACAGAGGACATTTGTGGTCAACAGAGGACATTCGTGGACCTATTATCCTTGGTGTACCCTGGTTCAGGGTACGGATAATAAGACGAGAGAGGACCAACATACTTACTCAGAGGTAATAAGGACATGGTAAGTACAGAGGTTTTACCGTGGAGTCTTCCTGCTCAGAGGTAATAAGGATATGGCAGGAGTGGCCTCAGCGAAGAATATTTGTGGACCTATTATCCTTAGCGTACTCCGGTTGTGGGTATAGATAATAAGTCGAAAGGGAATCATCATACTTACTCAGAGGTAATGAGGACATGGCAAGTATGAAGGTTTCTTCGACGGAGCCTTCCCACTCAGAGGTAATAAGGACATGGCAGGAGTGGGCTCAATGAAGGAGGGTACATAGAACGACTCAGAGGTAATGAGGACATGGAAGTTCTACGTAAAGGGGTGATTTGTTTTTGGCGGAAGTGAAACGACTCAGAGGTAATGAGGACATGGCCGTTTTTTGGAAATTTGTGGATCGGTTACCCTTTTTGTGCACTGGAAGTACGGGTAGTGGATTGTGAGGAAGGATCTCTTTCAGGAAGAAAGTTTAGAGGTATGGTCATACATGACTTACTATTTGAAAGAGTGACCGAGATGTGAGTTCAGAGGCATCTGCGGGTACATGACTCGATAATCTGGAATTTAGAAATGTGAGTTCAGCGGCACCAGCGGGTACATAACTCAATGATCTGGAATGTTGTGGATATGAGTTCAGCGGCACCAGCAGGTACATAACTCGATAATCTGGAATACTGTGAAAGTGAGCTCAGCGGCCCCAGTGAGTACATGACTCGATAATCTAGAATTTTGTGGTTGTGAGTTCAGCGGTACCAGCCGGTACATGACTCGATAATCTGGAAAACTATGAAAGTGAGTTCAACGGCACCATCGGGTACATGACTCAATGATCTGGAATGTCGTTTAGACATAATATTTCTTCAGGAACTTGCTGTTGACGGGCAACATGAGCAAGTCTCTATTTTGTTTTACGAGGCGATAAGCACCGTTGGAGAATACAGCCTCAATGATAAAGGGACCTTCCTATTTTGGCTGGAACTTACCGGTGGTCTTGTGAGTCATGACCATAGGCCTCCGGGCTGCCAGAACGAGATCGCCCACTTGGAATGTTCTGATCTTGACCTTCTTATTGAAGGCTCCAGAGATGCGTGCTTGGTATAGCTCGATCCTTTGCTGAGCCAGGAGGCGCTTTTCATCTAAGGCCTCTAACTCTTGTAGTCGGTGTCGGTAGTTATCATCCGTTGTCAATTGATAAGTGAGGGCAACGCGGAGTGAGGGTATTTGAGTCTCCAATGGGAGAACTGCCTCACTCCTGTACACCAGGGAGAATGGTGTGTTCCCTGTGGCCGTTCGGACTGTAGTACGGTACGCCCATAAGCACTCACCAAGCTTTTCGTTCCAGTCACGTTTATTGGCCGACACGAACTTCTTGAGTAACTTGATAATGGTTTTGTTGAATGCTTCTGCCAACCCATTCGCTGCTGGATTGTATGGCGTCGAAGCAATATTTTGGATGCGGTTCTTATCGCAAAACCGATAGAAGACGTGGCTGGTAAACTACGAACCATTATCGTGGATGATCCTTCGGGGCAGTCCAAAGCGATAGATGACGTGATGCTTAAGGAAGCTGATCACGTTTGAAGTTTTTACTTCTGTAAGCGGGACAGCTTCCGCCCATTTGGAGAAGTAATCTGTGATTGCCAGTATAAAGCGATGTCCTCGGGAGAAAGGTGGAGTAATTGGACCAATGATATCCATTCCCCATGCTTCGAATGGCCAGGACGCCACTGTCGGATGTAGAAATTCGGATAGTTGGTGGATGAAGTCCGCGTGGACTTGGCAGGCTTTGCACTTTCTCGCATAGTCTATCGCATCTGCTACCATCGTGGGCCAGTAGTAGCCCATTCGGCGAAGACGGTTTGCAATTTAGGGCCAGGCTGATGGGCCCCGCAGACACCGTCATGAGCTTCTCGTACGGCTTCTTTGGCTTCTGCGTTTGACAGACACTGAAGCAATAATCTATCATAGGATCGGCGATATAGCACTTTTGTCTCTGTATCGTAGAAGAATCTGAGAGAACGCCGTCTGATGGAGGTGGCTTCCTTTGGGTTCTCGAACAGGATATCGTAGACGACGAAGTCAATGAATGGTTGTCTCCAATCTGGGATATCGTCGATCGTCTGGGCAGAATAACTCGCCACAAATTGAACGTTGTTCTTGGGGCAGACCAGTTCGTGTCCTATCACATCTACCGATTGATGAGTATGATTTGGCATTGCTAGGGAAGCGGCCAGGCCTGCTAAGGCATCGGCTTCGATATTTCGGAGTCTGGGAACATGCTCGATGAAGTACCCCTCGAATGACAAGATGGTATCGATCGCTATTTGGTGATAGGGGATCATGTCTTCGTGGCGGACTTCGTATGAGCCCCGGATCTGATTGACGATTAACTAAGAATCGCCATATGCTTCAAGATATTCTACCTCCAGCTCTCTTGCCAGTTGGAGGCCAATGACCAGAGCGTTGTACTCAGCCACATTGTTAGAATAGGGCTCTGTGAGAGAGTAAGCATGATTAATTACCAATCCGGAAGGTGAAACCAGCACCACCCCGACTCCGACGATGATATTGCCCTTGGGTCCTGTTCTCGAAGCACCGTCGAAGAACATTCGCCATATATCATCGTGAGAGGTTGCATGCGAGTCGACGACCTCATCTGGGATCTCTCATATATTCTGGATGACTCCGAGCCCGGTGGGCTGCCAAAAAGTCTGCCAGAGCTTGACCTTTGACAGCCTTTTGTGGGACGAAGATCATATGATAAGGAGACAGCAATATTGCCCATGTTGCGAGGCGAGAGCTGAGTGCCCCTGGTTTAGTCATGAGGACCCTGAGAGGGTTAACTCGTGAGATCACATGTATGGTTTGTCCAGTGACATAGTGTCGCGTCTTCTGAATGGCGAACACCAGGGCAAGGCATTTCTTCTCCACAGCGGTGTATCGGTGCTCCGGTCCAATCATCATTCGGCTGAGGTAATATATGGCTTGTTCATGGCCTACATCGTTGTTTTGTGCCAGCAAAGCCCCGAGGGAACGTTCCATTGCTCGTACGTAAAGCAGGAATGGTTTTCCAGCAACCGGGGCCACCAAGACTGGAGGGTTTGACAAATATTTTTTGATGCTGTTGAAGACACGCTGGCATTCTTCATCCCATACGAATGAGATGCCTTTCTTCATGAGATGGGTGAATGGTCGACATCGCCCGGAGAGGTTGGAAATGAACCTCCTGATCTAAGCTAGCCTCCCTTGGAGGCCTCTGAGTTCACAGAGATTTCTCGGGGGACCCATCTCCATAATTGCCTTTGTCTTCTCAGGGTCTACATGGATACCTTGGGCGGTGATGATGAAGCCCAAGAACTTCCCGCTGGATACGCCCAGGAAGGATTTTGTGGGATTCATCTTCAGATTGTGTGCTCGCATCAGGTCGAATACCGTCCTCAGATCCTGCAGATGCTCTCCCTTACAGCGACTCTTAACGACGATGTCATCAATATAGCACTCTACTATCTTGCGTAAGTGGTCTCTGAAGATGATACTCATGGCTCTTTGATATGTGGCGCCAGCATTCTTCAGACCGAAAGACATGACTGTGTAACAGTATGTGCCAATCGGTATTCGGAATGATGTATGATTTTCGTCGTCAAAAGACATCTTGATTTGATTGTACCCCGAGAAGCCATCCATAAATGACATACGTTCGAAGCCGCTGGTGTTGTCAATCATGATGTCTGTGATAGGGAGAGGGAATTCATCTTTGGGGCATGCCTCGTTCAGATTGCGGAAGTCGATGCAGATTCGAATCTTCTCATTCTTCTTGACGACTGGTACTATGTTGGCGACCCAGTCGGGATGTTGCTCCTCGCGTATAAAGCGGCTGGCTATTAGTTTGTTGACTTCAGCTTCGATCGCATCCATGATGCCCGGGCGGAAGCGTCGTTGTTGTTGCTTGACTGGCTTTGCATCCGGCCGAATATTGAGTTTGTGAAGAGCAACCTCGGGGTTTAGTCCTGGCATGTCTTCATAGCTCCAGGCGAACACATCAATATATTCTTTGACAAGCTCCAGTAGCGATTCTCGCTCTTCGTCTGTCAGACTTTTACTGACGAAGATTGGTTTTGGAGAAGATTCGTTGCCGAGATCCACTTGAATGACCTCATCTTCAGTAGGAGGTTCCCTCTATTCGAACCACTTTTCCCATTGTGCATCCAACTGTTGGGTCCACGATTCTAGTTCGGGGATTTCAGGAATGTCTTCATCTTTTTCATAAGCGTCGACAAATGCCATGTTGACTGACAGGACTTGCCTGAATATGTCTCCGATGCTGGTATCCGAGTCAGAAGTTGGTGACCCGGTTGAATGTGAATGCCAGTCACATTCTTTATCTGAACTTTCAGGGGTCGTCGTGGGTGTAACATTCCCTAATCCACATCGAGTCTTGCTATAGTAGTCCCATGGTTTGCCAGCCGGGACCGGTGGCTTCAAAGGTAATCGTCGTCCATTGCCATAGTTCAAGCCTAGCGTCATCTCCAGATCATACCCCTATTTTTGCATGAGATATTTGGATTAGGGGCTATAAAGATACAGAGGCAGTCTCCCGGCATCTGATTCAAGGTCGACTTCTTCTACGGTGAAGGGCTGCGGATCATCCTTTCGGCCGAAGATGATTGGATGGTCCCCTCCCTCGATTATGCGGTAAGCGTCTTCCACTGGAGTAAGTTGGATTGCGGTGTACATATTTGTCACATGTGTGTGTAGGTGAGTGCCTATACCGTGTTCCATAGCATACATTGTACAAAGCTTATTAAGCTCGAGGTAGTTCAAAGATAGCCCTTTATTGATGAAGTAAAGTATCTTTTCTAGCGGGATTACATCATCTGCGGAGGGAACATCAGTATGGGCAGCCACATACTTGGCTAGCTTCGGTTCCTCTTCGGCTACCCCCTGTATAAATGAAGACTGAGAAGACGACCTGGGGAGCTTGATCGTCAAGGGTTCAGCTGGTGGAGCAGAGTGTGGAGTTGTCAGCAAACTAGCGACCCCCAGTCTGGTGCTCGATGCTGGGCGGGGAGTGGTTGGTTCGCTAGAAGTTCCAGGCCTTTCATCGGGGTGACGACCCTTCTTGGGAAGGCGTATCGTCATTGGCTTGTCGGAGGGATTGAGCTTCTCCGTTTGCGGCTGGCCGACTCTCGGCAGCCTGATTGTCAGTGGCTCTGTTGTGGGTCTTGGCACTTGGCCCAACCTTGGCAGCCGGATTATCATCTGCACTTCTTGTCCTGAGAGGCTGATTGCGTCCTTACGCAGAGTGGCTGTAAGGGGTACGGACTTGCCAGGTTTGCTTGCTTGGAGGTGGATCGTCAGAGGTTCTTCCGATCATGTGGCTGTCTCAGTACGAGCTTGCATATCTCCTTCATCAAGGTGCCTTAAAGGCAGGAGTCTGAGTAGTAGGATTCGACCCCTTTGAAGGGATCGATGTCGGCAAATTCCGTCCTCACGAAGCCGTATTTGTCGACATATTTGAAGTACTGGTGCAGCGTGGAAGGTACGATCATATAATCGTGTATCCAAGGGCGCTCCAAGAGGATGTTGTAAGAAGTGTCTGCATCTATGACGTAGCAGGTGACTTCTGATTGGAGATCGCCAATTTGACACTTCAGACGAATCTTCCTAATTGGGTAGCTCCTGCCCGAATTGAAACCGCTGCTAGCGGTGCTTGTAGGCGTCAGGCGATGCATAGGGATGCGGAGATAATGTAACAGACCCTTCGAGATAATGCTTATGGAAGAGCCAGGATCGATGTGCATCCGATCCACCTTTACATCGCCGATGTATCCAGTGTAGTACAGCGGGCGATCATGCAGGTTGGTTTTCATGAGCATTCCTGCGGAGTGAAGACAATATTGGGCATTTCTCCCGTGCAAGCGCTATCTTGGAGATCTGCAAGCAAATTTTCTTCCGTGAGGTTGACCTGAGCCAGGTACGCGTCGGTATTTTGGAGTGCATCGCTCAAAGCCGTACGAACATCCTTTGAGAGTCTCAAAAGCTCGTATAATGACAACTTGGCCGGTGTATTGGCCAATTGTGCTAAGATGTCGAAGTTGTAGGGCTTCTCCAGCCCCTGTGGTGCCTTTTTTCGGAGGGATTTGTCAAAGCGAGTCTCCTTCGGCCTAGGCTTGTCGGCCGTCGGAGGCTGAGAAGGTCCCGGAGTGTCAGTTGTTACGGGCTGATGATCTTCAGTCGAGTTATCAGCCACGAATTGGGATTGTGCCCCAGACCGCGTGACGACAGCTGTAGCTTCTTCGATATCTGCCGAGATTGTGCGGCAGGACCTGACTTTTCCACTCTTCTTCTTGCCAATGGAAGATGGTGTGGGCTGACTTACTTCTGATACCAAGTCTGGATGGACCCACATGACCTCCCCTCATGATGTGGTGAGGGGCACTAGGCCAGCGGCCTGATCTCAGGGAGGTGGAAGATTAGCAATCTCTATTGTCACCAGAGGGATGGGGACCACACCGTCTTGAGTTTTTATCGGAAGAAAGCTGCCGAATTGTACCGACACCATATTGGCTGCCACCGTTACCTCTTCGAAATCGATAGCCAGAGCATTCGAATCGATGAGATTTTGGATGTACCGTTTTAGTTGGTAGCAGTCGTGTGTAGCATGGTGGACGTAGCGGTGGTAATGGCAGTACTTTGGGTTCTCCATCTCTGTCGGCCGAGGTTTCCGTCTTGGTGGAGGAAGCTGAATTCTGTCTCCTTGTATGAGCATGTCAAAGATGGGCTTGACGTGGCCGTCTTCGAAGGAGTAAGTAATTTGCGGCCATTACTTGTCTGTCGATTTTGGCTCGGGTTTCTGTGCTATGTCGACCACCATAGCCTGCTTGCCCTTGTTGTCCCGATTATTGGAGGAGCTACCCCCATTGTTGTTGTTGGTATTGGGACGCCTGCCCTTGTCCTCTCCCTCTGAGATGTGCAATCCCAGTTGGCAAGCGTTCTTCGGTCGTTCTTCAGAGCTTGTGGCACTGATGATAAACGTCTTCCAGTCCTTGAATTGACTTTCGTCCATCCAGAGACTGATTGTTGGGAGCAATCTCTTTTGGAAAATTTCAATCAAGGAGGAATCCGGATTTTCAGATGGCAGCTTCATTGCGGTCTGGCGAAACCGCTCGATATAGTTCCTTGTCAGCTCTTTCTCCCCTTGGACGACGTCCATGAGGGTGGACATTGTGATGTCCTGCCCTACTTCATAGAATCTCTCCAAGAACATACGCTTGAAGCCGGCGAAGGAGTGGATACAATTGTCTGGCAGGTTATGATACTAGTCGAAGGCTGTTTGCAAAAATAAAAGTTGGTCTTTATTTCAACAAACTTTATAAAAGAAGATTACAAGAATTCTGGAAAAGTACAACTATAGGAATCCGATCAGAAGACGATCGCTTTATCCCTTGGACGATGTAAACTTTGAAGACGGTAGCCTCTCAAGTTGAAGGCAAAAGCCTCTGAAGAATGCAGCAGCACTTTGGCAAGAACTCCTGAACTTTTTGATCTCTGTGTGTATGTATGTATCCCCCTAGGAAGGACTTGAAACTATATTTATAGAGTTCTGGAAATAACTACTTTTTAGTTATTCTGGACTGCGCAAGCTGGATTGTGCTTTATTGGATCGTACAGACATCAGACTGCATTGGCAGTTATTTGATCGTGGGCCAACTGTATTGGACACATGGCATTATTTGATTGAAATACGCATGATCGTGTATAGACGGTTACCACGTAATGAGTCATTGATGACATATAGGCTACGTGTACTTTGTCAGTTGTAGTGATGGAGTGCGCCACCTGAATTACGCTGGCTTCGGATTGCGCTAAGATAGACCGTGCAATCCAGCCCAGCACGGTCCATATTAGCGCAATCTGAAGCCAGCGCAATTCAGGTGGCGCACTCTATCACTACAACTGACAAAGTACACGTAGCCTTCATGCCATCAATGACTCATTACGTGGTAACCGTCTGTACACGATCATGCGCATTTCAATCAAATAATGCCATGTGTCCAATACAGTTGGCCCACGATCAAACAACTGCCAGCGCAGTCTGATGTTTGCGCAATCCAATGAAGCACAATCCAGCTTGCGCAGTCCAGAATAACTAAAAAGTAGTTATTTCCAGAACTCTATAAATAGAGTTTCAAGTCCTTCCTAGGGGGATACATACATACACACAGAGATCAGAGAGTTCAGGAGTTCTTGCCAAAGTGCTGCTGCATTCTTCAGAGGCTTTTACATTCAACTTCAGAGGCTACCGTCTTCAAAGTTCACATCGTCCAAGGGATAAAGCGATCGTCTTCTGATCGGATTCCTATAGTTGTACTTTTCCAGAATTCTTGTAATCTTCTTTTACAAAGTTTATTGAAATAAAGATCAACTTTTGTTTTTGCAAACAAAATGGCGACTCTACTGAGGACGACTTTCTCCTCCGACGAGGAAGTGACAACTCAATGTGACGTTGCGTCTATCGGAAAGACGCAGAAGACGCTGGTTGTGAAGGTCAACCAGACGGCCTACGAAGCCATGATCAACTCCACGACTACCCCTCGCACTGTAACAACTTTTGCCACGCGCAAAGTGCGCCCAGTGTGAGACCCCAAGACTGTTGTGCAGTCTGTTGATTCTGCCACCAAGACTGTTGTGCAGTCTAAAGCCTCTGCTACTAAGACTGTTGCACAGTCTGTTGTCTCTGCTGTTGCACAATCCGTCTCTACTACTCATACGCAGTCTGCTGTTGTCAGTGCACAAGCTACTTCATATGATGCCCTGTCAAAGTGTAAGACTCCTATTCCTCTGGCGCAATTGGCTGCCACTTTGCCTGCACAATCAACTACTCCAGCAACTAGAGTGCAACCCAAGCACTCTAGCAACAAGACTCTTGCTATACAAGCCACTATGACTGAGGCCAGAAGACATTCTGCCAGAACTCCTCATGCGCAACCTGCCAGTGCGCCATCAACCCATACGCAAACTGTGCCTGCGCAATCCAAGAGAGACAGCCCTTTGGCTAATCTCTCATCTTCTCACAGCAAGGGAAAGAGCTCTGCTCCTCCTCTCAAGCACCCTGTTGCTCCTGTGCAATCTACTGGGGGTAGTCTTTTAGCTATTCCTCCTCCTCCCCAGAACAAAGGAAAAGGCCCGTTGGTCTTTTCTCAAACTTCCTCGTCCCAAGACTTGGAAGACAACAGAGGGAAACGCTCTTTAGCTAAACCTGCTTCACAAAACAAAGGAAAAGGCCCTTTGGTCTTTTCTCAATCTTCCTCGGTTTTTACCATAGAAGATCAATCTGAACGTGCTCCGGCACCAGTCAGTACAAGAACTCTTTCTCACAATGATTCTTCTTACATCCTTGCAAAAAGGAAGTGTACTGATCAGAGAGGTATTATGCCTACTCCGGTAGCAGAGTTCCAAGATCTTCCAACTCTTTAGATTTCCCGCTCTAAACAGGGAAAATTGCTGGTATCTCAGACAGAAATCCCTGGGGGTGAGTTTGCTGATCAAAGAACTTATCTAAATCGACCAACTTCGGTGAAACGCAAATAACCAATGCCGAAGACCAACCAGCATCAGAAGCAAACTTCCAGGATCAAGAATCCGGACACCTATGCCAATAAAATGAGTACTTCCCTGTACACTCAGGGGACAAAACATTTGAAGAACCGGAATCATGTTCCGAATATTGTCAAAGAACATGTCCGTCGAACTTGTTCTCGTCCCGTTGCTGTTCCCGATCTCCGAGAACACCTCAAGCAAAAATAGGACAACATCTTAACATCCCCAGTACAACCACTTGGACACCATTGTAATCACAAAGCGGTCATCAAGTGTTGTTGTCAGACAACCCGACGATCTGTCTTCGTTCGTCTGAACTTTTCAAACTTTGAACCTATGTCGGAAGATGAAGACGAAGTTTTGTACGCTTCTGTCAACATGACTTCCAGAGACACTGGGGGTAGGAAGTGCTCTAAGCACGGCAAGCCTCGCAAGCCAAGCCAACAGTATTTGGATCTACTCCAAGAATCCTCTAAAGGAGTATTCTGGGAAAGTACAACTATAGGAATCCGATCAGAAGACGATCGCTTTATCCCTTGGACAATGTGAACTTTGAAGACGGTAGCCTCTGAAGTTGAAGGCAAAAGCCTCTGAAGAATGCAGCAGCACTTTGGCAAGAACTCCTGAACTCTCTGATCTCTGTGTGTATGTATGTATCCCCCTAGGAAGGACTTGAAACTCTATTTATAGAGTTCTAGAAATAACTACTTTTTAGTTATTCTGGACTGCGCAAGCTGGATTGCGCTGCATTGGACCGCACAGACATCAGACTGTGCTGGCAGTCGTTTGATCGTGGGCTAACTGTATTGGACACATGGCATTATTTGATTGAAATGCGCATGATCGTGTACAGACGATTACCACGTAATAAGTTATTGATGGCATGAAGGCTACGTGTACTTTGTCAGTTGTAGTGATGGAGTGCGCCAGCTGAATTGCGCTGGCTTCGAATTACGCTAAGATGGACCGCGCTGGGCTGGATTGCGCTGCAGGCAGATTGTGCTGCATACAGATTATGCTATATGTACAGTTGTCCTTGAGCACTGTGCTGCACGATAAACGAACAGTTTCCTCGTTCTCCGTGCTGTCAGTTGTCAGAAGATCTAATTCTCTGTCAGGTAATGATGACGACGCCACGTCAGCTTGCGCACTTGGATGAGTGCGCAGTTCAGCCTGCACAATCGAATTGTTCCGCAATCTGTCTTCTGCACAGTTCACTTAAAGGATGTATAATTTGATTTTCAAGACTTTGTTGATGGGTGTAACTTGATTTTTTAGGACATACAAAGGCGACTCCTTCCAATGCCCCGATGAATAATCGCGTGAGGATGGCATCATCATGGGGCAGATATTCGGTGGTGACCTCGAAGTAAGTGATGTACCGACTTGTGGAGGTCTTGCCATCATAAGAATTGATATTAAACGGATTATATCTTGGTGGAAAGGGGACATCCCTCCATACAGCAGGGTATGGTTGCTGTATTCTGAGGTCTTGAGAATTTTTTCGAGCGTGAAACATGGCTCGGAGCTCCTGGACCTCTCTTCTTGCTTTACGGGCCTCATCCACGGTGGTGGGGGCCGTTACTTCAGGAGGATTATTGCCCGGGTTCAGTGCCGCTGAGTTCAAATCTGCATTGACCATGGGACCCACACTTGTTTGGCCAGGCATCCCTCCCTGGAGAGTTAGAAGGGCCGCTTTGATTTCATCCACAAACTTGACCAAGGCAAGCAATATGGCTTCGAGAGTGTCGATGCATTGGCGATCACTGGAGCCACCTTGGCTGCTGTCCGTCATGAACATCATCTTTATATGAGGAGAGATAGACGGAGCGATGGAGGAAGCGCCCTCCAAATCATACCCCTATAGTAAGAAGTCATCGGGATATGTGGAAATGTTCTCCTCTGGTTCGGACTCAGAAGGAACAGTACCCCCAGTCTCCGAGTTTGCCTCGTCTTGGGAGTTGTGGACGTCCTCGGGGACATCGGGGTTTGCTGCATCTGATGGGAGAGTTGTTTACCCCGGCTCGTCTTTTTGGAACATCGAATTGTCGTGGAGGTTCGGAGGAGTGCTACCCCCAGTCCCAGCAACCCCCAGTGGTATGGACGATGAATCTCCCACTGTAGCAGATTTCGTCTTAGAACGGGTACCTTGGAAAACTCCGGTGGTGGGCACCTGCTTAGACGACAGTTTCTTGGTCATCGTGGTCGAAATCTTCGGGCTGGGAATATTTGTCTTCTTCCCTCTCCCATCGGCAGGGACTTTCTGAGCAGAGTTGCAGGAGACGATGGGAAGTGCCTCGTCTTCTGAAGACGGTTGTTGCAGTCTTTGAAAGATGGACTGCCGGCCTTCTCGCACCGTCGCGTTATTGTAACAGCAGTTGACGATGACTTGGGTGCAGTGACGTCCGTGGGAGGACTCTTGGCACCCCGATGCATCTTCTCTTTCCTTGCGTTTGTGGAGGATGGCCTCACGCAAGTCAGATGGGTCTGGATCGACCATGTTTGCTCTCTAGATTTTGGGAGACTTTTGCGAACCTCTCTGTCCATTTACCGCCGGGGGCTGGACTCGAGTGGTTCTGTACAACTTCTCATCTGAGGCCCGCATAACGGTATGCGGGACGTTCGGATGGTCAGAGACCGGATCAGCGGACCAAGCTTGCCAAGCTCGCACTGTCCTAGACTTATTCGCTCTAGTGCGTAAGGGCACATAGTAGGAAGAGTCTAAGTGATACTGGAGAGAGTCAGACATGTCTTCTTGGGAGCACAAGAGATCAGGGCCATAAGAGAGGTGGTCGAAGACTGAGCCGCGTGGAGTAGGCGTCATGCGGTTGTCATTAATAATCTTCATGCGGCTGGCAAACGTAGCCGTATAGGCTTTCTTCATGCGGCTGGGAGTCTCAGCCGCATGAGTTTTTTTTATGCGGCTGGATGATCTGGCCGCATAGACCTTCTTCATGCGGCTGGCAGATTCAGCCGCATGAGCATCCTGCATGTGGTTGGCAGATTTGGCCATATGAGCGTTCGGCTTCTTCTTGGGGCGCATAGAACCACTCTTTGTCCCTGCAAGTCCAGCATCGTAGTGCTTTTCTCTGCCGAACTTGGGGACAGCAGAGTCCTCTACGGCTCGAAGTGGAGCCGTATGAGAGTCGCCTTCGCCGTCTTGGATAGCAGAGAGTATCCCGTCCAGAGCTTGTGGAGGAGCAAATAATTTTGGCCTCCACTCGCAGCGAGCTTTTTTTGTACGGGTTCGCTTCTGGACCAGGCCAGCACTTACTTCAGAGAGCATTTCTTCAAACGCCTGTTGGTCGAAGCGGACGACCATCTTCTGTTGCGTGAAGCCAAGTTTGTCTGCATCCGATTGCGTCACCAACTCCTCAGCCATGGAGAAGTTTATCCCCAGCAGAGTTGCCATCATGTTTGCCATAAAATATAAAAGAACAGAACAATTATCGGAGGACTGGACTTTTACCTCAAAATACAAACTCGCTTGTACAAAGAAAGCCTAGGGACAAAAACCTAGGTACAGCAATCTAAGTACAATTATTTATTTTAGATTCTGGGGGGTAACGGTAGAGTCTCGGGAAAGCGACGGCAGCTCTGTCTTACTCCTTGGACGATCGGGTGCAGCCTTGGATCTGTAGAAGAACTGCTGGGCGTTGATGAAGAAATGCTCTCTCTTCAGGCTCTCTGGCTCTCTATGTCTTTCTCTGTCTCTGGGTATGTCTCTATGTGCGTCTGTCTCTATCTCTCTGTATATCTTACAAAGGAATGGCACCTTGCTATTTATAAGAGTGGGGGGCCTCATTAGGGTTTACAATGATTGCCCATTCTTGAAAGTCGGCGGCTATAGATCATTAGATCTGGGCCGTTCATCGAGATTTGAGCAATAAATGTGATTGCATCAAATCTTTTGTGGGTAATTAATGCTGATTAACGTAAATCCTTCTGATTTGTCATGTCAACCTCGGATTCCTCGACACGTGTCTTTAATTGGCTTATTTATAAATGATCTGATTTGATCCCAATATTTTATTAGGATTTGCTGAGAGATTTCGATCAATCTGATGCCACGTGCCCTGCTATCATGCCACACATCATAATAGCAAAAATCTGAGCCGCAGGAGAGTTGCTCCTTATTGGGCCACATAAGGATGGCCACATGTCAAGGCTGCCTAAGAGTGGCCCCTTGACTATTTGAACCGCATGGTAATGATTTGAGCCGCATGAGTGTGGATGACCGCATGAGTGAGCCGCATAGAGATAGTCCTCGCGAGCCGCATGGGGATGGTCTTCGTGAGCCGCATGGGGCTGGTCTTCATGAGCCGCATGGGGCTAGTCTTCGTGAAGCGCATGGGGCTGATCTTCGTGAGCCGCATGGGGAAGCCTCCACTTGGGCCGCATGGGGGAGTCTCCACTTGGGCCGCATACGACTGTCCACGTGTTAAGGCCGTATGACAGTTTCTGACACTCGGGGGATCGTGTCAGAAATTTTCTTCGCTTCCCAAGGAGTCCATCATTATGAGGGAGTTATAATGATATCTTTGTGTTAGAACTGTCACCTTGTCAGAGCTGTCAGCCGTCAATGCATTTAATGTAGTAAAGGACAAACGAGAAAGCTGTTTGCGGGCCACGTGGCTCCTCTTTGAGCCGTATAGAACTTTTTTGGGCCGTATAGATCCTTGATCCGCATGGATCCTTGAGCCGCATGAATTCTCTGAGCCGCATGGGCCTCTCTGGCCGTATGGATCTTTCTTTATTATTTTCTATGCTTCTACAGACAATACCTGTGGATTCGAACGAATCTCTTTCATGGATGGGTTTTCGGGATATAATCAAATCCGGATGAATCCTGAAGATGAAAAACATACTTCATTCCATACTCCTCGTGGAGTATACTGTTATACAGTTATGTCGTTCGGTCTTAAAAATGCAGGTGCAACTTACCAGCGGGGTATGAGTACTATATTTCGAGATTATTTGCGAAAGACTGTCGAATGCTATGTTGATGATATTGTTGTCAAAAGTCGTCTAAAGGAAGATCACATTCAAGATTTAAGAACTATTTTCAATCTAATGTGCCAGCATCAACTCAAAATGAACCCCACCAAGTCTTTCTTAGGTGTCTCTAGTGGTAAATTTCTCAGATTCGTCATTACCTCTAAGGTTATACACGTTGATCCCGAGAAGATCAAAGCTATTCAAGAGATGTGTCCTCCACGCAACCTAAAAGAGCTACGAGGATTCCACGGTCGACTTGCGTACATCAGGCGGTTTATTTCGAATTTATCTAGACGTTGCAGACCATTTACTCAGTTAATGAAGAAAGGTGTATCTTTTGTTTGGACGGAAGAATGTCAACGAGCATTTGATGACATAAAGCGGTATTTAATGCGTCCACCAGTTCTTGTACCACCGATCTCAGGAATACCTTTCTTGATGTATGTCCGGGTAAAGGACCATTCATTGGGAGTATTGTTAGCTCAGGAGAACAAGGAAGGTCATGAACAAGCCATCTACTACCATAGTCGAACGATGATTGGAGCTAAACATCGTTATAGTCCGGTGGAGAAGGAATGTTTAGCCTTAATGTTTGCCATTCAGAAGACAAGACATTACATCATAGGCCAAACTATTCATGTTATATCTCGAGTCAATCATCTTCGAGTCTTAATAAAGAAGCCAAGTACACTCAATTCCAGGCTTGCTACATGGGCCATATTATTAGCAAAATATGATATGGTGTATGTTCCACAAAAGTGTGTGAAAGGTCAAGCACTTGCAGACTTCTTAGCATCTCATCATGTCCCTGAAACATCTAAACTCTATGACGAGATTCCAGACGAAACATTGGAATCAAATATGATCTCAGAAAAATTTCCTACTTGGCGTTTATTCTTTGACGGAACATCTAGAATTGGACCTGGAGGCACCTTGGTTGCTGGAGTGGGGATTGTTCTTGTTTCACCAGATGGATTAGCTATCCAGAGAGCTTATTCTTTAGATGAGTCATGCTCCAACAACGTAGCAGAATACAATGCTTTGTTCATTGGACTCCAATTAGCCAAACAACTGGATATTGAATATCTTGAAGTATATGGTGATTCTAAATTGATTGTTAATTAGGTTAGAGGCATATATGAAGTCCGACATCAAGACCTGGTACCAAACCATGAAGCAGCAATCAGAATAGCTTCTTCGTTCAAAGGGTTCTTTATCAAACATGTACATCACATATGTAATACAGAAGCTGATGCCTTATCTAATTTAGCTGCGGTATTGGCAGTTCCAGTCAAAAGACAACAAATGGTTGTTGTATCTAATAGAGAATTATTTTGTGTTGAAAATAACCATAATATTGAATTTACCAATTCAACTGAAGTTAATGCCATTAGCGAGGACTGGAGAACACCTTTCATTGATTTTGTAGTACATGACATATTGTCAGAAGATCCTAAGGAAGCTACAAGTATTCGTCGCCGATCGCTTCGATTCTATTATAATCATACCACTAAAACTCTCTATCGAAAAACTTTTGATGGATTACTTTTGAGATGTCTTGCTGGTGATGAAGCAAAGCAGATATTACGCGAAGCTCATGATGGCGTTTGCGGAGCACATCAGCCTGGTCCTAAACTACAGTATCATATTCGGCGTATGGGCTATTACTGGCCCTCTATGGTATCAGATGCCATTGATTATGCAAAGAAATGCCGAGCATGTCAGATTCATGCAGATTTTATTTACCAACCGTCGGAGTTTCTTCATCCGACCGCTGCCTCATGGCCCTTTGAAGCTTGGGACATAGATATAATTGGTCCTATTAATCCTCCTTCATCTAAAGTACATCGGTTCATCCTGGCAATAACCGATTATTTCTCTAAATGGGTTAAAGCTATACCTCTGGCAGAAGTGAAAACTAGTAGTGTCATCAATTTCATCAAACATCATGTGATATATAGATTTGGTGTATCTCGTCGAATTATCCATGATAATGGACCACAGTTCGTCAGTCAGAAGTTTACCAGGTTCTGTGATGACAACAGAAACAATAATGTTGCTTCTACGGCCTATAATCCTGCAGCTAACGGGTTAGCCGAAGCATTCAACAAAACTATTATCAAACTCCTTAAAAAGTTTGTTTCTATTAACAAACGTAATTGGAGTGAGAAACTTAGAAAATATGCATATCGTACTACAGTCTGTAATCCCACAGGTGCACACCTTTTTCGCTAGTATATAAATGTGAAGCTGTCTTACCACTGGAAATTCAAATTCTTTCATTGCGAATCGCTATTGCTAATAAACTTAATACAAAGAATAATGATCGTCTTCAACTTCAAGAATTGGAAGCGCTCGACGAGAAAAGGCTACTGGCTCAACAACATATTGAACTTTATCAAGCCCAGATTTCAAAAGCTTTTAATCGCAAAGTCAGAATGCGAACATTTCAGGAAGGCAAACTAGTTCTTACAGTCAGACGTCCTATGACTATAACTCATATGAGCAAAGACAAGTTCGAGGCAAAATAGGAAGGGCCGTATGTGGTAAATAAAGTTTTCTCAAATGGAGCCTATCAATTAACAGATATGGATGACAGAGTTGCTATGATGCCTATCAATGGAAAGTTTCTTAAGAAATATTATGTATAAAAGCAAAATATACTTCACTTCAGAGAAATAATGTAAATAAAGTTCATTTTATTCAAAAGCAGAATAAAATTACATAATATTAAGGAAGGGAAGGAGGCCCCGATCCTTCATTATTAAATACATAGTTTGCCAATAGTTCAAACATCTCATTGTCTGAATGCACCAGAAACTCACAAGCGGCCATCCTCAATGCCTTTTCTTTGGCAGTCTTCCCAGGCTCCACTAGCTTGGCAATCAAGTCCTGTCCTGGTGCAGGAGCAGTTGAGCCTTCACCCCTTTCTTTCTAAGGAGGCTTCGGAGGCTCGGCAGGAGGCGTCTTGGTCTTTCCTTCAATCTTCGAAGTGAGCAAATCTTTGAAAGATATTTTGTATAGAAAGAAAAGAAATTGACGATATCTACGAAAGTTTTGCTCTATTTATAAACAGAACAATTAGATAGTTGGTTTCGAGAACTGATGCAACTTTCTGAAAGAAGTCCAACGGTTCATTCATTTATAACTGTTCATTCATTTATTCTCTTCCTCGAGAATTGAGATGATTGTTCTTTCATTTATTCTCTTTCTCGAAAATCGAGATAACTGTTTGTTCATTCAGTATCTTTTTATAGAAAACCGAAGTGACTGTTCATTCATTCACTTTCTTTGACTTATCATTTATTTGGCATTGATTGTCTCTTATTTTTTTATGAATTCACGTCCTCCATACCTATGAATTCTGATTAGTTTCATCAGCAACTTGTCTTATTCACATGTCTCCTGGATTTTATTTTCTATATCATTGCATCAAAATCAAATCATAACGAAGAGAAAATTATTCTTTATTTCTTCTTTAAAAATATAGATACATCTTAATAGAAATATACTACATCCCAGGTTTTCATTCTAAGTATAACAAATAAAGGTCTATTACATCTTTGGATCTTCTTGTTAATGCCAGTTCCTTGTCATCTCGTCCTGAAGCAGCGAGCAAGACAACAGAATCAACTCTGGTCTTCTCTCTCAGAAAGATGAGAGAAGAACCACAGAGTACATCAGCTCAAAGATAAGCTGCTGTAAATACAACTGGTGGAGAAAAGATGACCTGTCATGAGAACTAGGAATGAGATCACCTTTGTGATACGATTCCTAATTCTGTCTCTTCTCCATCCAACTCTCATGTATAAAGGCTCTTCCTACCATCTGAGGAAGACCCTTTTGGAACACAGAGAGTCCTGAGTTGTCTCATTTGAGTGTCAGAATCACATGAGCTATCTGATGTGGGTGTCAGAAGAGTGCTCTTCATAGCATCCAGGTTACCGATGCCAGTTTTGAAGAAGCTTGCCAACCAAACTTCTGCAAATATTAACAAAAGAAGAAAGGTTAGTAAAATCTATCAAAACTGTGCACCTTTGATCAATAGGCGCATATCAACAGTGTGTGCCTTTGACCGAAGTCAGGCACTGGATTGTAGTGTGTGCCCATTCTCAGAACAACAGGCGCATATTAACAGTACGCGCCTCTAACCGAAGTTAGGCACTGGATTGTAGTGCGCGCCTATTTTCAGAACAAACAGGCACATATCAACAGTGCGCACCTCTGATCGAATTCAGGCACTGGATTGCAGTACGTACCTATTTTCAGAACAAACATGCATATATCAACAGTACGCGCCTCTGACCGAAGTTAGGCACTGGATTGTAGTGTGCGCCTCTTCTCAGAATTTCAGACGCGCATCTACAACATGCACTTCATTTCTATAAGTCAGCACCTATCTTCAAAACTGTCTTAGTAAAAAGTGGTGCAAAGTAAAATGCTCATGTGTGAAAACCATTGGTTCTTTGTTGGGACTTACCAGCTTCCGAAGGCGTGGCATGCAAAAGAATAGCATCAGGTTGAAGTGGCGCAAGTGAACTTATGGATGTTGAATCTTTGCTGGACAGTGGGACCTTGTGAGAAGTCATCTTTTTGAGAAAGCATGAATGTCTTTTTCGTTTTGGCTATCCTTTAAAAAAGCGTTGAAGATGTGAACATTACGTTGTTCTAGGAGTTTATTTCGGAAAAGAACTAAACAATAGGCACTTATAACCATATGATGACTGCCATGTGTCCCTCAAAGAAACAACAAGCATTGAATTAGTCAAAGGAGCACATTTACATGTGTCACTTGGAATCACAAAATGGTCCTACAGTTAATAGCCACACAATAAAGATGCCAAAAATTATAAATTTTATTTCATAAAGAGGGGTAGACCCCTACAAACAAGTAGGACATGACACATGAAAAGAAATAAAAAGCTGGCACGCTTAACATTTCTTTATTTTCTCTTCTTCATCATTGGTCTGACGAAGGGCAGCATCCAACTCTTGCATATTGTGGATCCTCAAGCGATGCATCAGACTAAAGAATCCCTCCGAATCATCGCGCTCTTCAGAGGAAAGTGATGGCCCACCACTTGAGTGATTGAAGACTGTTGGATTTAAACCAAAACAATATAAGAAGTTCACCGCCTTCAGTGACGAGTCAGCCTCCAACAAATAAGTCGTAGGCGTGACATCAGGTTTTGCTTCAGGGGACTTGACATCAGTATCAGCATTGGTCTCCATCTCCTTCTTCTTAGGTGCCATCGAAGTACAGAAGTAAAAAATAAGTATAAGGACCAGCCCCTATATATACAACCAAACCAACTCTTCATATTCCTCATGGGAAGCCGAAAATCATCAATGGAACTCTGGAAGACGAAGAAGAGATCGAATATTTTCGAAAAAGAAATTTAATTATGACGGCTGGGCATTGACTGGCGCAATCTAAGCAAAACTTGCATAATTTAAAGTATTTCAAAACATTGAAGTATTCTTAAGTTTCAAAAATTTTGAAGGGGGTCTTGTAGGGCCTAAAAATCAAGTTGTGCCATGTATTTATTACTCAAAAATCAAGTTGCGTCCCAAAAATCAAGCTGTGCCACTGTTATGAAGCACAGAGATCAAATTGTGCCACTGATCAGGTTGTACCATATATCAGACTGCACTCAGTCATATTACGTCAAAGTCTACGTGGCGTCTGACATTTATTATCATCATTGCCTGACAGCACTGACAACTGACAAGCACAGTAAACGAAGATAATCTCTTCGAATCCCTCAAATCGTGCCGTTCGAGAAGACTTAATTGACAACTGTCCTGTACATCTTGTGAGTTACGCCTAGGTGCAATCTAGAGAAATTATTTTCATATATTCAAAAGCTGCCACATACCTAGGCACAACCCAAATCAGGCACAGTTTGACATGTTGACTGAAGCTCGTACAACCTGATAAAGTTGAGACAATTTACATTCTAAAGCAGGATGACGTGGCACACATGCCACTAATCTCTCAAAATGTGTCCACTATTCTGTACACGACCATGCGTATCTCAATCACATGATGTCACGTGTCTAAATACAGTTAGTACACGATTTTTAACTGAATGGAAGTTAGCACAACATAAGGTTAGCACAACCCAAAGTGGTGCAATCCAGCCTCACAAACATCAAAATAACTGCTAAAACAGTTATTCTAGAACTCTATAAATAGAGTTTCCAATCATTTTCAAGAGAAGACAGAGATCAAGTACTCTTGCAAAATTGCTGTTGCATTCTCCAGAGGCTCTAGTCTTCAAGTTCACATAGTCCAAGGGATAAAATGATCGTCTTCTGATCAGATTCCTACAGTTGTACTTCCCCAGAATTCATGTAACACTCAGTTTTTCAGATAAGGATATTTTTAAAATTTTGTAATTATAATAATTATTATTGATATTTAATTCACATTATAATTTTTGGTGATTTTTAATAATTTTTAAACTATTTAAAAACTGCTTTGAGTCATGACTTGTGATTTTGATGTGCTGTCAGTGAAACCCTAGTGACTGCATGACCTAGAGCCTAACCATGTCATTAGGATGATTTAATTATCATTTTTAGCCTAGGAGTAATTTGGTCATTTTGGCTTATTTGAATTTTTAATTAATTTAATGAATTGGTGAATTCTAGTTTGACTTGACTTGTTAAGACCTAGTGGACTAGCCTAGAACCTAACCCTAGCTATGGTAACCCTAGTCTAACTTAGGTTAACCTACTTTTAGTCATTAGAAACTAATTTTGGAATAGGAGGATTAGTTTGAGTGGAATCATTCCATGATTTATGGTTTAATGAAATGACTTATGATTTCATGACTTAATAACTTATGACTTGGCCCATGGCCCATAACTAGAAGCCCTAACCCTAACCAAACCCTAAGTGACCAGCCACATAGGGATCCCCACCCTATATAAATACTTATTCATTAGGGTTGCCTCTTTTTATCATTCCAACACTTGGAGAAAAGAAAGATATTTTTCCCTCTTCCAAAAATTACCATTTATTCATTTAATCTCCTTTTTCAACCTAGTCTTTTGCATTAGGTTCTAATTTTTGTATATTTAATATTTCTGGAGGTTAATCTCAGTTTTGGGCTCATTTGGAGCATTTGGCCATCAAGAGGAACACCCCCCATTTGGAGCTTTTCCATACAATTTGCACCTATAGGTAAAACTCTTTAAATTGCATTATTATTTTGATTTCTTTGCATATTAGGCTAGGTTTAGGTGTCCCCTAGCTGTGCCTCGAATTTGGGTGGATTTTGTGTCCATTTGGTGTCCGTATCGGACACGTGTCGTAGAATACGTGTAGGTGTTTGATAGAATGCCCCTTAGGAATTTATTTTCAATTTTTGGAAATATAATTACACGAATTTATAGATCTAAGTGTGTGCATTAATTTTTGTGAAGAGTGTTTTGTGTTTTGGTGTCTTTTTGTGTCGAATGTGGTGTTGGACACGCGCGCGCGGGGACATGTGCACTGTCCTGCATCTCGGGCGGAATAACTCCCTGTGTCGGATACGTAGACACGCCATTTTTGGCTAGGATGATGGAGCATAGACTGACATCATCCTCCCAAAAGATGAGGCCATATGGTGCAGTGTGCGAGGAGAAATCCTCCTCGTACTGGTCGCACGGGCCGCGCGTGAGCTGCTGCACGCGCTCATTTTTCCGCACTGACATGCACTTTTAATTCGGACACGGGGACACGGGGACGCGGTGCAGGGTGACACGATTGCAGCCCTATGTAGGGCGAACACGTGGGCACGAGCATGAGTCGTGTCGTGCCCTGTGTCGTGTCCTAGAGTGAGACACACGCGTGCATGACACTTCCTGAACACGATTTTATGTCTGTGTACGTGTGGTCGTTTGGACACGGATGTGTCCACTTGGTTGGACACGGATGGGGTTCATAACACGTGTATACTCGACACTTAGTTTACCAACCTTTTGTTTATTATATTAATGAGTTTTAATGTTCGAATTTCAAATTACCCAATTGACTGATACACGATACCAGTTTTCCAAACCTAGAAATTATTCCCTGTTATTTTTTTAACTAAATTTTTTATGTTAATTCACATATTTAAACTATTACACAAGTGCAATAGATTATTGAATATTGGGTTATGGTTTGTGTTAGGAAAATTGGATTCGAAGGGTGTTTTGAACAGTGGATTAGACTGAACCGAACAGTCTGATACTAATATTAACTTCCTGAACTTTTCATCCCTCTTTCTAAAATAATATTGATGTTTAATTGTCATGTTTGAATCACCTACAAGTGTACTAACTACTGCTAGGATGAATTTTCAAGTTAGATTTGGTTTTGGCACTTGAGAATGGATTTTCGATATGGGAATGGGTTGTTTAGACTAAAAATTCCAGAATTTTACATGTTGACTGAATTCCTATTTTTTTAAATCCTTTAAACTAAAATTATAGGTGTTTGATTTGCCATGTTAGATCCCTATATATGTGTGAAGGTCCACTACATTGTGGGGTTTGAGTTGTGTTAGAAAATAGGATGTATTGACTTCGAATTGGTGTTGTGTATCGAATGGGAATCTGCCACATTGTTCCCTGTTCATGTGGTATCACACCCTCATATAACACACAACTGTCATCTAAATCTTATTTCACATTTGCCTTCATTCCATTGCCACATTCCTGAGAATTGTACATAGGTTTTTCCTACTCACTGTTAGCTTTAGGTCTGAAATGGACTAAGATGCAAAACTGGGAAACAAATGCCATTTCACTTGTTTGATTCACACACATTGTTTCAAATGTGACACTCACACATTTCAAACTAAGGTATACACACACCCATTCCTGAGATACCCTCTACCAATTCTGAACACATTTGTTCAGCCACCTATATACACACACATCCAACCTGGGATTGTAATTAAAAAAAATGAACTGAGATCAATTGCACACTTGGTATCACTAATACATATCAAGGTATCAGAACACATATGATGTCCTACATAGATGTAAAGCCTAGCACACACATAAAGCTGTCGTATGACCCTCTATGCACTGTTTTAAATTTCTGAACCTTAACCCCCTTTGTGTCACCCTCTAATATTCATATCACACACACATGGGCATGCCACCAAACTCTCACACACACACCATGCTCTACATACACATGTGCCCCTCTCCATCTCTATGTATGTGATATATAATAATGTGGCTAAGAGTGTGTTAATTATTTTATTTTTAGATAAATAATTAATGTGTGAAATATATGAGAGTAGGCTATATGTGTGAAATGTATGATATAGCTATATGGCCTATAGCTAATATACAGGGCACATAGCCTATGGGATGTATCCCTATGGGATACAGCCTATGGATATGGCTTGAGTGTCCAGTGAATGTGTGTTGTTGGCTTATATAGCCTAGAAATTGGGTGTGCTTGCTAGAATGGGCTAGTTAGGCCTAGTGAGACTTGTTTGACTTAGGAGTGGCCTAGTTGACCTAGTTGACTTGTGTAGTTGATTGGGGTTGACCCAGAGTTGACCAAGTTTGACTTGGACCTAGTTTGACCTAGACAGTTGACCAGGTTTGACTTAGAGTTGACTTTGACCTAGATTGGCCTAGAAATCATGTAGATTGCATCATAAACATCATCTGTCTTATTTTAAACATATTATAACCCATATTACTCTGTCTAGGACTCTGTGACTCTGGTGCAGACATCTGATATTATACTACTCTTTTCAGAGTAGCAAGCGAGTACATTCTCTGATAGTTCTTCCATTTACTTGTCGTTTACTATATTTCAGTTGTAGCTAGTTCTATCTGATTCTCTGTTTCAAACACGATTTGATATTGTTGGATCCATTTTATACGACACTCACTTATTTAAGTCTGACCTCTATTTCTGGAACCACCTACTGGAACCACCTACTGGAACCACCCTGGAATCATTTACTGGAACCATTCGTGTACTGGTTTGACTTATACCTATTTTTGTGTCGGATTATGGATTCACTCGTACTTGCTGGACGGGAAAATATTGGAATAGGCATGTGAACATACCCAAATACTGGAACCACTCCCTTGGAATTATACTGGAACGATAGTCATCCCACACTTGGCCGAGTGTGCGGTGTGCCGTATTACCTACAGCCGTTCACATGTCAATCCCGATATTTTAAAACACACTGTTAGAGTATAGGCTAGACTCACCCTGGAACCTTTGATCACCAACTGGACTCACCTTATACCGAACTCATCTTGTACTGGAACCACCTAGTATCAGATTCATGTTGTCTAGATTTACTTGGATTTTGCACTTGTTTATATTTACTATCTGGACTTATTATGTTACCTTAGTTCAGCTAGATTTATTTTACAGTCTTCATTGCCATCATTCTTCTCTTGTTTTAGTTACTTTACTTTTCTTGTATCTTACTGCTTCTCTATACCATAACCTAAATATAAACTGCCATATTCATCAATAAAACTGTTTATAACTACTTTATAGTTCTTTGTCATTTAATTGGGATTTCTTGATGAGTTGTACTCGTTCCTGTCCTGACTGGACCTGTTGAAATTTTACAGATGATTTCCCTGAGGACACATGCCCTACATATTATGGACCCGGAGACGGGATGGCTACCTTTGGCCCCGACACTCAGGAGTGATCGGGATTTAGTTTAGTAGTCTAGCATCTGTTTTCATGTTGAACTTGTTGTAGAAGATTTGAGACTTGTGTAGTATTTGAGATTTGTTGAGAGTTGTTATTATTTTAGTAGTTGTCCTTCTATTCTTAGTTTAATTCTTCTATGGTTATCTTATCGTGCTTAGACTGTGATTGAGATACAATATCTTATACTTGTCCTCCATTCGGAGTTGATCATGATGAGTACATTATAATTGCGTGAGTTGCTAGTTAGATAGTAACCTAGGACAGCGCTCTACCGTCGACACTGCGGCATAGGCTGGGTGTCGTTACGTACTCGTACCCTCACAGTGGGTGCGGATCATGATAATTCAAATTGTACTCTTGTACTCTTTTCTAAAGTTTGTAATATAACTTTTTATTTTTGCAAACAGTTACTCCGAACGGCCTAGTTATCAATCGTGCGTATTCTCTCACAGAGTCATACACCAACAATACTATAGAGTATAACGCCCTCATCATCGGACTCCAGCTCGCCAAACAGCTGGGGGTTGACAACATCGAGACCTATGGAGAATCAAAATTGATCATCAGTCAGGTTCGAGGTCAGTACGAGGTTTGACATGAGGACTTGATCCCTTACCACCAGGCGACAATCGACATTATCTCCACCTTTACAGGATTCTTTATAGAACATGTGCCACAGTTGCAGAACTTGGAGGCCGATGCACTAGTCGGTCTTGCCGTCTCTTTGGCCGCCCCCGTTAGGTCTCCTCATACCATTTCAGTAACGGGTCGGGAGTTAGTCTGTCCAAAGAATGACCTGCGTGCATGTCAAAATTACTTGTTACAAGTAGAAACGGATGAAGGCACCAGGGATTGGCGGTTCCTATTTATAGACTATGCAGTTTATTGGATTCTGCCTGAAGACCCAAGAGAAGTTGCTTCTGTCAGGAGGCGCTCACTCCGTTTCTTCTACGATTCGGCCACCAAAATACTATATCGTCGCTCATACGATGGACTTCTCTTACGATGTTTGTCTCGAACAGAGGCACTAGAAGCACTCAGAGAAGCACATGATGGAACCTACGGAGTCCACCAGCCGGGCTCCAAGCTACAAGACCGGTTGTGCCGTATGGGCTATTACTGGCCCACTATGATGGCAGATGCTGTTGAATATGCAAAGAAATATCGGGCGTGCCAATTCCATGCACATTTCATCTATCAACCTTCGAAATATTTATACCCTACGATGGCCTCGTGGCCATTCGAAGCCTGGGGAATGGATATCGTGGGGTCAGCCAGTCCACCATCCTCCAAAGGACACCGATTCATCCTTGCCATTACGGATTATTTTTTAAATGGGCAAAAGCAGTACCATTAGTAGAGGTGAAGACTTCAAACGTGATCTGTTTCATCAAACATTATGTCATTTACCGCTTCAGAGTTCCCAGAAGGATCATTCACGATAATGGACCTCAGTTCGTAAGCCATGTATTCTACCAGTTCTGTGGCAAAGGCCAAATTCAGAATATGACATCAACATCTTACAACCCGACAACTATTGGATTGGCTGAGGCATTCAACCAAACTATTGTCAAACTCCTCAAAATAGTCGTCTCCTTCAGCAAATGCGACTGGAATGAGAAGTTAGGCGAATCTATATAGGCCTACCGTATAACTGTTCGTACACCTACATGCAGTACACCATTCTTCCTAGTCTATAGGAGCAAGGATGTCCTCCCCTTAGAGATTCAAATCTCGTTCTTATGGGTAGCCATCACTAATCAGTTAACCATCGAAGACAACCAGCACAGGCGGTTACAAGAGCTAGAAGCGTTGGATGAAAAGTGCTTGCTCGCACAGCAGAGGATTGAGCTTTACCAAGCTTGCATCTCTAGGGCCTTCAACAAAAAGGTCCGCAAAAGATCCTATCAGGTGGGCGACCTCGTCTTGGCAGTATGGAGACCGATGATGATGACCCACAAGACGGCTGGGAAGTCCGAGCCCAAGTGAGAAGGAACATTTGTCATAGAAACGGTATACTTCAACGGTGTTTATCAGCTAGCTAAGCCTAATGGGGACTTGTTAATGATGTCCATCAACGGCAAGTTTCTAAAGAAGTATCACTTCTGAAGACAGAACCAGCATAGGCACCCACATCCTCTGAAAAGGGTGCCCATGAGTTCTGGTAAGGGGATCTCTCGCTCTCCCTCCTATATATTCTCTCAAGTAGATAAAGCACTTCATGTCCATATTGCCTCTGGATTGCTCCTCTATGCCTGGAAGACGCGACTACCATGTCCACATTACCTCTGAATAGTCGTTCTTCTCGTATCAGTTTTATGATTATCCCGGTGGTATAGAAAATAGTTCACGTCCATATTACCTCTGGATTATTTTTATATACCCCAGCAAAGATCAAGCCTACCACGCCCATATTACCTCTGGTCAGACAAATCCATTATAAAGATTTCCTCTTTATTCTGGAGACAAAAGCAAAGGGAACAAAAAAGCTTTTACATATAAAAATATGTGGATACAAAGACCTATTATAGACTCTTCGTAGTTACATGCACAGAAGCAAAAAAACTAAAATTATGGTACAAGCTCTCAATAACACGGGCGAGGCGATGACAGAGCCAATCACTTTCTGATAAAGGAAGACACCGTCCGAAGCTGCTACAGGCCCGAGCCAGGGATGAAGACCAGCACAGGACTCTCCTATCTCCCCAGCCGGCCGGAGAGAGCAACCACAGCAGCAGGTTTTGCTATTCCTTAGTCAGAATAGCAAGCAATCCAAACCCAGGAAGCAGAGGTTCGAGATGCCATTGACGCCCACGATATCCCGGATGTAGGACGTCTCGAGATCCAATGATAGTTCTACTACAGCATCATTGGATAAAAAGATTTGCCACCGACGGCCACCTCAAGCAAACTCCAGGGTCGTCAGGAGCTGAACATCGGGCAAGCAAGGCCATTATTGAAGCAGCTGAGTCTTCTTTTGAAGGAGGACAGTCCTTTATGTTGGTTGTTCACGTGATCTAAGCACGAGCCAGACATCGGTCAGAAGGAAGTTACAAGTTAAGCTAAAGCTCCACTCCATGACAGATGACAGTACTGCGAGTAACCAAAGGAACGTGACTCTGAATCTCCTCTACTAAAGAGATTCGTGATCCCTGCAAAGACGCAAGAGGCTCCAATATCAAGAAGCCTTCAGGAGCCCATGCTCTGAAATGATGACTCGGGACAATTAATGCCAAGAGCTAGGCGTGACACCAGCCATCACTCAGCTCGTACAGTCCTGACTTGTGTTCATGCTTATGTTCAAAGTATCCTGAGCTTGACTAAAGTTTGGGACACTTTAAAGGGGGTCTTGTAGAAGCATAAAAAATCTTAGCTGAAGACATCCCTTTGCCAAAGCGCGGAAGATGCAAACGACTCAGGCTCAGTGCTAAAAAGACAAAACAAAAAATATAGAGAGAAGTCCCTTTTTTGTTATGTCTACCAAAGTCTAGTACGGACACATCAAAACCATATATAAGGGACTAATTCTGTTCTTCTACAAAGGATCTAGTACAGATTTGACAGAAGCCTAGAGGGATCTACAAGGGATCAATCTCCATTGAAGTGCAGTCTTCATTCTTCTCGATACACACGCTAGAAGATTGACTTCCACCGAAGCAAGTTCCAATATTCTTGCGGGCGCAACCTCTCATAAGTATATCAGCAACCCAGCACTTTGAAGAAGCCAGAGGCCCAGCCACTTGCCTGTGCCAATCTCAGAAACAATATGGTGGTAGGGCCCTGCTCTCCTTTTTTTTATTCCAAAAGCCAATATCTTCACTCCAGAGGTGCAGCTATCTGCCTGAGCCAATCTCAAACGCACAACGGCGTCATACCCTTCATTTTGCAGCCAACACCTTCACTGTTCAGAGGTGCAGCTACTTACATGCGTCCGCATGAGGTACAGGATGGTGATATGCTCACACCATCTCCATTCCCACGACATAGTCATCTGCTCCGAATCATAAGCTTAAGTCACTTCTCTACAAGAGACTTGGGAACTCCTATCGTAACCAATGCAAGTCAACATGTCTCTCCAAAAGCATAGTAACCTCGTCAACCTTAAGCATAAGCCTACTTGTCGCCTACAGCACAGTGACTTTGGTAGCCCAAAAAAAGCTTCATAAGTTTCTCTATACGTACAAAAGTCTCATCGTCATTCGAAGCCAAGTCCACTTGTAGCCTGAAAGCACAGAGGTTCCGTCGTCTCCAGAAGCACGGTCTACTCGTCGCCCCAGAAGCATAGCAGTACTTAGTCCTCACCAGAGGTGCAGAAAGCATGGGTCCACCCCAATTGGTTTGTTTAAACCACCTTTTGCAGAGAAGATTGGGATTAAATCATAATTGATATCATATCAGATTGATTTAAATCTTAGACAGAGATCAATTAGACTCCAAATATGATAAAATCCTAAGATTTACTCGGCTGTATCCGAGCAAGCAAATCGGCACGTGCCACATGTCACCTCATTCGGTTATGTTTATAACCACCAGAGATCTCGTTTGAGGCGAATCTCGATGTCCGCCACGTGTCAGCACCGTAGAAGCCCGCACCGTACAATAACGACAGATTCTTTCATATCTCAGGAACCCTAATGCATATCGCATATGTGCTCGGTTCTCTATAAATAGAAGGAGTTCTTCTTCCACCAGAAAGAAAGGAGGGAAAAAGTAGGAACATTGACAATCGATAATCTTCAAAGGAGCAGCGATCTCCTTTCATGAAGAGTCGACCACCCTCATGCACCTATCAACCAAAGATCCAACCAACCATCTTTAAGGGATCTTCTCATGCAAACAACCTATTGATCGGTGACCCCATTGTCCCATCAAAGGTGACAGAGAGTCATAGCAACGTTAATTCGTCGACAGATCGTCAACGGAGTAAAGGAGCCGCTGCAGTGCTCGATCTCCATCGTCACACTTTCCTAGAAACCTCTTTTCCCTATACTTAGAATATCTTGTTTAGGACTTCCTTCTTTGTACACAGATACCTTATACATTTAATAAAGCAAAATGTTCGATCAAGCTTTTGTTATGTCGAACATGGTGCTTCTTACTTTATTACTTATAACTATTTTAGAAAAGTTTGGGTCCATGCTTTAAAGACCAATAATCAGGGTTGCCCACTTTCAGAGAGTTTCAGGCCTCTGTTGAAAGAGAGACGAGTAAGAAGTTGAAGTGTGTTTGGTCATGGCGAATACATTGGCCCCTTTGATGCTTGCTGCAAAGAACAAAAGATTCGACAGCAGAAGACTCCACCAATAATTTTGTAGCTCAATAGTATAACGAAGAGCATGAACAAGACACTGATAGAGAGGGTACAATATTTGTTTTCAGAAGAAAACTTGTCGGATAGTTATTGGGGTGAGGCTCCTAACGTTGTTGCTTATACTATTAATTTGTCTTCTAGTGCTTTTTTGCAGGGTGATATGCCTGACAAAGTATGAAATGATAAGGAGCTATCATATAGTCAGCTTCGATTGTTTGGCTGTAAAGCTTTCGTGCATGTATCGAAGGATGAGAGATCCAAACTAGAGCCAAAGACGAGGCAGTACACCTTTTTAGGCTATGGACGGGATGAGTTTGGCTATAGACTCTACAATGTAGCGAAAAAAGATCTATAGAAGTAGGGACATGGTGTTAGTCGAGGACCAGTCCATGACCAATACTCAAGATTCTGAGCTACTATCTGAGGCTGATGAATTACATGAGAGAGTTATTTCATTTTGAGCCATTTACATAGGACACTATAGAGGATCCAGTTACGTGGAGATAGTACACGAAGATGCTCGAAACCATAATTATCAGCCTACTGATGGTGGTCAGGGTGACCTTTAGGTTGATGAGCATGCTGAGGATCCAGTTTCTAAAAAGAATGAGGATGTCGATATACAGCCAGTACTAATGGTTCCATTAAGGAGGAGCATGAGAGTGAGTTAACCATATATGTGGTACTTAGTAGATGAGTACGTGATACTGATTGATGTGGAAGAGCCTAAAAGTTTTGCAAAGGCAATAGAATATAAACACAGAAATAATTAGATGCAGGCAGAAGAAGATGAGTTCCTTACATGCAAACATATGAGCTGGTGTGGTTGCTAAAGGGCAATAAGGCTTTGAAGAATCGATGGATGTCAGAGTGAAGCCGGCGGATGAGGCTACTCTTCTTTGATACAAAGCAAGAATGTTAGTTAAAGGCTATATTTAATAAAGGGCATGTATTTCGATAAAATCTCTTTTGCGATGGTCAAGCTATAATCTAGTCAAGTGGTGCTAGCATTGGTAGCCAGTTTTGACTTGGAGGTTTCTATATGGACATGAAGACAACATTACTCTATGATGATTTATATAAGGAATTATACATGGAGTAGCGAGAGGAATTCAGTAAGAAGGGAAAGTCACACTTAGTCTACCGGTTGAGAAAGAGTCTGTATAGTTTGAAGCGGGCTCTAAGGCAGTAGTACAAGAAGTTCGAGACATTTAAAGGGGAGCATGGTTATGCACAAAAGATTATGGATCATAGTGTGTTGAATTACTTTGTCGATGATGATTTTATCATACTATTACCTTATGTAGATGATATGATATTGGTAGGTCAGAATGTCACCAAGACAGCGGAGTTGAAGCACTAATCGGGTGCAAAATTCTCTATAAAAGATTTAGGTGCAGTAAGGATTATTCTTGAGATGGATATTATCCAAGATAGATAGATAGATAGATAGATAGATAGATAGAGAGAGTCTATGCTGTTATACTTATCCCAAAAGACATACATTCATTGAGTACTTCAGCATTTCGGGATGGACGGGTCAAAAAAAGTAAGCAACTCTCTTGTGACTTACTTTAAGTTCACTACGGAGCAATGCCCATCTATCGAGGATGCAAAGGAAGATATGAAGTGGGTTTTTTTATGCTTTAGCAGTAGGAAGTCTCATGTATGCCATGACGTATACAAGGCCAGACATCGCTCACGTAGTTGACATGGTTAGTAGGTATCTTTCCAATCTTGGAAGGTTACATTGAAGTGTGGTCAAGTAGATTCTATAATACCTTCGGGGCACTGCTGATTGAAGCCTTTCATTTGCTGGTGACGAGCCAAAGCTAGTTAAAAATACTAACACTGCTATGGTTGGAGATGTAGACACGAGAAGATTGATTTTGGGCTATATGATGATGTTTGCTGGTAAAGCGCTATTATGAAAATCGTGATTGTAGAAGTATGTTGCCCTATCTACGACTGAGGTATAGTATATTACAACTATGGAGGCTTGCAAGGAATTGCTATGGATGAGGAAGTTTCTACAAGAAGTGGGGCTTATACAAGAGCAGTAAATTTGGCTTTGAGATAGATAGAGTGCAATCCAATTTGGAAAGAACCCGATATTTCATAGTCGGTCCAAACATATTAAGAATTAGTATCACTGGATAGAAGACATGCTTGAGAAGAAGGACACGACTCATGAGAAGGTTCATACTGATGACAATGGAGCAAACATGCTCATAAAGGTTCTACCAAAGAAAAAGTTTGAGTACTGCAGGAGGATCGTTGGTATGACGAGATCCTCCATATAGTTGGTAAGGGGGAGATTTCAGAACCAGGTTTCGATCCTTGGACCTGTGGGTTAAGATCATTATTTTTAAGTGAGAAATTACAAATCTAACTTGTCTTAAGTTATGCGATAGGATTCGAGGGATGATGGTATGATTTGGATAGCTAGTGATTGGGTTTACAACATCTTGAGTTGTGACTTCATTACCTTCAAGAGCAGGCAAGTATCACTATAACCTATGTTGTCTTTATTTTATGCTATAAATTATCCCTTTTTCTTATAATTGTTTATCATATATTTTTTCTATTACTTATGCATGAGAGGTAGTTCTCATTCATATTTTATGTACCTTCTTACCATATATGTTATATGTTACCTGTTATTCATATATCTTATGTGTTCATTAATTGTATATGATAGTTATTAAGAATTTGACAGAGGAATACTATTAGTATGCATATGGTCTATGTTTCCTATATAAATCTCTTCCTGCATATCCTGAATAATATCAGTCATATACCACACATACTGACTGACGTATAACCTAGACCATCCATATGCAAAATATTAGTATTCTAAAACAAAATATATATATATATATGTTACTATTGCTATATTGTTTAGTTATTCATCTTCTCTTAAGTATATTTGCATATTGTTAGTATCACGTCGTTGTACTTTTCTTATTGTATTGTAGCATGCCTATAGTTCATCTTTTCCTTATAGGTGTTCCTTCTTGCATGTATATTATATTGTTTATCTTAGTGTTGTGGTCGTACCTGCTCCAATCCTGACTGGATAAATATTTTTCAGTTTTAGATGACGTGATTTGCCCTAAGGTCTATGGTGAGTACATTGGTGACACGGATATTACCAACGTGTCAGTCTCTTTTTTGAATTTGGAGTAGCATATCTTTCTTCATTATGCACTCATTTATCTCTTAGATAGTGGACTTTAGTTGGTATTCAATTCTTTCGTTGTATTTATTTTATCGGGTTCGTTCCTAAGGCTATTTTGAGTTGTATAGAACTTTTTGATGGTTCTTTAATTAATAAATAAGATTGTTAGGTCGATATATTTTCTTATGTTGGCTATGACTTAGTTGATGGATGATATGTATGTTTTACTTGTTCATGGACTATTGTGAATTATAGACAGTGTACTACCGTCGATACTACAACATAGGGTGGACTTAGCCACGCACTCGTACCCCAAAAGTAGGAGTGGATCATGACAAGTATGCAGATTAATTGTTGGTAAAATTTCAGGTGGGCATATAGGAAAAGCATGATCGTTGCATAAGGCTCCTTTTTCTCTCGAATTTCTTCATTTTGGTGAGTGGCTTTGATCATTCGCTCCTTATCTGTATGCCTTAACAAAAGATCTATTTTCAGTTCTAATTGTTACGTCCCTGCGATCAATAATACCCTAACAACTAAAGATATGTTACAAGAGAAGAAACTACATGTTAGAATATAGAACTATTGCTATACTTGTTAAAGAAAGAATGATTGCATGTTCTTTATTATATTTTGAAGAAAAAAATATGTCTATAAAACATTACATTGTTTGTAAGTAAATGATATGGAAGAAAGAAATGAAGAACAAAGTTATAGCAATATATATGGAAGAAAGAAATGCAGGATAGATCTATGGCTCTATGATCGAAAAGAAAGAAAGACATAAATGTATAATTATCATTTAACTGTTGTATCAAAATATTTTTATCTAATAAAGGTGTCAATTATGCAATGATCTTAGACAATTTGTGCAAAAAATTTAAATTCTCGAATAATTTCTAGGACACTCAAAATCGTGTAGGCCTAGGAGAGATGGGGCACCCTGATCGAGGCTTGTACGTCCTCGCGATAAGGGGGTATCATGTTTGTTAGCGAGATGGGCTTGTATGTCCTAACTTCTAAATATGGAAAGTCAGTGGACCATCATGTAGCTAGGTCTCATGCATTTAATAATATTATTGCAATCCTAACAATATATTAATATATATATATATAATTTTAAGTGGTATATTTTAAATCGGCCAGGAGAGTAGCACAAGGCACCGCAGCACCCACCCCTAGCTCCCCTATCATCGTTCCCTTCTGACAGGCATGTATTCCCAAGAAGTGGTCCTTCATCATCTGGAGAGCCCTGCGGAAGTTCCTCCCCACCGACGACACTATCAACACAATCGGGTTCAGTCTAGCATCCGCATGTACCTGCTGCAAGGATCGTCATCCGGAATCGGTAGACCAAATCTTCTGTAGGGCGAGCTTCCGGTTAGAGTTTGGAATATCATTTCCCAGATTTGCAGGATGAACCCGGGAAGCAGGTGCCTCAACGATCATGCTGCGGCTTGGGGTGAGAAGTCGCACGGTCACCAGATCGTTGCAGCAGCCACCATCTGGGTTGTTTGGAAGAACCGCAACAAGGCTAGATATGTGGGCCACCAGTTTACCGCGGACCAGCTAATTGCGGAGACTATCAGACAATGTGTAACACCCAGTTTTCCAGATGAGGGTAGTTTTAAAATTTTGTAATTATAATTATTATTATTGATATTTATTTTATATTATAATTTTTGGTGATTTTTAATCATTTTTAAACTATTTAAAAGCTGTTTTAAGTCATAACTTGTGATTTTGATGTGCTGCTAGTGAAACCCTAGTGACTGCATGACCTAGAGCCTAACCATATCATTAGGATATTTAATTATCATTTTTAGCCTAGGGATAATTTGGTCATTTTGGATTATTTGAATTTTTAATTAATTTAATGAATTGGTGAATTCTAGTTTGACTTAGACCTAGTTTGACCTAGACAGTTGACCAGGTTTGACTTAGAGTTAACTTTGACCTAGATTGGCCTAGAAATCATGTAGATTGCATTGTAAACTTTATTTACCTCATTTTAAACATATTATAACCTGTACTGCTCTATTTAGAACATTGTGACTCCGGTGCAGACATCTGATATTATACTACTCTTTTCAGAGTATCAGGCGAGTACATTCTCTGATAGTTCTTCCATTTACTTGTCGTTTACTGTACTTCAGTTGTAGCTAGTTCTATTTGATTCTATATTACAAACACGATTTGATATTACTGGATCCATTTCATGCGACACTCACTTATTCGTGTCTGGCCTCTATTTCTGGAACCACCTACTGGAACCACCCTATAAACATTTACTGGAACCATTCGTGTACTGGCTGGACTTACACCTATTTTCGTGTCGGGTTATGGATTCATTTGTACTTACTGGGCGGGGAAAATATTGGAATAGGCATGTGAACATACCCAAATACTGGAACCACTCCCTTGGAATTATACTGGAACGATAGCCATCCCACACTTGGCCGAGTGTGCGGTGTGCCGTATTAACTACAGCCGTTTATATGTCGATCCCGATATTTTAAAACACACTGTTAGAGTATAGGCTGAACTCACCCTGGAACCTTTGATCACTGACTGGACTCACCTTATACCGGACTCATCTCGTGTTGGAATCACCTGGTATTAGATTATATTGTCTGGACTCACACATGACTCTTATTATACTGTCTGGACTTATATCATGCTACTCTAGTTCAGCTAGATTATATTTACAGTCTTCATTGCCATGTTTCTCTTTTTGTTTAGTTACTTTTCTTTTCTTGTACCTTAACTGTTCTCTATATTATTACCTATATAAAACTGCCATAATTCATCAATATAACTGTCTATAACTGCTTTATAGTTCTCTGTCATTTACTTAGGATTTCTTGATGAATTGTACTCGTTCCTGTCCTGATTGGACCTGTTGAAAATATTACAGATGATTGCCCTGAGGTTATTTGCCCTACTTGCCTTGGAGCAGGTGATGGCTTAGCTACCTATAGCCCCGACACTCAGGAGTGATTGGGAGACTAGCTAGTAGACTTGGTTTAGTTTTTATATTTTAGAACTTGAATTGTAATAACTTGAGATACGAGTTTGTATTTGAGTTTGTTTGAGATATTATTATTTAGTAGTTATAATTGTTGTTGTTTAGTCTTTAGTTATAAACTTCTGTGTTATCTTATCGTTCTTAGACTCTGATTGAGATTTTATTATATCTATACTTGTCCTCCGTTCGGAGTTGAGGTTTGACAAGTACATTATATAATTACGTGAGTTGTTGATTAGATAGTAACCTAGGACAGCGTTCTACCGCCGACACTGCGGCGTAGGCTGGACGTACCCACTTTTCGTGCCCTTACTCTAGGGTGCGGGTCGTGACACGTTTTTAGCGGTGGCCCATGCAGGTCGAGAGTCGCATTAGAACGATATCGCGGTAGTACGACGACTTTGTTGTACTGCTGCGAGCCTGCGATAGGATTGAGAGATAGGCTTAAACGGAGAGGTACTCAATCATAGTTAGGAAAAAAATTCTGCTTCAATTTATGCCATCTACATGTCTTACTGATTGTCTTCCTTGAAATAAACTATCCTCCTTTGGTTTTATCGATTCCTGCTCAGTATTGACTTCCTTTTCGATCTGTCTTCAGGATGGTGGAGACACGATCACATCGCTCTGGTACATCAGCCGCTGGAGAGGGGTCTGCCACCTCTCGTCCATTGCAGTAGCCTGTTGAGACTGTAGCACCTTCTGTTCCTGATCAGACATGAATGACTATAGCCTATAGGGGTATGCCTCCACCTGTCCAGAGGCCGACCCCAGTCATTTCGGAGGCATTTTAGCAGCAGCAGTACCCGCAGCCACCTGCAGGAATGGTTGATGCTGCCTACCTGTTTTCTTTTGTGGAGAGGATTTTGGCGTCTCACCAGCAGCAGCTGCAGCGACAGACTGCCGATTTTCGTCAGGGGATTACGAGGCCCACCAGCTGGTTCATACTACAGTAGAGATGGTGACTACTCAGGGGGAGCAGCAGCAGCCTTACCGAAAGGAGAACGATATCCGGCACTTTCAGAAGATGCATCCTAGAGAGTTCCTGGCACGGAGGGCATCCATTATGCCGACGATTGGATCGATCATATCGAGGAGATATTCCGACTCGCGAAGATACCAGATCGACTCCAGATCGAGGCGGCGGGCAGTCAGATGCAGGACTTAGCCCGTGCGTGGTATCAGACAGATCCCAGGATGGGAGTTGAGGGCCAGACTTGGGCCCAGTTCAAGAAGCTATTTAAGGAGCAGTTCTTTCCTGATGTGGCCTTGGGAGGTATCGAGGCACAGTTTGAGGGTCTGGTTCAGGGGAACCAGACGGTAGCTGAGTATGCTGGGGAGTTTTATAGATTGGCCCGGTTCATAGATGACTTGACTGAAAAGACGAAGATGAGAAAGTTTCGCCGAGGCTTGATTAGAGAGGTTCGGTCGCTGACTAAGAGCAACCGGAACGCTACCTACGCAGAGATCTTTTCTAGAGCTATGGCAGCGGAGGACGACCTAGGATTGAAGCTGAAGAGAGGTCGAAACTTTCAGGGAGCCAGTAGCAGCGGAGGTCGGGCCAAGAGGCCCCATGTGCAGATTCAGCAGGCACAGGCACCAATGAGAGTGCAGCAGGCATAGCATCAGCCTAGAGGACAGGACCGTAGGGTGCCGACTTGTGCCTACTGTAGGAAGGTAGGGCATGTTTGGGAGTCTTGTAGGAGGAGGCAGAAGGTATGTCTATTCTGTGGGTCTGGTTCTCACAAGATGATAGATTATCCCACTGCACCTCCTTATGAGGAAGCTAGGCCACATGTAGCTCAGCACCAGAGGGGTAGAGCTTTTGCGATGGCGGTCGAGAAGACCGACGCCGCAGGTCATGGGTTAGCAGGTTTGTCCTTCTCATTCTTCCTCTCCACTTTCCTGTGTGATTTCCATTAGTACCTGCCAGGATATTGCTTGTGATTGATAGATAGCGTAGCTACCCTGTTCGAGGTTGTGGAATCACGACCAGTAAGAACATGATTGCATGATTATCTCTTGACTTTGATTGTTTGGGTTTGACCTAGATAGGGTACGATCATTTTAATTTCGAGGACAAAATTTTCTAAGGGGGGTAGGATTGTAACACCCAGTTTTCCAGATGAGGGTAATTTTGAAATTTTGTTATTATAATTATTATTATTGATATTTATTTCACATTATGATTTTTGGTGATTTTTAATCATTTTTAAACTATTTAAAAGCTGTTTTAAGTCATGACTTATGATTTTGATGTGCTGCTAGTGAAACCCTAGTGACTGCATGACCTAGAGCCTAACCATGTCATTAGGATATTTAATTATCATTTTTAGCCTAGGGATAATTTGGTCATTTTGGATTATTTGAATTTTTAATTAATTTAATGAATTGGTGAATTCTAGTTTGACTTAGACCTAGTTTGACCTAGACAGTTGACCAGGTTTGATTTAGAGTTGACTTTGACCTAGATTGGCCTAGAAATCATGTAGATTACATTGTAAACTTTATTTACCTCATTTTAAACATATTATAACATGTACTGCTCTATTTAGGACATTGTGACTCCGGTGCAGAAATCTGATATTATACTACTCTTTTCAGAGTATCAGGCGAGTACATTCTCTGATAGTTCTTCCATTTACTTGTCATTTACTGTACTTCAGTTGTAGCTAGTTCTATTTGATTCTATGTTACAAACACGATTTGATATTACTTGATCCATTTCGTGCGACACTCACTTATTCGTGTCTGGCCTCTACTTCTGGAACCACCTACTGGAACCACCCTGGCATCATTTACTGGAACCATTCGTGTACTGGCTGGACTTACACCTATTTTCGTATCGGGTTATGGATTCACTTGTACTTGCTAGGCGGGAAAATATTAGAATAGGCATGTGAACATACCCAAATACTGGAACCACTCCCTCGGAATTATACTGGAATGATAGCCATCCCACACTTGGCCGAGTGTATGGTATACCGTATTACCTACAGCCGTTCACATGTCGATCCCGATATTTTAAAACACATTGTTAGAGTATAGGCTGGACTCACCCTGGAACCTTTGATCACTGACTGGACTCACCTTATACCGGACTCATCTCGTGCTGGAATCACCTGGTATTAGATTACATTGTCTGGACTCACACATGACTTTTATTATACTGTCTGGACTTGTATCATGCTACTCTAGTTCAGCTAGATTATATTTACAGTCTTCATTGCCATGTTTCTCTTCTTGTTTAGTTACTTTCCTTTCCTTGTACCTTAACTGTTCTCTATATCATTACCTGTATAAACTGCCATGATTCATCAATATAACTGTCTATAACTGCTTTATAGTTCTCTGTTATTTACTTGGGATTTCTTGATGAATTGTACTCGTTCCTATCCTGACTGGACCTGTTGAAAATATTACAGATGATTGTCCTGAGGACATTTGCCCTACTTGTCTTGGAGCAGGTGATGGCTTAGCTACCTATAGCCCCGACACTCAGGAGTGATCGGGAGACTAGCTAGTAGACTTGGTTTAGTTTTTATGTTTTAGAACTTAGATTGTAATAACTTGAGATACGAATTTGTATTTGAGTTTGTTTGAGATATTATTATTTAGTAGTTATAATTGTTGTTGTTTAGTCTTTAGTTATAAACTTCTGTGTTATCTTATCATTCTTAGACTGTGATTGAGATTTCATTATATCTATACTTGTCCTCTGTTCGGAGTTGAGATTTGACAAGTACATTATATAATTGCGTGAGTTATTGATTAGATAGTAACCTAGGACAGCGTTCTACCGCCGACACTGCGGCGTAGGCTGGACGTACCCACTTCTCGTGCCCTTACTCTAGGGTGCGGGTCGTGACACAATGCAGCAAGCGGAGATCCCACTGCAACCACGGCCAGACGGCCTTTTGGAACACCCTACTTTCCGGGGCATAGGCTCTGGTCTCCTTTCCTCCCCTCCTTTTGTTAGTATACGTGTATAGGCTTCGTCATTTTGCGGCTTTTCGGTATACATGTATAGCTCCGGCTTTCTTCTATGGAATAAAATGGGGAGTGTTTTACAAATATATATATATATATATATATATATATATATATATATATATATATATATATATATATATAATTTTAAGTAAACGACCATTTCTTATATTCAACTAAAAAGGCACAAAATGCTAAATGCATGTACAGGTAAGCACCTGACAAAAAGAAAAGGGGCGGAGGAACAAAAAGGAAACACCCGTTACGAGGCCAGACGCCTCAAACAAACGATCCTGAAAACCAAGTATCACAATGAGTGCCAGAATACCGACACGACGTGCTTGCACTTCTAGTAGCCTTATGAATATGCCTTCTGACCTCGGTTACCAATTGTGCCATGTTGTACCGATACCCTTCTTACCTGTGTTTGTTGTAGTTTTTCCACATCACCCAAGTCATGACCGTGGCAACAATCTGGTGGTCGTGTGAAGCATTGCCCCAAATTGATAAAAGGTTGGCGAAGCATCTGCTCTCCGAGTTCAGAAGGAAAGAAGTCTTAAACCGATGCCACACCTCGACCGCGAGATTGCCCGTCGATTGGATATGGTTCGCTATTTCAGGCTGGCGCTCCAAGCAACAATGGCAAGCCGAGGCTAAGTTGAAGCCGATAGTGGCGAGGACGTCGTCGGTGGGAAGTTTATGGTGGTACGCTCCCCATATCTAAATGGCCCACTTCAAAGGGATGCAAGACTGCCAGTATAGAGTGATAATGGGGGATAACGGGTCGGGAATACGGACCACCCGCCACGCCGACGTGAGGAAAAATCTCTCCTTGGCTGTCGGAGACCACCACAGGGAGTTGGGGATCGTACCGACCACTACACCGGATGCAACTAAAGCTACTGTAGCCTTCAGGCCGAACCACGTCCGTGCCAGTCCCCAGTGCCAAGCCCCATCGTTGTCACACAGGTCCCAGATGGTGTTGTTAATGGAGACACCCGAAGAAGGTCGTCCTCCGACCACTGCTCGAAAAGGATAGAGGACTCACCCGAGCCCAATCGAAGACAAATCAGGGGTTCAGCAAGCCGCCTGCCAGAGAGGATGTGATGCCAATAAGCAAAGGATCTACTGTTGTGAGTAGCGACTGATGCATGTGAATGCTTGAAATACTTGGCCTTCATAAAACGATCCCAAATGGTGCGGTTCTCTCTTAATTTCTACTACATCTTCATCGAGCAGGCGTCGACGATGTGCACCAACCTACAAAACCCCAGGCCACCCTCGGATGTGGGATGAGCCATTGAATCATAGCTTGCCCATGACGCTTATCCTTACTGTCATAATGGCCCCAAAAGAAGTTGGCAAAAAGATTTTCAAGGTTGGAGAGGACCTTCTTAAGGGGCAGCAGGCGACCAACGTATAAATCGGAATAGAGGAGAGCACGTGCTTGATAAGAATTGCCTACCTACTAGGAGAGAGGGTAGCATTGTGCCACCCCTCGATCTTCCTGATCTTACCCAGAAGATCGGCAAAAAATCTCAGTTGGACCTGCCGTACACCAACGGGCATCCTAATTATATGAGAGTCGATACAGAGAAGGATGTGATATTGGTTAACAGTATAATGCGGTCCGAATCTGTGGAGTAGTGAGCATAGATGACGCTTTTGTTGGGGTTGATGCGCTGACCAGAGCATCGAGTATATCTCTGCAGCGTGTTGTTCACCATCTCAACTTACCCGGCATTACCCGAAGAGAAGATAAGGATGTCATCGACGTATGTGAGGTGGGTAATAATCGGGCAGCCGCTTGCGATGTGGTAGTGTTGGAAACGGGGTGTATGGGCCATATGGTTGAGATTTCTGCTCAGCACTTTCGCGACAATGATGAAGATTGTGGACGATAATGGATCTCCTTATCTGATGCAGTGTGTCGAATTTAAGAAGCCATCATCTTGACCATTAACGATGGTAGAGAACTACGAGTTGTTGATCGATCTATAGATGATGTCGATCCATATTTCTGAAAATCCCAAAGCGCTAAACACCCAGATCATGAATTGCCAGTCTAGCCTGTCATAGGCCTTCTCTATATCCAACTTTATGGCAATATTGTCCCCCTGGCAGGAATTTCATGCAGATGATCATCTTTTGTGCCAGTAAGATGTCGTCTAATATATTGCGACCACGGACGAAACTGCTTTACTCTTCAGATATAATTTTGGGAAGTAATCCTATCATGCTATTAGCGATAATCTTCGAGATAATTTTGTTAGTGAAAGTGCACATACTCAGAGGAGGGAAGTCCTTTAAAGTCTCTGGATTGTTCTTCTTGGGGATCAGAATCAGGTTGGCATTGGATATCGATTTGGGGTACCACGATCCTTAGAAGAAGGCAAGAACCACCTCATGTATGTCCGTCTTGATGATATTCCAGCAGGATCTAAAGAAGACCCCAGTGAAGCCATCCGGACCTGGGGCGCTATGCTCATTGAGCGACCTTATTTAAACTCAAATTCGGGAGGCTAGAGCTAAAGCAGGGTGTTGTCGTCGTCCTTGATCAAATGAAGGATGGCCGCCAATAGTGCATCGTTCTTATATATAACCTCTCTAGAAAATAACTTAGAGTAAAAGGAGGAAGCAGCCAACTGAATCTCTCGTTGGTGTTTAAGAGTGTTTTTGTGCTCGTCAAGAATCTGGTAGAGAATGAGGTGTTGCCTTCGACCTTTAATGCATGAGTTGAAGTACTTAGTATTCTTATCGCCCTCGGTGTCCCAGGTCAGCCTAGCTTTGTGTTTCCAAAATTCCTCCTCAATTTTGAGGCGGTACTTCAGTAACGCTTTGGTAAGATTGAGGGATGCATGAGCCGAAGTAGATCCTTCACCGATGTACAGTATCTCCGTACGAGTTATGTTGTCTTCCGCAGAACGAACAGCCTGGAAGATGTTGCCGAAAGCTTCCTTACTCTAACGCGCGAGTGCTTTACGCGTGGTTTTTAGTTTGGCAGCCACTCTAGCTAAGGGGTCGGGGGTGTCAGGGTCGTTCTAGGCTGTTGAGACAGTGTCCCTGAACTGCGGGTGGTAGGTCCAGAAAGCAAGGAAACGGAAGCTTTTCTTGGGAGGGCTGGTCTTTCTGCTGACCTCGATGTGGAGCGGGGAGTAGTCTGACTCGGTTGGATTTAGGTAAGTAAGTTTGGTGTTGATCTCGAGGTCCATCCAATTCGCGTTGATGAGTGCTCGATCAAGGCAAGAGTGTTGGTGACGGGCACAGCCTTGCATGCTGCAGCAAGTAAAGGCGCTACCGAAGAACTGAAGAGAGGATAGGTGAGTGTAACGCCCCAGAACTAGAATACTGGAGAGCGGGGGCGTACATCGCCAGCTACGCATATTGAAGTGCAATCCACTTCGCTATACGGTCACGGCTGTCTAGATACATGAGGGTTTAACTTCAAGCCAACAGTCTCCTATGGTCATGAACAAGCCTATTGTCTCAATCACAAGCAAGTAGTAACAGTTACAAGATGTTATAGCACCAAATATACAATAGTAAGGCGTCCCATACATTACATATTCGGATGATCATGAAGCTAGTCGTACAAAATGTCAAGACTAGCAAGAGTTTTAGTCAATACATGATCAACCCTAGGATTTGTCAATCATGTTACAGCCCGTAGACGGACAGTAAATAATGGTGCAATACGAGCTAACACGTGCTCGTCGGCTAAACGCCTCAAAAGAATAATTTTACAATAAAGTGGGAGGACAAAAAGAAACCCACTTGTTGTCAGGGTTACGCCTGGTGGTCACCATCTGGCTGGAAGACAGGTGGATCCTCTGGTGCTGCTCTGATATCTAGCCACACAAAATCAGCTGGGTCAAACCCCAGAAAGAGCAAGTGCCACAAAGGAGGCTTCACTTAGGAACTAAAATCAGCATATCACAATAGAATATTAAAGATAAATAATAAATAAGAACTGATAATAATAGAGATAACAACATTAAACTGAGTACGAAGAAACTATTCAAGTAGCCAGGTCACAATCCTGAAACCAAACAAGGACCGGGGTTGCAGCCCTTCACCTGAATAAAAACCTGTCTCAAATACTATTGGTACAATGAAGACAATAAACGAAGAGAGGACACAGAACTGCTCCGGGAGCCAGGTTACAATCCTTAAACCAAACAAGGACCGGGATTGTAACCCTTCGCCTGAGCAAAACTGGACCCCTGATCTTTATTGCTAAGGCCAGCATAATTAATCATAGTATTAAGGTAAGGTAAAACATGACGAACATGGCATGGGATTGTAATAAGACAATAAATAAAGAGAGGACACAGAACTGCTCCGGGAGCCAGGTTACAACCCTTAAACCAAACAAGGATCGGGGTTGTAACCCTTTGCCTGAACAGAACTGGACCCCCGATCGTTATTGTTAAGGCAAGCATCAATAATCATGTCATGTCAAAATCTTGCACAGGATCAGGATAAGACTAAGCTAGAATAAACTCCATCCAATCAATCACGACCAATCAAGAGTACGGCTTGATACTTTTAACTAACTATGGTTATCACAGGCCTAGTTACTGGCAGATGCAATGAGATTATTCCAACAGCCACAAGCCCTACAGACCATCCAGTTATCCGGGTCGAATGTCCGTTATGAAGAATGCAACACGTGACTGTGTGCTAAAAATGTGCCCTACTCGTCGGTAGGCTACAAGTCCACTTAATGCGCCCAGATAACGGGATCGCCTGTAGCTGAAAATCTCTTCATGTCTACTGAATTATTCTAGTTTATTAGCCTTAGTCAATTACTGTAGGTATCCCTGACCGTGGTACTCAGGGATCCCTATCCTAGACATGATGCAACAGTACTGGTTTATTTGTACAAACGCAATCGCCCACGGTGTCCAGATCTTTCATACTTGTCATGTCAGGCTAGCTGTCGTAACAGCATGTCGAGATATATCATGTCAGTTTACTTGCCAAGAGTGCGCCACAGCGGACCACTATCGTGTTCTATTCTTATATTATCATAAATAAGAAAAATTGCATAAAATAACTAATAACATATTCTTGAAGCCAAGAAAAAGATCTACAACTTTCATGTTGGGAGTTGGAAGAAATTCTGGCCACAATTCAGCCAAACAGGACTTAAAACAGCCAAAAAGAGCCAAAATAGGTACTATGCGGCACTATTCAGCACTATGCGGCACTATTCAGCACTATGCGGTACTATTCATATGCGGCTGGACACTATGCGGCACTATGCAGCACCCTTATGTGGCTGGACCCTATGTAGTACTATGCAGCACCCTTATGCGGCTGGACACTATACGGCACTATGGAGCACCCTCATGCGGCTGGACACTATGCAGCACCCTTATGCGGCTGGACACTATGCAGCACCCTTATACGGCTGGACACTATGCGGCACTATGCAGCACCCTCATGCGGCTGGATACTATGCAGCACCCTTATGCGGTTGGACACTATGCGGCTGGGTACTATGCAGCACCCTCATGCGGCTGGATACTATGCGGCACTATGCAGCACCCTTATGCGGCTGGACACTATGTGGCAATATGCAGCACCCTTATACGGCTGGACACTATGCAGCACCCTTATGCGGCTGGACACTATACAGCACCCTTATGCGGCTGGGCACTATGCGGCACTATGCAGCACCCTTATGCGGCTGGACACTATGCAGTACTATTCATCATCTCTGCCAAAATCAGCACAGATGTACATAGAAATGGCCAAAAATACTTTTAGCCATAACTTTCTCAAAACAAGTCAAAATCCAACTTTTCAAAGGTCTATTTTGGATAAAATCGAATTATCTACAACATGGAACAATCAAAATATAAAAATAATGAAGTTCAATAGATCAAAACCCAAGAAAATCAAAAATAATATAAACTTAGATCTACAAGAAAATATCCATCAAAATGGAAAATGCCAAGTTCTAAAGTATCTTAGAATCAAGTAAGGAAGAGAATGGAACAATAAAACTTAAGATCAATCATAAAGCAAGTTTGCACTTGCCTAAGCTCTCTCTTTCTTTCTCTCTCTCTCTCTTCCTGGTAGGTGTAGAAGTAAATGTGGAGAAGAAGAAGAGTAATAAAGAGAGAGAATGAGAGAATGGGTTAATAAAGGATGATGGTGGTGGTAGGTAGGGGTTCTCCCCTTGGTTCATGATGAACCAAGGCAACCCAAGCCTAGCCGAACCAACCCAAAATAAACCGAGCCAAGCCAAGAGATATGCGATATAAGATAAAATACGTACACGTATTCTAAAATACGTAATACGAACTGCAAGCATTACAACTCTATCCACCTTAAAAGAATTTCGTCCTCGAAATTTAATCAGGAGGTTAGAATTGCAAGGACAAGCTATACTAATCATAGGCAAGCTATACTAATCAAGCAATCAAGAAATTATTCATGCAAGCACAGAATCGAAGGTATGAGGCATAAGAAAGATATTATACCTCACGAGTCAAACAGGTCGGGATATCGCGATCGGATATCATCCTCACGCTCCCACGTTGACTCATCCAAAGAGTGATGACCCCAAGCAACTCGGACTAACTTGATAGTCTTGTTCTTGAGTGTCTTCTCTCTTCGGTCCAATATAGACATGGGCCTCTCCTCATACGAAAGGTTGGTACCAACAACTAATTCCGAATGATCCAGGATGTGGCTCAGGTTTGGGATATACCGTCGCAGTTGGGATACATGGAACACGTTATGCACCTCACGTAGTGACGGCGGAAGAGCGAGACGATAGAACATATCACCTACTCACTCCAGAATATCAAACGGCCCTATATACCTAGGACTAAGCTTTCCTCGTACACCGAAACGAATGACGCCGCGGTTAGGCAAAATCCTCAGGAATACATGGTCATCGACAGAAAACTCAAGAGGGCGCCGATGAGAATCGGTCCAATGACGATGGCGATCTTGGACAACTCGAAGATGATCTCTGACTCTTATGACCACTTCAACGGTCTGAGCAATCATTTTCGGACCAAGCATCTGCCTCTCTCTAACATCGTTACAGGCTAGCGGGGATCGGCACTTCCTATCATACAGTGCCTCGAACGGTGCCATCAGGATACTGGCCTGGAAACTGTCGTGTTACGAGAACTCCACCAGGTGCATGTGATCTTTCTACGAACCATCGAAGTCGAGTGTACATGACCGTAACATATCTTCAAGAGTCTGGATCGTGCGTTCCGACTGGCCATCTGTCTACGGGTAATAAGCTGAACTGAACTAGAGGTGAGTTCCCAAACTTTCTTGCAAGCTACGCTAAAAGTACGACATAAATCTTGAATCTCTGTCCGAAGTGATACTGACTAGTATACCGTATAATCTGACAATCTGTCGGAGATACATCTCCGCTAGCTGAGCCGTCGACTGACCAACTCTGAACGGAAGAAAGTGAGCCACCTTCGTGAGCCTGTCTATGATAACCCAAATAGCGTCTTTGCCAGCCGGGAATCTAGGCAATCCAGTCACAAAATCTATGGTTATATGCTCCGATTTCCACTCGGAAATCGGCAATGGTTGAAGTAGTCCAGCTGGTCTCTGATGTTCAGCCTTAACTTGTTGGCAGACTAAATAATGAGAGACAAACCGGGCTATCTCCCTCTTCATGCCATTCCACCAAAAGTGCTGGCGGATATTACGGTACATCTTCGTGCCACCGGGATGAATGGAATACTGCAAACTGTGAGACTCTGCCATGATCACCTGTCTGATATCTCCACTGGGTACACAAAGACACTTACCATGTCGAAGTGTATCGTCTTCATGAATGTATAACTCTGGTCTTCGTCCTGCCTCACACTCTGCTCTGAGTCGCTGAAGCTTGGAATCTGCTGACTGTGTCATCCGGATCCTCTCGACTATAGTGGACTGAACTTGTATGCTGGCCATCAATGCCACACTGGAAGGGAGGACAACTTCTATTTCCATCTTCTGAAGATCGGCCAACAGCTCTGGTTGCGCTGTTAGGAAATAAACTCCGGCTCTCCTGCTCAATGCATCTGCAACAACGTTGGCCTTCCCAAGATGATACTGCAGGTTGACATCATAATCCACAAGTAGCTCCAGCCACCTCCTCTGACGTATGTTGAGATCCTTCTGGATGAAAACATACTTCAGGCTCTTGTGGTCGGTAAAAATTTCTACCCTATCTCCGTACAAGTAGTGCCTCCACAACTAAGTGCAAACACTACTGCTACCAGCTCTAAGTCATGGGTTGGATAATTCCTCTCATGATCACGAAGTTGTCGTGACGCATAAGCTATTACCTTCCCATGCTGCATCAGAACACATCCTAAACCTCTGCCCGAAGTATCATAATATACTGAGAATCCTCCGGTTCCATCTGGAAGCGTGAGAATAGGAGCCGTCATCAAGCCTCGCTTCAACCTCTCAAAAGAATCCTGGCACTCTGCTGTCCAAGCAAACTGCACATCCTTGCAGGTCAACTGGGTCAATGGTCCTAAAATTCGAGCAAAGTCTGAAATAAATCGTCGGTAGTAATCGGCCAATCCAAGAGAACTACAGACTTCTGCAACTGTGCTGGGCACTAGCGATGACTCAATGGCCACGATCTTTAGGGAATCCACTTCTACCCCTCCTCTGGTGATGATATAACCCAAGTACGAAATGCGATCGAGCCAGAACTCGCATTTACTGAACTTGGCATACAACTGGTGCTCTCGGAGAATCTGGAGGACAATTTTCAGATGATGCTCATGCTTCGCCTCACTCTTACTGTAGACCAGGATGTCGTCTAGGAACACAATTACGAACTGATCCAAATAAGGCATGAAGATACAATTTATGAGGTCCATGAATACAGTCGGCGCATTGTTTGCTCCAAATAGCATCACAAGGAACTCCTAATGCCCATATCTCGATCTAAAAGCTGTCTTTGGAATGTCCTGCTCTCTGATCTGATGATATCCTGAGCGCAAGTCGATCTTCGAGAACACGACTGCCCTTTGAGTTTATCAAACAAGTTATCTATCCTCGGGAGAGGGTATCTGTTCTTGATTGTCACCGAATTCAAGGTACGATAATCAACACACAATCTGGACATACCATCCTTCTTTTTCACAAGAAGCATCGGGGCTCCCCAAGGCGATCTACTAGCACGAATGAATCCCTTGGTTCTGAGTTCTTCAATCATCTTGTACAATATCTCTAGCTCTGACGGTGCCATCCTGTACTCTTTCTGACACTGGGGCTGTCCCAGGAATAAAGTCGATGGTAAAATCGATCTCTCGCTCGGGCGGTATCCCTGGAAGCTCTTCTGGGAAAACATCTGGAAACTCTTCGACTATTTGAGGCAACTGCATTGTTGCTACTGCCATCCGTAATACTAGAGGAGAAGGTTCAACTTCGCCTCGGGAGAAAAAAAAACTCTGGCTCTCCGGGAATGCTAAAAACAACCCTGCCAATGTGGCAGTCTATCCTAGCATACTGGTCCCTCAACCAATCCATCCCTAAGACCACATCATAATCGGCCATCAGAAACTCTATAAATCTAGCGAGGAATTCTCTACCGCTAACTACGATTCGACAAAAGGAAAACACTCTATCTACTCCTACAAGTCCGTTACCAGTATGTATATTGAGCCTTACTGATAATGACTCAGGCTCCAGTCCTACCCGTGTCACGAATCGTGCAGACATAAATGAATGTGAGTCACCAGAATCAAATAATACTGAAGCTGGAAAGGTGTTGACAAGAATAGTTCCTGTCACCACCTCACCTGGTGCTACTCCTTTCTCTCCCATGGTCAAAGCCAGCACTTGACCATGCCCTTTGGGTGCGGGTCCCCTCTGCTAAAAATTCCTCTGCCTGCTCTGGATCAGGGCTTAGGCATACTGCTACGGTCTCTGCTGCTGGAATGTCTGGGCCTGCGTCGGCAATGGCCTCGGGAACGGGTACTGCAGCTACTGCTGTTGCTGGACTGGTGTTGGTCCTCTAACTGAAGGACTAGAGAAGGCCGATGAACTCTTCCTGTTTAGGCAGTTTCCAACCCTGTGGTCCGGGGCACCACAAACCAAGCATAAACCCTGTGCTCTGCGACACTCTGATACCACATGCCCTGGCTTCCCGCAGTGTGAACATCCTACGGCGGAAGACTGCTTCTGCTTCTGCTGCTGAGGGTGCATCGGGATAGAATACTGAACCGACGTCACTGAGACCGCCCACCTCGGAGCTCCAATGGTCAAAGCCCTGGCTGCCGGGGTTGGTGCTGATGACTGATTCATCTGGCCGTAAGATCTCTTCCGACCTCCGGTCCTATCCACGATCCTCTGGGAGGTATACTCATGCCTCCGAGCTGGTATCAACACTGCATCAAAAGTCTGATGCTCAAACTGCTCAACCGCCAATAAAATCTCTACGTGGAGCCTCTGCTGGAACCGTTGGGCTCTATCGAACTCGGTCGCCACCAAGGTAGAAGCAAACCGACTAAGCCTGGAGAACTCGACCGCATATCCATCGACCGTCCTGTCCATCTGCTTCAGATTTGTGAACCTGGTCTGTAGATCATACCAAGCTATAGCATCAAAATACTTGGTCTGAAATCTCTTCCTGAATACTGCCCATGAAATAGGGGCTACTAATCCATCGGCCTGCGCTGCCCACCAGCTGCGGGCAAGATCCAATAACTGCAGGCGCACCATGGCCACCTTCGCGTTCTCTGGAATCTTGGCTGCTTCTAGAATTACCTCTATGTCCTGAAGCCATGCATCTGCAGCAATCGCATCTTCACTGCCGTCGAAAAAGGAAGGGTTCAAGCGCTTGAAGCTGTTGGCCGCGCTATTACCATAATGACCTCCTCTGGTCAAAGCGTCTGCCACCGCCTGGTGCAAGGCATCTCCTCGTCGATCCTGGGAGGCTAATAGTGACCTGATAAGACCCACCAAAGTGCCATCATCAGGCTCTGTAGGCTGGACGGGCTGAACTGATGGCTCTTCTCCAGTAGGCATGACTCTGGAGGCTACTCCTGAATGCTGGGCTTGATCTCCAGATTGCTGCTGGTCCGCGGGAGATGCTCCGCCTTGCTGGTCGGCAGGTTCAGGAACAATGTTGCTGAAGAAGGCGACAAAGGGAACAATAAGGAATGACTAGGACAGATCAAAGATGCAAGTATATGATCAGGTCAAAATTCTCAGGGATTGGAAGATACGAGCAGAGATCAAGGGCGAGTACTGATTGAGACATCTATTCGGTAAACCCTCACATATCTTGATTTACAAGACCTGCATGGACCACCACTAAAACCATGTAACGCCCCAGAACCAGAATACTGGAGAGCGGAGGCGTACATAGCCAGCTACGCATATTGAAGTGCAACCCACTTTGCTATACGGTCATGGCTGTCTATATACATGAGGGTTTAACTACAAGCCAACAGTCTCCTATGGTCATGAACAAGCCTATTGTCTCAATCACAAGCAAGTAGTAACAGTTACAAGATGTCAGAGCACCAAATATACAATAGTAAGGCGTCCCATACATTACATATTCGGATGATCATAAATCTAGTCGTACAAAATATCAAGACTAGCAAGAGTTTTAGTCAATACATAATCAACCCTAGGATTTGTCAATCATGTTACAGCCCGTAGGCGGACAGTAAATAAAGGTGCAATATGAGCTAACACGTGCTCGCCGGCTAAACGCCTCAAAAGAATAATTTTATAATAAAGTGGGAGGACAAAAAGAAATCCACTCGTTGCCAGGGTTACGCCTGGTAGTCACCATCTGGCTGGAAGACAGGTGGATCCTCTGGTGCTGCTCCGATATCTGGCCACACAAAACCAGCTGGGTCAGGCCCCAGAAAGAGCAAGTGCTACAAAGGAGGCTTCACTTAGAAACTAAAACCAGCATATCATAATAGAATATTAAAGATAAATAATAAATAAGAACTGATAATAATAGAGATAACAACAGTAAACTGAGTACGAAGAAACCATTCAAGTAGCCAGGTCATAACCCTTAAACCAAACAAGGACCGGGGTTGCAGCCCTTTACCTGAATAGAAACCCGTCTTAAATACTATTGGTTCAGTAAAGACAATAAACGAAGAGAGGGAACAGAACTGCTCCGGGAGCCAGGTTACAACCCTTAAACCAAACAAGGACCGGGGTTGTAACCCTTCGCCTGAACAGAACTGGACCCCTGATCTTTATTACTAAGGCCAGCATAATTAATCATGGTATCAAGGTAAGGTAAAACATGACAAAGATGGCATGGGGTTGCAATAAGACAATAAACGAAGAGAGGACACAGAACTGCTCCGGGAGCCAGGTTACAACCCTTAAACCAAACAAGGACCAGGGTTGTAACCCTTCGCCTGAACAGAACTGGACCACCGATCGTTATTGTTAAGGCAAGCATCAATAATCATGTCATGTCACAATCTTGCACAGGATCAGGATAAGACTAAGCTGGAATAAACTCCATCCAATCAATCACGGCCAATCAAGAGTACGGCTTGATACTTTTAACAAACTAGGGTTATCACAGGCCTAGTTACTAGCAGATGCAATAAGATTATTCCAACAGCCACAAGCCCTGCAGACCATCCGGTTATCCGGGTCGAATGTCCGTTATGAAGAATGCAACAAGTGACTGTGTGCTGGAAATGTGCCCTACTCGTCGGTAGGCTACAAGTCCACTTAATGCGCCCAGATAACGGGATTGCTTGTAGCTGGAAATCTCTTCATGTCTACTGAATTATTCTAGTTTATTAGCCTTAGTCAATTATTGTAGGTATCCCTGACCGTGGTACTCAGGGATCCCTATCCTAGACATGATGCAACAGTACTGGTTTATTTGTACAAATGCAATCACCCACGGTGTCCAGATCTTTCATACTTGTCATGTCAGGCTAGCTGTCGTAACAGCATGTCGAGATATATTATGTCAGTTTACTTGCCAAGAGTGCGCCACAGCGGGCCACTATCGTGTTCTATTCTTACATTATCATGAATGAGAAAAATTGCATAAAATAACTAATAACATATTCTTGAAGCCAAGGAAAAGATCTACAACTTTCATGTTGGGAGTTGGGAGAAATTCTGGCCATAATTCAGCCAAACAGGACTAAAAACAACCAAAATAGGCACTATGTGGCACTATTCAGCACTATGTGGCACTCCCATATGCGGCTGGATACTATGCGGTACTATACAGCACCCTTATGCGGCTGGATACTATGCAGCACTATGCAGCACCCTTATGCGGCTGGACACTATACGGTACTATGCAGCACCCTCATGCGGCTGGATACTATGCACCACGCTTATGCGGCTAGACACTATACAGCACCCTTATGCGGCTGGGCACTATGCGGTACTATGCAGCACCCTCATGCGGCTGGACACTATGCAGCACCCTTATGCGGCTGGACACTATACGGTACTATGCAGCACCCTCATGTGGCTGGACACTAAGCGGCACTATGCAGCACCCTTATGCGGCTAGACACTATACGGTACTATGCGGCTAGACACTATGCGGCTGGACACTATGCAGCACCCTTATGCGGCTGGACACTATGCAGCACCCTTATGCGGCTGGGCACTATGCGGCACTATACAACACCCTTATGCGGTTGGACACTATGCAGCACTATTCATCGTCCCTGCCAAAATCAGCACAGATGTATATAGAAATGGCCAAAAATACTTTTGGCCATAACTTCCTCAAAACAAGTCGAAATCCAACTTTTCAAAGGTCTATTTTGGGTAAAATCGAATTCTCTACAACATAAAATAATCAAAACATAAAAATAATGAAGTTCAATAGATCAAAACCCAAGAAAATCGAAAATAATATAAACTTAGATCTACAAGAAAATATCCATCAAAATGGAAAATGCCAAGTTCTAAAGTGTCTTAGAATCAAGTAAGGAAGAGAATGAAACAATAAAACTTGAGATCCATCATGAAGCAAGTTTGTACTTGTCTAAGCTCTCTCTCTCTCTCTCTTCCTGGTAGGTGTAGAAGTAAATGTGGAGAAGAAGAAGAGTAATGAAGAGAGAGAATGAGGGAATGGGTTAATAAAGGATGATGGTGGTGGTAGGTAAGAGTTCTCCCTTAGTTCATGATGAACCAAGGCAACCCAAGCCTAGCCGAACCAACCCAAAATAAACCAAGCCAAGCCAAGAAATATGCGATACAAGATAATATACGTACACGTATTCTAAGATACGTAATACGAACTACAGGCATTACAGTGAGCTTCAAAAATAAAGTTGGTGAAGTCGTTCATCGCTGTCGTGGGAGGCAGCCAGCCCTCCGACTTCTCCTTCCGGCAAGTGACAGCATTGAAATCTCCGATACAGAGCCAAGGGAGGTTGATATGATTGTGGTGAAAGTTGATCAGAGATTCCTAAGCTGTTTGCATTCGGTAATGTCACAGCTCCCATGAACAAAGGATAAGAGAGTTCGAGTCTGAAGAATGGGGTGTTCCACCTAACACGACATCGCCTGCCTCGAGTCATCGATGATACCATGCCTCACGCCCACAGCGAAGAGGATCTCGATCATGTCATGGCAGCCTGCGATGGCAGAAGGAAACCCCATCTGCAGTTGGATGTGCTTGAGTTCCTTTTGAGGAAGTTTGGGTTTGATGATCACCAAGATGTCAATTCTGTGGATTTTATTGAGACTTTTAATTCTTCTCATAGTAGGTTTGTTGGCGAGACCCGAAAATTCCAAAAAAAAATGTTAAGCATTGGAGTGTTAAGGGAGGGGGCGGTGGAGAGTTTGGCGACAAATCGTGTGATCATGGGCTTGACCTCTTTGGGGCGTCGATTATAGTTATTCTTTTGTTGGTGCCTATGGGTATATATATATATATATATATATATATATATATATATATATATATATATATATATATATATAGCAAATTGTTCTATTCCTCATTTGTTGTAGGGATGGATACTTGATCGTTGGTAATAATCACTGCATAAGTGATGTTCTATTATTTTATGAATCTTATTATGAATTGTCAAAAAGAATCTAAAATAAGTAGAAAGACCACTTAATAATAATTTCTTACTTCACATGATAACTATAGATTTAGATGGTCGGGTAAAGGCTGCTCACTAGTGCATTCTCTAATATGCTAACCCACGTCTCAACATATATTGAGGGACAATAGGATTCAAAGACATTAGAAGCTTGTCCAATTCAGTAGAATTCGTTCGATATCTCGAAGCTTTCAATTCAAGATTTTAAAAGTTTTCTTTTGCAAGGTGTTTTATCTTTCTTTAGTAAAGGGATATGATGTATATAATATTTTTGCTAGTTTTAGTTGCAAAAGTGTAAGCCAAGTTTGGCATTTTGTAATCCCATTTCAAATTATCAATAGAATTTTGTTCTTATGTTTTTGTATTTATTAGGTTTTCTACATTAAGTTTCGCTACTTCATTATCTATCCAGTATGTTCTGTTCATGTGCAAGTTCATGCCTTGATAAGCAAAACTTAGACTTGTACAACATCATGTCTAGTGATGACTTTATGATCAACCGGGATCGGAGCGTGACGTACGATGAATAGAAATAAAAAATTCGAGATGGATATGCAACTTTTTTACCATCATTTATAAAAATGATAAAAATTATTAAAGAAATAATATCTCTAAGATCTAATCCAAAAAAAATATTTATTTTAATAACTATGTATCCTTTACTTTTTTTGCCTTTCGATATTATTTTAAATTGGATTTTGAATCAATTCAATATGGAAAGGTTATATATTGGTTGTAACATTCCTGATGGTATACAGTAAATGTTATTATATCTTATGAGTATTTAAGTGATGGATTCTTCCTGTTTTATGAGTTTTATTAACATACTTATACCACTTCAACTTTTAATTGTCAAGTATTTAATTCCTTCATTTGTAGACTAGTTTAAGTCTTTAACGTTATTCTTGGATTGAAATTACTTGGACATATGATAAGGAGAATCGTATTACTTTATGCAGACTAGCTCAAGTCTTTTTTTTCTTGCATTAAAAATCACTCGAACATTTGATGAGGTGAATCATATAGGTCTCCATGAGTATATTACACAAAAATTAACTAATTAAGAAAGAAGTTCTCCCTCTCTCCATTAATTTGGTTATATATTCAAAGTGAGTTTAACACTATTGTTTTTGCTAAAAAAAATGAAACTAGAATTAGCTTTTGGAAAATGTCTCCGCTGCATTGAAAGTATAAATGTTTGTCATAGCTTATAATAAATAAGTAAAATCTTGTAAATAAATTTTATTGTTCATTTTCAAAATATAAGTAGTCTAAATCGAACTTACTAAGATATCACTTTTGTAGTATACAGATACACTTATCATAGAATGATGAAAAAAATATAAAGATGTAATAAGCCTTGAATAGTTGTGTCACACTCCAATCCAACTATTTAGATAATCATCGAGATAATCAACATGTTTGTATAAAGATTCAAACTTAAGACATGTTTATATAAACTCAAAGTAAAAGTGCAGAATATTATAAACCAACCTATTTTCAAACTATAAACATTGCTTCTAAAAGGTTATACTCAACTAAACTATGATATTTGCTAAATTTTTACAAATATTACATACTTAAAATTAACAAAACCCTACGATTCAACCAACATCCTAGTCCTGGTAGTGGTAGCCCAAGGCGTAATCTAAAAAATGTAAACATATAAAAATAAATTAAAAGCCAAGTGAATATCTCTATATAGTAAAAAAGTGTAATAACATCTCACATATAAGTAAATATATCCAGCTCTATGGAAATTAGGGCTAAAACATCTTTGAAATTTAATAAACCTTCCATAGCTTGTCTGTAGGCCATAACCATATTAATGAGTCTCAGTAACTCAACATCTCCTGAGTTGTATTACAACCAAACATATCTTGATTCAAAGAAGCCATAACATCTTTATATTACACATCTCATATTCATAAATAACTCAGTGAGTGCACTCACCTCAATGGTGTTACTAAACTTGCTACCATTTATCCAATCGTGCCAAAGTTGTCGACGTCGCCTCTGAACCTAACAATCCAACCCAATCAATATTCCATAACAATAAAATTAATTCAACCAAGTTTGTAATTATTATATGTTCAACCATCATGAAAATAATGCATTAGTTAACTTTACTAACAATATCAACCAATCATTTAGTAGAATTAAGCTAATTTAACAAGTGAATAAGCTAACTTACACTAACACATTCTAATTTATCCTTAGTCCTCACTAATCATCTTTTTAATTATACTTAATATATAATTATTGAGATTAAGAACCAAACTTATATAGTTAGATTCACCACAACCATAGGAACATTTAATTCTAGCATCCATATACAGATATGTAAGTATAGCTCGCAAATTTAAGAGGTGCTCAAGAACACTTGAAGTAAATCATAACCAAATTGAAAACTTAATACATATATGGATAGAGCTTTATGAGAGGAACAATTACTATGAAAGACTTACCAAATTTTAAACTCTCCGAGATAGGGAAATAAGCTTCTTCCTACTTCTCTACACAAGCTCCTATATTTTCTCCCTCAAAGGAAAAAACCTAAGCTCCTTAACAACTAAAAATGGATTACTATTGAAGATCTCACCTTAAAATGTTTTTAAACAGGTGTCCTTAATCATCTCCCATGAAATAATTGGGGTGAAAATCCCCACACACACGAAAAAGAGCTAACTAATAGGATATTTTCCCTCCAATGGGTCCTGTCGGTGCACTGTTAGTAAAATGAGCATAACTTTTTCATCTGAACTCCAATTTGGGTGCGATTTGTGCTCACTTGATTGTAACTTAAAGTTCTACAACCATATATTTTTACCAATTTAATTTACAAAATATAGGTGACAGGAAATAGTGATAAATACAGTTCCTGAGTCAGTTTTAGTGACAATATTCAGTAGTGAACAATTGTTTTGCATCTACTATTTCTAACTACACCACAATCATGTTTCTAACTTTTAAATCAATTATAGAATTTAATTAACTTCATAAAATCATATCATCATGCCTTTATAGCCTAACATGTACCAAAATGTATAAGTTAGACATAACTAAATCAGAATGTTACAATCCTCTCTTTTAAGAAATTATGTTCCTGAAATTTAACCATATGAATGTTTACTTACCAAAAAGTTAGGGATATTTTTTCTCCATATTCTCTTCTCCTTCCCAAGTTGTATCCTACAACATTGTGACTTCTACACAATACTTTAACAAATGAAATAACTTTATTCCTCAATATTTGTTCCTTGCGATGTAAAATCTGTATTGTTCTTTAACAAATATAGATCCTCCCTCAGTTCAGCAGGTTGAGAAGTCAACACATGAGATGGATCAGTTACATACTTTCTAAGCATTAAACACACCATGTAATCGAGTCAACTCTGGGGTTAAAACTAATCTGTAAGCTACTATCCCCACCCTTTCTAAAATCTCATAAGGCTCTATGTACCTAGGACTCGAATTTCCTTTCTTTCTAAATCTCATAATCCCTCTCCAAGGTGAAAATTGCAAGAATACAAAGTCGTCAACCTTAAATTGCAAGTCTTTTCTTCTCCTCTCAGCATAACTTTTCTGTCCACTCTGGGTGGTTTTCATATGCTCTTTAATTACCTTTACTTTCTCAGTAGCATCTTTACTAATTCTAGTCATTGCTCTAACATACTAGAGTTATGCACTTTATGCCATATAATGCTTCTTAATGAGCCATATCGGTCGTAGACCGAAAGCTGTTATTGTATAAAAACCTCATTAATGGCAAGTAGTCATCCCAACTACCTTTGAAGTCAAGTACACATGCACACAACATATCTTCCAAAATATGAATTTCTCTATTACTTCCTATCATTTTGTGGATGAAATGCAGTACTAAATTTCAAACTATGAACTATAGCATCATTTAAATTAGGCCAAAATCTTGAAGTAAATGTAGGATCCCTATCAGATACAATGGAAAATGGTGCATCATGTAAGCGTATAATCCCAACCACCTAAATATGTGCATACTTGTCAAGTTTGTAAATACTTTTAACTACTAGAAATGAGTTAACTTGACAAATTTATCAACAATCACCCAAATTGAGTCATACTCTCTATGATATCGTTGAAGTCAAGTCACAAAATCCATATTGATATATTCATATTTCACTGTGGAATCTGCAATCTCACATTTCATGTTATTCTACTAATAAAATTCTTTCAAATCTCTACAAATTTTAGTGCTTCATGGGTGCATAGCATAAGCAGAACTATATGCCGCATCAAGGATCTCTCTCTTTAATGTCAATTCATTAGGTACACAAATTTTGATTTTATAAAGAAGAGCAATATCAAGAATAATAACAAACTTTGTAGGTTTACCTTCTCTGCTTTCCAATTCTAAGAATGAATCATGACCTTGCAATTATCGAATACATTCTGTTAATAATGGCATCACTATGATGATTTTAAATAACATGACTTCTCTAGTCAAGCTCAACTCTACACCTATCAATCTCAACTCAATAATATACCACACTAGCACATTGAATATAAGACAATCTCCCCAAAAGTTTTTTGGCTTAGAGCATCTGTAAGACCTCTAAATTTTATATATTTTTGAATTATATTTTGGTTATTATATATTTATGATCATATTATATATACTTTTTTTGTAGCTTTAATTTTTTGGAGCATAAGAAATGCCAATCTCTAGAAACTTCCTTCATGAGTCTTGATATAGACAAGTTTATCTTCACTTTGGTATATCATGTCTCACTGATCAAATGTATTTTTTTGTATTCTATTTTGGTCGCACAACTTTTGGATCAATTTAGGCTAAAAGGTTATCTATCATAAAACTTGTCGTATTTTCCAACTTGATTTTGGGACTCAACATCAATCCAACCTAAACGAACTAATATATAATTTTGACTTACTTTGAGCCTATGCCTATGATGTCCCACTTAATTGAGTTTCTATGTGCTGCTTATTTTCAAATGACACATAAAATCTGTTTCTAGTTATTTCGGTGTTTATTTCTCTTGGAAATAATTTTAGGACTTAACCCGAGCCAACCAAACTTAGTAGAGACCACTCTAGGGTGTCAACTCATAGTAAAACCCTATTAAATTAATTTAAATCAATTTAAGAGCAGCCATGTGCTCAAATCTCTATAACTTTGACCAAAGTCAAACATCCTACTCAAATAAGGAAACCATTAGCACTCTAATTCAAATTGATTTATTGGAAGACAAAATAAACTCGAGTTCAATTCAAACCAAAACCTATATTTCCATAACACCTAGAGAATCAAAATCCTACATATATACTCCCATTCGCTGCCCAACCCCCTCTCCCCATCATCAAACCCGAGCCCTCTCTCCCTTTGGCCGACGCCCACCAAAGCCTAGGTCGACCACCACTTCAACCACTTTTCTTCGACTTCCAAGCCTTCCATTACCACTTCCACACCCCTCTCGACTTCTTCCATCCTAGCATCTCTCGGGAGCACCTTGTTACCTTCGGAGAGAGATCCAAGCCTTCGAAGATACCGAAAACTCGTTGTTTCAGTTTAAAATTTAGCAGCAGGTTAGCGACTTGTAAAATAGGTTAAAAATAGTTTTTGTCATATATTTTGCCTCCAACCAAGTTTAATGGATATACCTATATGTCTTCTTTGATGTACAATTGCTAACTCACATACTTCGTTTGGTCGTGGCGTCTGTTACATCGAAATGTATCCAAAATTGACGAATTTCTGTGCAGAGACATTTCCAACGACTTCGAACCCCGTTTGACCTAAAAAAACCTTGGTAAGGACTTTAACATCTATATCTAACATTTAAAATCATTGTTTGTAAATATTTGTAAGAATTTCCTATTGTTATATCATCACTTTGTTTCAATCAATTTTCAGATACCGACATCGATCAAAATCCATCTTTTTAATACTAAACATTTGTAGGATTTAAATATAATATAAATCTGATAAATTTAGATATAAAAAATCATACTTAATCCTAATTATTCTGATTCAGTATAGAATAAATAATTTCTATATTTTTTTATAATTGTTTGCTTCCGAATTGAATTTCTATATGGCATGTTGTGTTGATACTTTAATATAGCAATTTAGTGTATTTTTCTAAAAAGATATTTATATAAAATATATTCAGAATTTATTATGATATATTACAAAAATTAAAAGTATATATTTTTGTATATAATATTATAATAGGTTGTCATATATAGATTATTGTATTATAAATAGTATAGACTAGTTGACTTTTTTGTGACCAGTTTGGTCTAAATAAGGTAAGTATATATATGGTAAGTATCGTAATGATATTCATTTAATTTATTTATATTTTCTAGAAGTTCGTGATCACTTGTCTACAGAGGTTGGAGACGGACCAATACTTTATCATTTTGCCGGTAATCCAGGCAAGATACCTTGCTACTTTTCCTATAGTATTAAAATACATGGTTTGTCGTTATGCTAGAAGTATATGTGTTAGTAGAGTGTGTCCAGGTATGACTTGGGTGCCATCGATGTGGTTATCGATGTTCGTATGTGTGTCTGGTTGACTTACATGTATAGGAGTCGTACCCAGATTGTGTAAAGTTGTTTCTAAATAACTTATATGCCTTATCATATATCATACACGATATAGTGAGTGAGGTTACATTGTGTTGGCACGAGCTTCCATATTTGGCTAGCTACAAATGCGAGTTAGTCATGTGACGGTTCTTGTATTGATTAGATTTATTTTAGTTAGTGACTTGCATAGAGATGTTGATTGCCCGAATCATAGATGTGATTTGACCAAGAGATAGGAGGGGAAGACTATTAGTAGGCGCATGGAACAAACAATACACATAAGCCTCAATGTGCCCTGTTATAGTCTATACTGGTGGATATATCCGGTAGCGGCCACAAACTAGTATCCGATACGGTCGGAAGGTATGCTAGTATATATATCAGCATTGGTTGACGCTAATGCTACTCCCTTACCTACCCATATGGCCGAAAGTCATCTTCGACGTGCATAAACATAGTTGGATAGTTTACCTAGTTTATTTCTTGTATTTATTATAGTTATATTGTAGCTTATTATTTTGTATCTTGTTACGTCCCTCTAAGGACCTGGTTCTTTCCCAGATACGGTCGAGCACCTTTATCCTATAGTTTATAGACTAGGTATTGAACCCGAATTTCTAGCAGAGGATATAGTGATTGTGCCCGAGGAGTTTTCCTTATCTATGGGTTGACAGTTGATTAGAGTCATGGACATCTTATCTAGGTAGCTATGTCCTAACTATTTTATTATTTTAATACTTTATTATTTCCAACATTGTATCTTTATTTTTGTGGATATATTTCCATCAGACTTTTTATTTCAGACAGATCTTGTATTTGGATATTCAGACTTATTTTTATTTCTATTCAGTCAGACATTATTATATATCTTCTGTGTTGATGTTGTTGTCATGTGGATAAGATTATAGTGTGATGTTGTTGCTGTGGAGATGATAGATTACCTGTGACTGTTGTATTGTAGTTGTAAGATTCAACGTACTACGATTAGAATAAGTTAATTAAATTGGAAATACTTATTCTAGCCGTACAACTGGCATGCTCATGTCTTGGGTTCCAAAGTATTTTGGAATTGGGGCGTGACATATTTTGTGGCGGCCCATGCAGATCAGTTTGTCGTTTTTGTTACCTAAATTACCAAGGCGAGCCTGTAAATTAGGATTAAGGACACTTAGAATATCTCATCCACTTACTAAATTTATCGCCTTTGAATTCCAAATTCGTACTATCTCATCATGCATCCAGCTTGATTCCTTACTCCTTTCATAAGATTTTTCTTTTGCAGTAAGATGCAGTTGCGTAGTGGATGCATGGCTTCGAAGCCAACCAGACCAACAACACCACTCCTAATTATGCTAGGACTCCAGTGACGCTAGAAAACTCGACTCTCGGAGAGATTTCATCCAACCCGACAACTCCAGCAGGATTCGTACCACCAGCTCCGACTCAGCACGAGGGTCACCTTACAGACCCGGACACAGCAGGAGGGTCTGTTGCCTAGCTACCTCAATTTCCGATTCAGATGCCCTAGGAAGCATATCCGCCGTAGCCTTATGGACCGATATTACAGATGCCCCAGCCCGATGGCCAGGTCTAGATGCTCCAATTCTTTCAGACTATGATGTGGCAGAAGATGCAGCAAACTGAAGGTATGAGGCAGAATTTGATGATGATTATGGAGAGGTTGGTAGTACCAGACCCTGTACTGACACCTGCACCCGCTCCGACGGTAGGCACTATCTATGGCTATCGGCAGATGAATCTGAAGACATTTAAGGGCAATGAGATACCAGATAAGATCACCGCGTAGATGATCAGTACTCAGAAGCTTCTCGATGCTTCGTAGCTATCTGAAGGCTTATGGATTACAGCCGTTCGGACCCAGCTCGAAGGGAATGCACATCACTGGTGTGAGTTGATCGAGCGAGATATCGACAAAGATCAGACTTGGAAGTAGTTCTTGGAGTATTTCAAGGTGAAGTACTTCCCCTCTACAGTTTGAGATGCTCTCTATGACCAGTTTCTCTATCTCAAGCAGGGGAACATGACCGTAGACGAGTATGATGCTGAATTCAGTCACCTTAGCCATTTCGATACCATCCTAATACCGAATGACGTAGAAAAGCCTCAGAGATTTGATCATGGGTTGACGAAGGAGCTTCAGAGATATACTACTGCATAGTCTAGTGTTTTATCCACCGAGGTGTTAGTAGAAGCCCGTCTCTAGAAAGCTATCAACAAGGAGCCGATACTTCCAAGGCGCCCTACTACTGCAATTGTCCCAGCCAAGGGACAGTCAGGAGGACCTATCAGACATCCAGAAGGACTTCACCAGCAGATAGCTATACCATATCCAACGAAGGAGCTTCCGACTTGTCATAATTATGTCAAGAAGGAACACCTTCAAAGAGACCGTCGGAAGAGACTAGGACAATGCTTGCGGTATGGATCTGACCAGCACCATACCATAGAGTGCTCATAGCAAAGGGACAGGCCACAACATCCAGCTCCAAGACTAGCACTACCAACACTACCAGGACCGAGACTACCTGCTCAGGAGACTGCAGCACCAGGAGGACCACAGAAAGGACCACAGAAAGTACCATATTTACCACCACATGAGGTCCAGTATAGAAGAGCTAGAAAGCAGGTGGTAGGACATAGAGTTGGTCAGGCTTATATTATGGCACCAGTTGCGGAGGAACTCGAGGGAGTGGCGATTACATGTACTATCTTAGTAGCATCTATACCCGTAACTGCACTATTTGATTCGGGGCCCCACTTGTCTTTCATATCTAGTAGTTTCGTAGTAATGCATAGAGTAGCTACCTCGCCCTTGCCTAAGAGTTGGAAAATTCTTACGTGGGAAGGTATTGTTTCGGCCACTAGTACATGTAGAACTTGTTCTGTAGAAGTGTGTGAAAGAGAAATGAGAGTAGGATTTTTGGTATTTCCAATGCCGAATTTTGACATAATATTGGGGATGAACTGGTTGAGCCAGTACCATGCTGTATTATATTACCATAGAGGGAGTGTTATCTTTAGATTGCCAGGACGTCCAGAGTTTGAATTCATGCGAGGGATCATTGAGAAGGGAGTAGGGCCAGCAATCGAAGCTTTCATGTCCCTGGAGATAGCACTGCCACCTATTGTTGAGGAGTTCATGGAAGTATTTTCGAAGGAGTTGCCAGGTCTACCACCTGACAGATAAATGGAGTTTAGTATTAAATTAGTGCCAGGAGAAACATCGCTTTCTTCTAATGTGTATCAGTTGCCGAAGGAGGAGTTGGACGAGATTAAGGTTCAGTTAGAAGAGTTACAGACCAAGGGCTTTATTTGACCAAATGCATCACCTTGGAGTGCTCTAGTTTTATTTGTGCCAAAGAAGGATGGGTCAGTACATATGTGCATCGATTACCGAGCACTGAATGCATTGATCATGAAGAACAAGTACCCACTGCCTCAGATTGATGACTTGTTCGATCAGCTAACGGGAGCAAAGGTATTCTCGAAGATTGATTTGAGGTTGAGATATCACAAAGTGAAGGTGCGTAGAGAAGACATTTCAAAGACAACAATCAGAACTCGTTATGGTCATTACGAGTTCTTGGTGATGCCTTTCGGATTGACGAATGTGCCAGTAGTGTTCATGAATTTGATGAATACAGTGTTCCATCAATATTTGGATCAGTTCGTGGTTGTTTTTATTGATGACATTTTGGTATACTCGAAAAGCTAGGAAGAGCACGAGCAGCATTTACAGATTATTTTGGAGACACTAAGGAGCGAGAGACTCTATGGTAATTTAAGCAAATACGAGTTCTTCTTAGACCGTGTTTCTTTCCTTGGACACATTATCTCAGGAGAAGGCATTTCAGTGGAACCCGCCAAGATAACTGCAAATATATGGCCTGTTCTGACCAACGCCCTTGAAGTAAGAAGTTTTCTTGGGCTTGTTGGGTATTACCGAATGTTTGTAGAGAACTTCGGAAGGATTGCAGAACCGATGACTCGGTTGACCCATAAGGAGCAAGATTTTATATGGACTGAGGAGTGTCAGACATCATTTGATGAATTGAAGAAGCTTCTGACCACTGTACCCGTCTTGACGATTCCATCTGGACCCGGAGGGTTCATGATCTATAATGATGCTTCCGTGAAGGGACTAGAATGTGTTTTAATGCAGCATGGGAAACTTGCAGCTCATGCTTCAAAGTAGTTGAGGACTCATGAGAAGAATTATCCTACTCAAGACTTGGAGCTTACCGCAATAATCTTTGCATTGAAGCTTTTGAGGTATTATTTGTATGGGGGGCGAGTAAAGATGTTTACAAATCATAATAATTTGAAGTATGTCTTTACTCAGAAGGACTTGAATATGAGGCAGAGAAGATGGTTGGAATTGATAAAGGATTTCGAGATTGACTTGCAGTACCATCTACAGAAGGCAAATGTAGTAGCAGAAGCTTTGAGTAGGAGGTCTATGGCATTTTTCTTGACCACTCAGCCGTAATTATTGGAGGCCTTGTAACCTCCGTTATCCGAATTTTGGATGTTTTTCTAATTTTTTGTTTGTTTTTTTTTTTTTTTTTGAATTTTTCTAAATCTTTAAAGGTCGTGAGTTTTAAATCGAGTATATTTCTGATCGTGATATGCTAACATTATTTGATTGGGTCTTTGGTTTTGAGAAAAACTATACTATATATTTCTAAAAAATTTCATAAGTTATAAATATTATTATTTTATATAAAGAAAATATTTGTAACATAAGATTATAAATAAATATTTTTATTAACTATTTTAATTATTGATTACTAACTAATTGTTAGTGGTTAGTGTTATATTAGTGTGTAGTAATTTTCTACTATTTTCTCCTATTGCTATTACATTTACACTTAGCCTGTAGGATTTCCCTTCCTATCCTATAAATATTGGACACACCCAATATTTTACATCATAGCCAATGATCCAAAATAATCATAGCAGCCACCACATCCGCCACAACCACCCCAAACTCATTTACCACCACCACCATAGCCAAGCGCTGCCCTAACCCTCTGTTCCCGACCCATCTTCAAACAGCATCATCACCACCTATACCATCATGTCATCTATCATCCACCGTCCCATCGAACTCCATTTCCATCGCTATCTTCCCCAATTTGGTGTCCAGTACAACCGGACACTCGGACTCAACCCAGATCCCACAAAAAAGGAGAAAACCAAAAACCCTATCCAAATAAGCCCTAATCTCTATGTGTCCGACTCCCCGGTCCGCTGCCCCGGCACGCGTCCTACCCACGACCACCACATCCTCCAACTGTCGTGAGGCCACGCCTGGAACGCCTCCGCCATAGCCGTATAGCTCCACCGACGCAACCTCCTCTGTGCCAGCACTCCGGCGCTCCGTCGGTGCGCCTCTGTATTTTCCTCCACCCGGTGCGCCGCCTCGACCGGCCCTGGCTCCGCCTGGCTCTCCTCCACCCTTGGATGAGCACTATGCTCTTCTCCCCCTTCGTATCCTCCTTCCCCTCTTTTCGATTCCTGCTCTGTGATAGGGATTTGGAAAGAAAAAAAGGTGAATGTTAAATTGAGGCCAGTAGACCGAAACCCCCCTTTTTCCTAATATAAGGTATTTAGTATTTTTTTATTATTGGTGTTTATTTGTTTGCTAATTGCTGTAATGTGATTTGGGTTAACAAAGGGTTATAGGTTTTGGCTTGGCCCATACACAGTTATGGGTTCAGTTTTAAAAGAAAAGAAAAAGAATTAAAAGTTAATGTATATTTACAATGGCCTATGCTCTGAGCCCATTAGGAATACTTTTAATTAAAATATATAAATGAGAATTAGATATAACCTACTGTTATTTACTTATGTTAATGCAAATATATTCTTAATAGTATTATCATTACTGCTATTGTTGGTATCATTAATAATATCTTTAACTTTATTGTTATGGTGGATAGGTGAGTGGGATTTTCTTGGATTTTGATTTTGGGATATGGGCCCTATGTTTAATCACTGGAGGCTTATATTTTATTTGAACCTCGTCCTTAAATAAGTTACTTATCATGTATATATTTTCAAATACCTTCTAAATAATTATGAATATTTTATTTTACTGAGACTAAATATTATTAGTAGAATTAATTATAATTTCAAATATAGCTATGAGTATATAAATGAATATATATATTGTGTTATTATTATTATTATCATTATTAATGTATTAAGGGTATTATCTATTTTGGATATTTTATAAATATATAATTATATTCTAAAATATTATTATCAAGTTTCGACCTAAAATTCTATTTGACAAATTGGAGTTCTGGTCAAAATAATTTTTTTGGGTTTCCAAATATTATAAATGATTTTCAAGGAATAGTTATAAACGTTTTTAGTTATGCTTTTATTTTAAAATAATAAATCACGACTAGTATAGTTATTTTTTTATTCTTGAATCGATTATCGTGTTGGACTCTAATTTTGGGCTTCTATATACCAAATTAGGTTATTTGGCTATTTTGGACTCAAAGGAACTACCTGTGTCGTCGTGTGGGACCATCTTGTGGAGCATAGCATCATACATATCCTGTGTCGATACGTTCGTGTCGCGCACGTCGACTCCAACTAAATTGAGGCGAGTACATTATCTGATAATTTCTAATTTATGATAATTACTATATTTCTTGTACTTAGTGTAGATAACCTTGATTCTCGATACATCGGTTACACAGATTGGAATTTTTCGAATCCTGTCATGAGATGTTATTCTCATATATTGGTATACCCTGTGCAAGTCCCGTTGTAGTTCTTGTGCATTGTATAGACACCGATGCCTGAGAGGATTTGCTACCTTCTCAGAGTATCTCGTATCATAACGTACCATGGTTGGATCCAATGTACCAATCAGGACGGGGAGTAGTAGTGTAGACATGTAACCATGTAACCCCCGTTTTCAAAGAAATTTAATAAATGAAAAACAATTCCATATTTGCCCCAAATTGATTCCATTAGGTTCTAAATATTTCTATTAATTTTAGAATTTTTATGCGATTTGTTTGGAGTCGTTTGGACGTCATTTAAATTTTTTGGAATTAAATAACTGCTACCGTAAAAGCTGCATTTATTCCCGTTTTGGCAAAACGGTAAAAATCTAACCCTAGGGTCAGTTAGTAGTTGACCATGGTTAATTTGCCCTAATTTTATTTTCCTATAAATAGGCTCTTATCCCAATGTAAAAATTCTAATTTCAAAATCAATTTTAATTAAATCCTCAAATTAATTATTTAGAAAATTTCCTTCTGATACGTTCTGATACGAGCTCGCCGCCGGCGACCGAACTCCGGCGACCCCTCCGTTCTTCGTGTCCAGACCCCGCCGTCGACGACCAAGGGTACCAGCAAGTCGAGCACGACGAGCCCGACCCAACGCCGCCCACGGCCACCGCAGCGCTGTCGAGCTAGCCCGCCCGACCATTCACGTATGCAACTCTCCCATCTCTGGATCAATTTGCTAATTTCTTGGCATGAACATGTTCGTCTCAACGAGACGGACATTTTGCCCCTAGTTTTGACACATCACGACACACGGACATGAAGTAAACGCTTGCCCTAGTTTCGGACACGTAGGACACGTCACAAAATCGTGTCGTGGTGACACGTGGTTGCCACCATCGTGTCGAGAACGACACGAAGAACTCGACCATATCTTTTGACACAAAATGCGTGTCTGGAAACCCCCGACACGAGCTCTGGACACAAACTCGAGTGTCCAAACACTCGGGACACGAGGAAGAAGACCCCCTTTGCTTCTAAATAAATATCTAATATTCCTATTATTTCACAACCGGCCAAATGGCCCACTGGCCAGCGTAATCTTCCTCTTTCCTCCTGCCCAAGTTCGAATCCCCCCCTTAGACTTGAACCATATATATATATATATATATATATATATATATATATATATATATATATATATATATATATATAATTCAATTCAGTCATTTAAATTATGTCATTTAATTCAGTCATTTAATTTACGCCAATTATACATATATATATATATGTATAATTGAATTATATATATATATATATATATATATATATATATATATATATATATATATATATATATAATTCAATTAAATGACATAATTTAAATGACTGAATTGAATTATATATATATATATATATATATATATATATATATATATATATATATATATATATATATATATACAGTCATTTAAATTATGTCATTTAATTGAATTATATATATATATATATATATATATATATATATATATATATATATATATATATATATATATATATATTTATAATTCAATTCTGTCATTTAAATTATGTCATTTAATTCAGTCATTTAATTTACGCCAATTATATATATATATATATATATATATATATATATATATATATATATATATATATATATATATATATATATTTAAAGGAAATCTATATATATACATATATATATATATATATATATATATATATATAATGTATATATATAGATTTCCTTTAAATATATATATATATATATATATATATATATATATATATATATATATATATATATATATATAATGTATAGAAAAAAAAATATATATGTATAGATTTCCTTTAAATAAATTATGATAAAATGTAATTAATATAATATTAGTTTTATTTATGTTTTTGATAAACACTTCATATATTAATTTTATATATATATATATATATATATATATATATATATATATATATGTATATATATATATATATATATATATAATTTAATTCAGTCATTTAATTTACGCCAATTAAATTTATGTCAATATAAATACAGTGCCTATACTGTAATATGTATTTAAATTATGTCATTTAAATTTATGTCAATATAAATACAGTGCCTATACTGTAATATATATTTTAAATTTTGTCATTTAATTATGTCATTTAAATTTTTGTCAATATAAATACTGTGCCTATACTGTAATATGTAAATAAATACAGTGCCTATACTGTAATACATATTTATAAATACAGTGCCTATACTGTAATATGTACGCTTTCAATTATCTGCAATTTAAATTCTGCATTTATTTACAATTTATGTATTTTGTGTGCAAACAACCACTCTGAGTCCAAGCCTAGCATAGGTTGATCGGACTCAGGTGAGCCTACACATATTCGGGGTCTAGTCAAGTCATGTTGGACTTGATTCACAGCTTCGGGTCCTGTATCTGGACTTCGGTTCAATTTCGAATACATGGATAAAACAGTAAATAATTAATTATTTATTTTTCAGAAATTGTTACTTGTTGTTTTTGAATTTTTATATATATTTTAAGTACTGTAAAAATCTGGAAAAAATTTGTATTTAAATACTATGTTAATTTAGATAATTTATTGTAATTTTTACAGCATTTAATAAGTACTTTTAGTATTTTATAAAAATAGTAAAACAGAACTCGTTTTCAATGCACACTTGTATTCTGATTTTTTTAAATACTTACACTGGATCATAAATTCCAGAAAATTTATATTAAATTACTATAATTAACAAGGATTAATATGGTATATTATTTCATATAAATTAGTACGGTATAACTATCTTAATAATTATTGGAACACAATGTACAGTATGATTAATTAAATAATTAATATTGACTTGTGTGTTTTGTGTATTTTTGGGATATTTTAGTATCAGGACCTTACCCTACCTTAGTATAGAGACCTACTTGTTAGTCTAGACGTTGTAACTCCTCACTTTGGACTACTAGAGCTTTACCTAGCTAGTGTCCTATTAGGAGCCGTGTCACAACACTAGTGTAATCTTAATCATAACTTAGAGACTGAGTTGTATATCATTTCTACAGGACACCGGACATCTGTACCTTCATATTATTACTCTTGCTTTGCTCAAGGTAAGTACCCCTACAAACTTATTTACTGCTTATGATAAATAAACTGTAAATGAAACATGTTAGTACACTGCTTTATGAATAAACTGCAAGTCATATCTTCACATGCTTCTTACTGGTTCTCAGTACATGACATGCTTTATAGTATTCACTCACATGTTATAAAATGGGTTATGGAGAAACTGATAGTTGAGTACATGATCATGCCCCCTTCTCCCGTACGTATGTACCGAGCAAGGTTGACATTTTATATGTATACCTTGTCGTAGGCGTACCAGCTGTATTTGTACGTATGTACATCTATCGCTTGCTTACTTGTACGGAAGTACATTTTATATACTTGTACCACAGTACATTTTACACCTATTGACGATCACGTACCTGCTCCAGTTTAAACTATATATATGCATGTGTCGCTATGACAAATGTATCTTTTCCATGATAGTTGTGATTTTACATGATAGATTGTGCCATGTCAGGATTACAGTTATTTCATCTCTTACCATGTCATGATCAGTATTATATGTTTGTAATACAAGTACTTGCTCCCGTCCTGACAGGATAACGTTGTAGGTGTACTTTCCGAGGAGGAAATGCTTTGCGATACTTTTTATGGAGCTACTTTTGAGGACCTGGCCTTTGCTCCAGAAGAGGTCCCAGCGGGGAACCTTGCTTAGACTTGTCAGTCGACTATAGACTTAGAGTTATTACAACTTTTATTTAGTTACTGGACTTTGTCTCCAGTTATTACTTTGGAAGTGTATTAAACTTTAAAACATATTTGCTTTCATCTATAAATGCTGTGTTGTGACAAACAATCTCAAATGCTTTAAATATAATCTTTAGCACACTTAGTACTATCCTGACTATCTTCTAGAACAGCTTACTACACTTTTACTAAGCGTAGGCTGGACATGGCTCGGCCTGGCCCAACAATTTGGGAACGGGTCGTGACATGTTTTTAGTGGTGGCTCATGCAGGTCTTTGACTAAGTTGTTTGGTTACGTTATTGTACCAAGCATGCCTGCAATTAGGAACTTAAGATAACTAGATAACACCATGAATAACATTTAGAACACCTAGAGGATTACTAGGATTGCAACATAGGGAAAACTCATCACAACATATAACCGTTATAATGAGTCTTTTATTTGTAATTAAGTGGGTCAATTTAGACCAAGATAATACCCTTGGGATGACCCCTGAGGATCTCACTCTAAATCTTACCTCAAAATCTGTTTCTGCTTGTTACCATTTCCTCTTCCTTAATTCATTGTTGAATTTGATTCCTGATATTCGTTATTGACTTTGAATTTTCATTAATATTAATTTTATGGATTGAGTTAAGGTGTATCTGATAACATATTTGATGATGACAGTGAGAACGGTAAATGTCTGCTTTAATTATGGAGTTTAGAATTTATCGCAGCCATATTAGCTGGAATGACAAAAACATAGAGTCTGATTTTGGATATACTTATCCTAGTAATGAAATTTAGATTTTCTTGCAGCCATACCGGTTGGCGTGGTGAGAATTCTAGATAATATGATTATAGGGTGTATACTTTAGTTATGACTCCATCGTTTATTGCATCTATGCTTACTGTCGTGGCAAAATTCTGGCAACATGATTTCAGGAAGACGTGTATGGTTATCAGATCATATTTTAAATCAGTTTACTTCATTGTGACCAAATAAGCAAGAACAAATTTCTATCGATATTTCTTTTGTCTTACCATTATTTCTTCGTCTTAATTAACCCTGTCCTAATTACATCTCAATTATCTCGTATCTACTTCAGTTAGTTACACTTTGAAATCTTTTTGAATTTTCATATTTCTTTACTTGAAAAAGGCAACAAAAAAGGGTATCGTAAATCATCTAGCTCGGAAAGGACGTAAGCTGCTATCATATGGTAATCTCGGTGGGAATATAAAATATTAGATATTCAGATAAAATTATGGAAGAAAGCTTTGACTGAAATTAGAAACAGGAAGAGATCAGTAGTATCGGATTAGAAATGACTACACTAGAGAATTATTTTGAGAATAAATTATTTGGAAAGAACATAGGAGAATTTCTAATAAGAATAGCAGTAGAATATACATTAATGGTTAGAACATTAATATTTCGTATATGTATTTTAGAACTGGCATGGATATTTAAGGTCGAAATGTTTTTGAGAACTTGGATGATTTTAGGATTAATAATTCTCGAGATATTTTGTTTTGAGGTTATGATACCAGTTTAGGAATTTAAATAATGGGGAAGAGACTTTAACCGCATGTGGTCATGATATGAAATTGAACAACGATTGGTAAGAGAATGACTAGAAACAGGGGAGAGCACTACGTTATTGAGTAAAAGGAACCCTTAGAAATTTTTGTAAAAATTCTGAATTTTATGAGGATAATGATTAAAGGTGTAAGTTGAAAGGATTGTGAACTGATTTTATAAATGAAGCATAAAATTTTATATGGTAATAATGATGTTAGACTTGAGCAATACAAGAGTATCAATTGGAATAACGATTAACGATTTATGATCCTTGATTCAAGAATTTTGGATCTAGGTTAAAGGCAAGATGAAGGAATTTCGACTTCAGGATGACTAAATGGAGAATGAACTGCAAAATTAAGGAGGGTAGAAAATTTTGAGAAACTCTAAACAAGAACATACTTTATGGGTTAGTAACCTTGGAATACAAGTCAAGTCTATAATATTATGATTTTTGGTAGTAGTCATATAAGGGTTTGATTTTCATATTTGGACTTGTGAGATAAATGTATGATTGGCAAATGATGATCAGATAAACTTGGTAGTAGCAGAGTGAGATGATTGTCTTGACTTCCCTATGAAATCTTGCCTTTTGATTTCTCTATCATAATATAAAGAATTTGATTTTCTTTATCCTTAAATCATTCTTTAAGTTCTAATATCGCTAATTACTAAATCCCTTTGATCGCGACCATTCAACTTTGGTTATCTCCTTTATCAGACCAATATTCTTAATCCATGATCGTACTTAATTGATTTAGATCCCATCGTGATCTAGATCTCTATCAACATGTTGCTCGTGCTTGGACTACGATTATATTTCTCATCATGCCTAATTACTGTTTGACCAAGGATAGATTAACCTTATCTTTGATCGTGTCGAATTTTCGATTATGATCATGTTTGGATCTAGATACCATTATCACTTGTGCCTAAACTTTCGATTTAAATTCTTAATAATGACTAGTTTCGTGCTAACCATGTTTGACTTAGCCATCATTCTTCATGTTTGATCATGCCTAAAATAATATTTGGTCATATTACGATTTTATCATATCAGAATCACAAATTGTGCCCAAGTCAATTTGAAATTTATTATCTTTATTATGCCAAGTCATCGTCCCTTGATCGTGCCTAAGGCACTTGATAAAACCGTCTATCCTGTTTCGATCCCTCCGTCAATTTTAATTTCGAGGACGAAATTTCTTTAAGGAGGGTAGATTTATAACCCCCATTTTCAAAAAAAATTTAATAAATGAAAAACAATTTCAAATTTGCCCAAAATTGACTCCATTAGGTTCTAAATATTTTTCTATTAATTTTAGAATTTTTCTGTGATTTGTTTGGAGTCGTTTGGACGTCATTTGAATTTTTTGGAATTAAATAACTGCTACCGTAAAAGCTGCATTTCTCTCCGTTTTGGCAAAACGGTAAAAATATAACCCTAGGTTCAAGTTAGTAACTGACCATGGTTAACTTGTCCTAATTTTATTTTCCTATAAATAGGCTCTCATCCTAATGTAAAAATCCCAATTTCAAAATCAATTTTAATTAAATCCTCAAATTAATTATTTAGAAAATTTCCTTCTGATACGTTCTGATACGAGCTCGCCGCCGGCGACCGAACTCCGGCGACCCCCCCCCCCCCCGTTCTTCGCGTCCAGACCCCGCCGTCGACGACAAGGGTACCAGCAAGTCGAGGACGACGAACCTGACCCAACGCCGCCGACCAGCGCCGCCCACGGCCACCGCAGCGCCGTCGAGCTAGCCCGCCCAACCATTCACGTATGCAACTCTCCCATCTCTGGATCAATTTGCAAATTTCTTGGCATGAACATGTTCGTCTCAACGAGACGGACATTTTGCCCCTCGTTTCGACACATCATGACACACGGACACGAAGTAAACGCTTGCCCTAGTTTCGGACACGTAGGACACATCACAAAATCGTGTCGTGGTGACACGTGGTTGCCACCATCGTGTCGAGAACGACACGACGAACTCGACCATATCTTTTGACAGAAAATACGTGTCTGGGAACCCCCGACACGAGCTCTGGACACAAACCCGAGTGTCCAAACACTCGGGACACGAGGAAGAAGACCCCCTTTACTTCTAAATAAATTTCTAATATCCCTATTCTTTAACAACGTGCCAATTTGCCCACTGGCCAGCGCGTGTACTGATAGAACCTTCCTCTTTCCTACTGCGGTTCGAATCCCCCCTTAGACGAACTATATTTTTGTAGTGTTTTATTTTTAAAAAACAGATTAGTTACACTTTAAAAATAACAGAACCCCCATCCTAGCATACAGACCGAGCACAGCCACTGTAGTAGGGGTGGGCACGGGTCGGGCCGGGCCCAAATTTGTTGGACCCGTACCGGACCCGTTACTTGGCTGGGCGGGACGGGACGGGTCCAAAAAATATTGGACCCGGACCCGACCCGTTTGAAACGGGTCCGAAACGGGTCGACCCGCGGGTCCAAACGAGTCCAAAAAAAAGTTTAAAAAATTATATAATAGTAAACATTTACATATGTTATATTTGTCTATAAGAACAAAACAAGTCTAATGTCTTCCCAAACTTCTAGAATTTGTTTAGTAAACAATAAGATATTCTATTATATATAGACTATAATAACAAAAAATGCTAAAAATTGATATAAAAAAATATATACTCCTAGAAACGGGTCGGGCCGGAGCCCCGTTTATTTTGAAACTAGGACCCGTCCCGACCCGTTAATGTCACACGACCCGCCCCGGTCCGCCCCGTTTAAATTTCAAAATTTAGGAACCGGCTTGTTTAGACATTTTACGGTTCCGACCGGGTCGGAACCGCGGGTCCTAGAACCGTATGCCCACCCCTACACTGTAGTACCCGCACCCCCCTTTCCAGAGCATGGGATCGAACCCTGCTTATGGCAGTTGGGTTTTGGTTGAATTTTTGTTATATATTGTGTATATATATATATATATATATATATTATATATATATTATATATATATAAGTATTAATATGGTATATACTGTGTAATACTGTATTGACATGTGAACAGTAAATACTGATTATACTGCCTAAATCCTTTTTTTTTTTTGCTTAATTAATACATATATTTGTATATATGTTTTATATAATATATATATAGATATATATATAGATATATATATATAGATATATATATATATAGAGATATATATATTATATATATATATTATAGTATATATATATATTATATATATAGATATATATAATATATATATATACATATATTTGTATATGTTTTCATATATATATAATAATATATATATATATATATATATATATATATATATTATATATATCTATTAGATATATCTAGATAGATAAATATATATATTAATATTATATATTGTACAAATACATATATAACTATATATAAAAACTAGGAATATATCTTTCCAAACTTGATTTCTACATATTTAAAAATTAAATATTATTTTTGTATATATATATAATATATATTATATATATAGATTATTTTTTTTTTTATATATAAGATATTTTTAAAATATATATATATATATAGATATATATATATATATATAGAATATATATATATTATATATATATATATATAATATAATAATATATATATATATATATATAATTTTTTATTTATATATATATATTTTTTTATTATATATAATATATATAATATTATATAATAATAATAATAATTAATAATAATAACTAATAATATAATATAATATACTAATAATAATAAAATATATGTATATGTATAGATTCCCTTTAAATAAATTATGATAAATATAATTAATATACTATTGGTTTTATTTGTGTTTTGATAAACACCTCATATATATATATATATATATATATATTATAGATATATATATATATATCTATTATAGATATATATATATATATCTATATATTTCAATTCAGTCATTTAAATTCAGTCATTTAAATTCTTTAATTTACGCCAATTAAATTTATGTCAATATAAATACAGTGCCTATACTGTAATATGTATTTAAATTATCTTATTTAAATTTATGTCAATATAAATACAGTGCCTATACTGTAATATATATTTTAAATTCTGTCATTTAATTATGTTATTTAAATTTATGTCAATATAAATACAGTGCCTATACTGTTATATATAAATAAATACAGTGCCTATACTGTAATACGTATTTACAAATACAGTGCCTATACTGTAATATGTACGCTTTCAATTATCTACAATTTAAATTTCGCATTTATTTATAATTTACATATTTTGTGTGCAAACGACCACTCTGAGTCCAAGCCTAGCATGGGTTGACCGGACTCAGGTGAGCCTACACATATTCGGGGTCTAGTCAAGTCATGTTGGACTTGATTCACGGCTTCGGTCCTGTATCTGGACTTCGGTTCAATTTCGAATATGGACAAAATAGTAAATAATTAATTATTTATTTTTCAAAAATTGTTACTTGCTGTTTTTGAATTTATATATATATATATTTTAAGTGCTGTAAAATCTGGAAAAAATTATATTTAAATACTATGTTAATTTAGCTAATTTATTATATTTTTATAGCATTTAATAAGTACTTTTAGTATTTTATAAAAATAGTAAAACAGAACTCATTTTCAATGTACACTTGTATTCTGATTTTTTTAAATACTTACACTGGATCATAAATTCCAGAAAATTTATATTAAATTACTATAATTAACAAGGATCAATTTGGTATATTATTTCATATAAAGTAGTACTGTATAACTATCTTAATAATTATTGGAACACAATGTACAGTATGATTAATTAAATAATTAATATTGACTTGTGTGTTTTTGTGTGTTTTTGGGATATTTTAGTATCAAGACCTTACCCTGCCTTAGTATAGAGACCTACTTGTTAGTCTAGACATTGTAACTCCTCACTTTGGACTACTAGAGCTTTACCTAGCTAGTGTCCTATTAGGAGCCGTGTCACAACACTAGTGTAATCTTAATCATAACTTAGAGGCTGAGTTGTATATTATTTTTACAGGACACCGGACATCTGTACCTTCATATTATTACTCTTGCTTTTCTCAAGGCAAGTACCCCTACAAACTTATTTACTGCTTATGATAAATAAACTGTAAATGAAACATGTTAGAACACTACTTTATGAATAAACTGTAAGTCATATCTTCACATGCTTCTTACTAGTTCTCAGTACATGACATGCTTTATAGTATTCACTCACATGTTATAAAATGGGTTATGGGAAAACTGATAGTTGAGTACGTGATCATGCCCCCTTCTCCCGTACGTATGTACCGAGTAAGGTTGACATATTATATGTATACCTTGTTGTAGGCGTACCAGCTGTATTTGTACGTATGTACATCTATCGCTTGCTTACTTGTACGAAAGTACATTTTATATACTTGTACCACAGTACATTTTACACCTATTGACGATCACGTACCTGCTCTAGTTTTAAACTATATATATGCATGTGTCGCCATGACAAATGTATCTTTGCCATGATAGTTGTGATTTTACATGATAGATTATGCCATGTCAGGATTACAGTTATTTCATCTCTTACCATGTCATGATCAGTATTATATGTTTGTAGTACAAGTACTTACTCCCGTCCTGACAGGATAACGTTGTAGGTGTACTTTCCGAGGAGGAAATGCTTTGCGATACTTTTTATGGAGCTACTTTTGAGGACCTGGCCTTTGCTCCAGAAGAGGCCCCAGCGGGGAACCTTGCTTAGACTTGCCAGTCAACTATAGACTTAGAGTTATTGCAACTTTTATTTAGTTACTGGACTTTGTCTCCAGTTATTACTTTGGAAGTGTATTAAACTTTAAAACATATTTGCTTTCATCTATAAATGCTGTGTTGTGACAAACAATCTCAAATGCTTTAAATATAATCTTTAGCACACATAGTACTATCCTGACTATCTTCTAGAATAGCTTACTACGCTTTTACCAAGCGTAGGCTGGACATGGCTCGGCCTGGCCCAACAATTTGGGTAGCGGGTCGTGACAGACCATCCATTTCTCGTGCATGATATTGTTTTCCCGTGAGTGTTAGTCATACACTGCATGTATGACTAGCCAGGCCATGTTCCCATACAAGTTTCCAAGCCGGTCACTTGTTGAAACTAGTACTCCCCCACATAGATTGTATGATTCTGGCCTCTTGTATTTGATATAACCTGTTTTACTTACTCTTGCTCTAGTTTACATCTTCACCCTTGCCAAGCTATTTTCATGTACACTTTATATCTTCTTGTATAATCTCTCTATTTGTTGCTTCATAGTCTTTATGATTTATTTGGAACTGTTATTGGAAATGTGCTTCGCTCCAATCCTGACTGGATAACCATATTTTTAGGAGTTGTTATGCCCCACATTACTGAACTACATGACGATGCCAGCTAAGACAGATCTCGATGTTTCATTTACCGTGAGTTGTCTCCCGGGAGGTCTAGGCCATTTTTCCCTATTTAGGTTTATGTTTTTATCGGATTTGTCTCTGATACGTTCTTGATATGTATGATTATTTTTAGACTCTAGTTGTTTTAGTGTTATTGATATCTTTCCTATTTCATATCTTCCATAGTTATATGATATTAGAGTACAGGTTGTTATTGTAGATCAAAATATTGTAGATATATATTGGATACTTGACAGCGTTCTACCGCTGATACTTCAACGTAGGCTGGACGTGGCCTACGTATTCGTGCCCGAATATCCAGGTACGGGTTTGTGACACCTTTTTTTGGTGGCCTATGTAGGTCAGTCTTTGCAACTAGTACGAAGTCATGGTAGTACTCAAGCTTAGCCGTACTATTGTGAGCCTGCCCTAGGACTAGGATTTAAATCATAGAATATCCTAGAAATTTTGGTACTTAATCATATATTAGGATCTCTTGATAGATTTCAGGGATAACCCCTGAGAATCTCAGTCTAAACCCTATCTCCAAAGCTGCTTCCTCTTATTTCCACTCACACTTCCTTGTTCATTATTTAAATCTTAGTGTTCGTTGTTAACTTTGATTTGATATCGAGATAAATTTTATGGACTAAATTAAGGTATATTCTGATGACATATTGATGAGGACAGTGTGAAAGATAAACGTCTGCTTTAGTAATGGAGTCTAGAATTTATCATAGCCATACTAGCTGGTATGACAAAAACATAGAGCCTGATTTGGGGTATATTTATCTTGGTTATAGATTTTAGAGTTCGTGCAGCCATACCGGTTGGCGTTGTGAGAATTCTAGATAACATGATTATAGAATATATACTTTAGTTTCGTTATTGAAGCTATGCTTACTGGCGTGGCAAAAATTTCGGATAACGTGATTTCAGGTAGACGTGTATGGTTATCAGATCACATCTTAAATTGGTTAACTCCGTTATGACCAGATGAGCAAGATAAACTTCTATCATCACTTTCTTCGTCTTGGTTACTCTATCCTACTTACATCCATCAAACTACCTTATATCTATATTTGTTAGCCACACTTTGAAATCATTTAAATTCTTGTATCTCACTACTTGGGAAAGGCTGAGTATCAGCTAGTTCGAAAAGGACGAAATTTGTTATCATGTGATAATCCTTGTAGGAATATAAAATGTTGGACATTGAGATAGAATTATTAGGACAATGATATGACAGAGATTAATAACAAATTCAAGAGACCGGTAGTAACAAATTGGAAACGATTATATTTAGAGAATTATTTTGAGTATGGATTATTTTGGAAAGAACTTAGGAGGATTTCGAGTAAGAAGAGCAGTAGAATATATATTAATGGTTAGAACGATAAATTTTTCGTAGATGTATTTTAGAACTGACAAGGATATTCGAAGTTGATTTGTTTTTGAGAACTTGGATATTTTTAGGTTACTGATTCATGAGATATCTCATATTCGAATTAAGACTATGATACTAAATTTAGAAATTTAAATAATGGAGAAGAGATTATTACCGAATGCGATGATAATACGAGATTGAGTAAAGAATTGGTAGGAGAATGATTGAGAATTGGTAGAACACAAAATTTTGAGTTATGGAAAAATCTAGAGACTTTGGGAAATTCTTAAGTTTAAGAAGAATATTATGTGAAAGTATAAAATTTGAAGGAAATATGAAGGTTGATAATAGAAAAAAATGATATGGTATGGTGGCATTAGATTTGAGTATGATGAGGAGTATGATTTGAACAATGTTCAAGGATATTTTATAAACTGATTTAGAGATTTTGGATCCCATTTAGGACAGACTAGAGGAATTTGGACTTTCAAGATGGCTACGTGGAAAAAATAATTAAAAAAAATTGAGGAATTATAACAAGAAGTATGCTCCATGGGTACTGCCTTTGGAATAAAGTTCAAGTCTGTAATATTTATAGAAAAGTTCAATCTTTATGACCGAAGGTTTGATTTCGGTAGTAGTCGAAGTAGAGTAAGATGATTTGACTTCCTTCTGCAATCCTATCCTTGATTTTCCTATCCTAGTAGAAGAGATTGATTTCTCTATCCTTAAATCATTCCTTAAATTTAATATCATAGTTGAAGAGATTGATTTCTTTATCCTTAAATCATTCCTCCTTCATCGTGACCAATCGATTTTGGTCATCTTCCTTATCGTGCAAAGTTCTTAATTACTGACTATACACAAGTGATTTTAAATCCGACTGTGACTTGGATTTCAATCCTTCACTGCTCATGACTAGACTATGATTATATTCTTCATCGTATTTGAATACTGTTTTGATCGGGATTAGATTGACCCTATCCTTGATTGTGAAAATTTTGATCGTGTTAGATTTCATGTCATTATCGCTCGTGCGGAAAACTTTGACCTAATTCCCAATAATGCCAATTCCCTTCTAACCATGATTATATTTCATACCATTCTTGATTATACAAAAATTTTATGTTTGGACGTGCCTAGATGACCTGGCACGACTAGACGACTTTGAATCCCATGATCGTGATTTTAACGATCATGACTATACGTATTAATTTTGCCTCTGAATCGTGCCTGAAATTTTGGTCCTTGATCACGACTATCCAATTTGATTATGAACTTTTTTTATGTCAATTTGAGTTTGATCATGTCGGAATAAATTTTCCATCATGCCTAAATTTCGATTCTCTAGTCACCCGTGCTCAGACTTTATTCCTAATCATGACTAGGTTTAAAAAATTATCGCTCTATCCTAAATCATGCCTAAATGATTCTAGTCATTCCAAAATTCTAAAGCCTTGATTCTGAAGAACAGGTGGCAACTCTAGAGGGGGGTGAATAGAGTTTATATAGAAAATAACCAATTAAAAATTAACTCTTTCACGAATTATAAATAATCAGAGTAAAATGCGGAAAGTAAATGAAGAGCAAGAAAGCATACGCAAACACAGCGATTTTAACCTGGCTTCCCTCGTGGAGGACTAGTCCAGGCATGAGAACTCTAGCTCAGGATTAAATCCACTATTTGTGAAATAGTAGTTTACAACCCGTGCCTTTACTTCAGAAGAGCACGTCAACTTCTTACAGAGGATCGCAGTGGCGATTTGCTTGGAATTGTCCAAGCGACTTCTTCAACTCTTGCACAAGAATCCTAACTGAGAGATGCTGAGCACTCGAGACTTAGGAGGTTTGTGGCTAGTAGATGGGAAGGGTATGGCTTATTTGAGCTATAAGAGAGAAGAGAAAAGAAGATTGGATGATTTGAAATGAGAAAATTCATGGCCTATTTATAGTGTTTTTGTAGGCAGAATTCGGCCAGAATTCGGGTAGGAAATTTCAAATATTTGGCCGTTGGACAACTAGCAACCAGCTAACCCTAAAATTAGGGATGCTGATTTTTAGGGGACAGAATTCAGCCCGAACTCTGTGTGGAGGCAGAGTTCGGCCCGAACTCTGTCTCCAGAGCACAGAGCTGGTCTAAGTGGCCAGTGGGTATTTTTCTGGATGGTGGAGTTTGAGGATTATTGGGTAGGCTATAGGTCAAGTCTCAAGAGCCCAGCATGACACAGTTTACATCAGTCTAGACTCAACAAAAGTGTAAAATACAGACTCAAAAATAACTGAGAAGCTGAGACTGAGCTGACTTCTGACTTGAGCTTAATGTAGACGTCGTGTGTCGTATTGAATTATTACAAATATTATTTAGTCAATGTTATCAATATTTGGTTGACTGTGACTTTGTGTCAACAATCTCCCCCATATTGATAATTGACAAAATAATATATGTATATTCAATATTCATACCTGGACACAGTTGATCACAAAAATATAGCTCCCCCATAATCAATGCCAAGCAGAAATAATAGCTCCCCCGTAACTGGTGAACGGTGCCGAGCTAGAACCAATAGCTCCCCCGTAAATAATGCGTTGAACCTGTTGGCCTGATAAATAATATCTCCCAAAAGCACCAAATAGCACATATATACTAAAAGTAGTTTTACAAGAGTTGTAAATAAGAATATACATATTTCTCCCCCTTTTGGCATTAGCAATATAAACTGCATATGAATAATAATGATGCAACCACACCAAATAGAGAAGAAACTATATATGAATGATCAAAACGAGCAACTAGCATAGAATAATAAACTACGATAAGCATAAAATGTCATCACACATAACCAGAGTCATCAAATTACCAGAGTTTTAATACAACCCAAGTACATAAAGCCAAATAAAACTAAATAGCTGTAAATCAGAAGACATAAACTAGAATCATCAGCAGCAGTAGCAGATAGTAGACGCCATCTCCATCATGGAGCACGAGAAGGCCCAGCGGAGTCTGAATGATCAGTGAATGAACGACTGGGGTCCACAATAGCAGCATCCGGATCCAGGTAACGCAAGACCCAGGGGTCGTCAATGCGATATCCAGCGCGACCAGGATCCCGCTCTATGGGAATGGGCATAGAAGGGTGCCGAGACATAGAATACCGAATATCGTGCAGCGAGTTGCTGAGGGCACTCATCTGCAGGGTAGTCCGGTAGTCCATCTGAGTCCAGCAATCGTCCTCCAATGCGAAACGATCTCTGAGCATGGTCTGGATGGATTCAAGAGTAGCAGGAGGAGGTGGCACATCCTGTCCAAGTGGAGGGGCGTCGGGCTCCTCATCATCAGAATGCTCAGAAGTGTCAGGATAGGCGACGACTGCCTGAAGACGTCGTGCCTTGGAAAGGAATACAGGAGCAGGCAAGAAAGGACAATCATGAATAGGGACAATGAACGCACGGAAAACCATAGGAATATACAAAGGATAAACCAGGGCTCGTGGTTTCTTCCTACAGTTAATCATCCAGTCCATCATGGTACGTGGAAGATTGAAAGAAACACAAAAGTGAAGATGATATAAAGCTGAGATTTCAAAATATATAATGTCATCGGTAGAACCCGCCTTGGGTAGAATGGTATTGAAAACAATTCGATGAAGTTCATAGAAGTAAGGATTAAGATATTTAGCCATAAGCTTGCGAGGACGTGTGTACGGAGTACATAAGTCGTCCTTGAAGCTTTCAAGGGAAATCCCGTCGGGAAAATGGAACGACCGAGCATCAACAAGCTTTTCCCAAGAATTGGGCTCTTGAAGATCAAGATATTCGGCTAAGTCAAAATAATCAAATGAGATATCGATACCCGCAACACGTGAATAGATGTGAGTATCATCAAAAGTCAAGTTGCAGAAAAACATTTGTATGGCACTACGATATATGACCGAAGTAGACGTAACAAGTTCGTCAAGGCACAGGTTATGAAAGAGTGCATCATAATGAAAAAAAATTGAGAAGTCAATAGGGTGTCCCTCAAACACCGGACGTGTCCGAAAATCACTAAACCATGTATTGGACGCGTCTAGTGATATAAAAAGTCGATCATCGAAGGTGTTTGGATCACGTGGACGAGAAGGGTTGAACAATGGATGAGGTGGTTGATGTTGTTCAACAGGTTACTTAACGGGAGGAGGAGCATTCGACGAGGACGCTCCCTCGATCCGAATTCTCTTCCCATGGTTAAACAAGCGAGGAGCCATTGCACAAAATAGAGAAATAGAATAGATAATGAGAGTGAGTTATACCTCGAAGCAACAATGAACAGTGAAAGAGAATGAGAAAATAGCCCTTCTCCTTGATTTTGATGAGAAATAGAGCACTTTGGAGAGAAAACTAGGGTTAGGGTTTGTGAAAATATGTTTGGAGAGGTGAAGGTGATGGTAAGAATGAAGGAGAGATAGGAAAACCCGAATATAAGGGAAAGGTTTTCTTTGGTCGGAGCAAATCTGGACCGTAGGATCACATTTGATCAAACGGCTGAAGCTGTCCCCGATTCTGGAATAGGGGAACCGAATTCGGCCCGAACTCTGTGGAGGACAGAGTTCGGCCCGAGTTCTGGATCCTTGTTCCAGAACTGAAAACAGGCAAAAAAATTAAGTATGGGAAATCAAGTTAGAAAAAAAAGATAGCTTTGAAAGATTCAATCAATTAGAATAATAGTAGAATAAAATTGAAAAATATTGAATCAGCAGTAATAAATCAAAACGAACCATATAATAAATAACGAAATATATCATAATTCAATAGTTTGAAGTTGCCATGGGTTAGCTGTAGGAGCCGGATCCCAGCTAGCGGTAGTCCTGCGGACTAGTGCACCGTGTCGCTTAGGCTTTTACGCCTTGTTATCAGAAGGGCCCTTTCGGCTTGTACCCATAGCAAATTCATCGTAAGAGAATCATAATATAATCGATATTTACGCAGGTGAGTTTTAATTTATGACAGCTTCATCTAAAATTTCAAGTTCACGACAAAGAAAATTGAAGCGCTCTTCAGATAATGGCTTAGTAAAGAAGTCTGCTAGCTGATGATCAGTATCAATAAACTCTAAGTTAATCGTGCCATTTTGCTGATGATCACGCAAAAAGTGGTGTCTAATTTCAATGTGTTTTGTGCGTGAGTGACAGATAGGGTTCTTAGTCAAGTTAATAGCACTAGTATTGTCACAGAATAAAGGAATGTGCATGAAAGATAGATTGTAGTCTTCAAAGGTTTGCTTCATCCACAGAATTTGTGCACAACAACGCCCAGCTGCGATGTATTCAGCTTCTGTTGTGGATAGTGCGACAGAATTCTGTTTCTTGCTAAACCAAGAGACTAAAGCCTTTCCTAATAAATGACACGTGCCGCTTGTACTTTTATGGTCGACCTTGCATCCAGCAAAATCAGCATCAGAGTAATCAATGAGGTCAAATGATGTTGACTTGGGATACCATAGGCCCACTGTAACCGTACCCTTAAGGTATCGAAAGATACGCTTAACAGCGGTTAAGTGTGATTCCTTAGGATTTGCTTGATATCTAGCACATAGGCAAACACTAAATATGATATCGGGGCGACTAGTAGTTAAACAAAGTAAGCTGCCTATCATACCTCGATACTTACGTTGATCAACGGGTTTGCCGCTCTCATCTGGTTCGAGTTTGGTTGAAGTAGCCATTGGAGTGCTGATTGGTTTGACGTTGTCAAGATCGAACTTTTTCAGCATGTCCTTTGTATACTTCGACTGACAGATGAAAGTTCTATTAGCCATTTGTTTCCACTTGCAGACCAAGAAAGTAGTTGAGTTCTCCCATCATGCTCATCTCAAATTCTGTCTGCATACGCTTGGCAAATTCTTGACAGAGGGTTTCATCAGTAGAACCAAAAATGATATCATCAACATAAATTTGAATTAATAGAATAGTGTCTTTAAAAGATTTTATAAAAAGTGTAGTGTCAATTTTCCCTTTTGAAAAACCTTTCTCAAGCAAGAAACTGCTTAGCCTTTCATACCAAGCTCTGGGGGCTTGTTTAAGGCCATATAGCACTTTCTTTAGCTTGAACACGTGGTTGGGAAATTTGTGATTTTCAAAGCCAGGGGGTTGTTTTACATAAACTTCCTCCTTAATAAAACCATTCAAGAAAGCACTTTTCACATCCATTTGAAATAATTTGAAATTTTGACAATTTGCAAATGCACAAAGCATCCGAATGGATTCTAGTCTAGCAACCGGAGCATACGTCTCATCGTAGTCGATACCTTCCTCTTGGTTGTATCCTTGAGCTACTAGACGAGATTTGTTGCGTGTGACTGACCCATCTTCATTCACTTTGTTTCTAAACACCCATTTAGTACCAATTATCGAGTGATTTGCCAGTCTAGGAACTAGTTCCCACACTTGGCTCCTCTCGATTTGGTTGAGTTCATCTTGCATAGCAGAAATCCAAAATTCATCATTAAAAGCTTCAGAAATGTTTTTCGGCTCAACTTGTGAAATAAAGGCAGTGCTAGCAATAGAGTCTCTTAGTGATGATCTGGTAGTTACTCCACGTGAAACTTCACCTATCACTAAATTTTCTGGATGAGAAGGCTTGAAAGAGAATTTCTTTGGCAAGCCCTCCAGAGAATTTGTTTCGGTAGAAGTATTCATTGGAGTAGAAGTTGATGGCTCAACGTCATCATCAAGAGTACTTGCTGCACTGTTATCTTCATCAAAAGTCACATTTGTTGACTCTTCCACAATTAGTGAGCGTTTATTAAAGACTCTATATCCCTTACTCTTGGCGGCATAACCAAGGAAAATACCATCATCAGCTTTGGCATCAAATTTGCCTAAGTTGTCTTTGGTGTTAAGGATAAAACATCTACATCCAAAAACTTTAAAATAAGAAACATTGGGGGTTCTCCCAAACCAAAGCTCATAGGGTGTTTTCTTCGTAATGGGACGAATAAGCACCCTATTCAAAATGTGGCATGCTGTACTGACAGCTTCTGCACAGAAGTATTTCGGAAGTAAAAATTTATTCAACATGACTCTAGCCATATCGCCAAGAGTCCTATTCTTCCGCTCCACAACACCATTTTGTTGAGGAGTTCTTGGACAAGAAAATTCATGATCAAGACCATTAGAATCACAAAACTTTTCAAAATCAGAATTTTTGAATTCGTCTCCATGATCACTTCGGATACGAGTGATCATGTAGCCTTTTTCGTTTTGAACTTTCTTAACAAAAATCTTAAAAACTGAAATAGCATCACTTTTGTTTGTGAGAAAGAAAACCCAAATAAATCTCAAAAAATCATCAACAATAACAAACGCATAAAGTTTACCACCAAGACTAGCTACTCTACTGGGACCAAATAAATCCATATGGAGTAGTTGCAAGGGTCTAGTAGTACTTACAGAGTTGATGGAATGAAATGAGGATTTGGTTGCCTTGTTTATTTCACATTCGGCATATACCGTGTCCTTTTTGAATGTGATATCGGGCAATCCTCTCACTAGCTTCTTGGTCGATAGCCTGGATATATTATCCATATTGGCATGACCAAGACGCTGGTGCCATAGTAGCCGTTCATCTTTGTGAGCATATAAGCATCTATCTGCATTGTTAGTATTTCTAGACAAATAGAAAGTATAAATGTTATCCTCTCTAACCCCTTCAAAAGCAATGTCTCCCGTTGACCTATCATAAATAAGGCATTTGTTTTGTCCAAAGTTAATGTCATATCCATGGTCAGCAAGATGACTAATGCTGAGCAGGTTATGCTTTAACTCGGTCACTAGGCAGACATCCTTTATTACGGGAGAGGAGGGATAACCAATATTGCCATTACCTATAATATACCCTTTGAGGTTGTTGCCGAAGGATACATATCCTTCTCTCTTCATCGATAGTGATGCGAAAAGATTTGCGTCTCCTGTCATATGCCGCGAGCATCCACTATCGAGAATCCACTTACTCTTAGTTGAGGAGGGAAGGTCCACCTACATCAAGAGTAGATGTGACCTTTGGTACCCAATTTCTTGAGGGTCTTGAAAAGTTAGTTTTTGGAAACCATGCATATACTTTTCTATCAACTAATCTTCTAATTCTACATTGTGGTGATATGTGTCCATGTAAACCACAATAAGTACATGTAGCATTCCTATTCACAGTAGGAGCATGCTGATGATGTCTATAAGCAGTGTAATGAGCAGAATTAGCATGATGATGATGATTATGCATAGAGTACTGTGGAGTGGCATGGTGATATTGCATATATGGAGCATGGTGATGTTGTCTATATGGCATGGCATGATGAGGTTGTCTGTATGGCATGACATGATGTGGTTGTCTATATGGCATGACATGATGAGGTTGTCTATATGGCATGACATGATGAGGTTGTCTATATGGCATGGCATGGTGAGATTGTCTATATGTGGAGTGATGTTGATTGTGTCTTTGTGCAACATGATGATGACTGTATCTATGTGTAGCATGATGTTCATGTGACATATGATGATTATTTCTACGTGCATGAGGTTTGTGACCTTTGTGAAATTGTGTGTATATGAAAGCATGATTATGTGTTGTAGATGGATGATGTGGATGTCTAGTATGAGAGGTGTTATGATTTGTGGGTGTCTCATAAGATTGGGTTTGAGGTTAAGCAACCTGTTTACCCAATTTAGTCTCTAATCTCTTGGAGACAGCCTGCAAATCAGTAACCTTAGCATTTAAACTATATATCTTAGTCATAGAAATCTTATGTCTACTTTTTTCTTCAGCAAGCATCGTGTTGAGTGTTGTAATTTCTTGTGTTTGTTGCTCAATACGTGTTTCAGCATCATGTAAGCTTAATTTAAGCTTGGATACTTCATCAGTGTCATCAGTGGGTGTCGTGTTTCTAATGTTATCAAGTAATAGAGAAATTCTTTGTATTTCGACTTCAAGACTTTTGATTTTATCCTTGGCATGTTTGTATTTACCAATGACCTTTTTGTGATCATCGAGTAAATCAGTGAAGGCATCGCCAAATTCATCAAAAGAGAAGTCATCTAAAGTTTCGTTAGATACCTTGTTGGAAGTTGCCATTAGGCATACATTTGCTGTATCTTGAGGAGAGTCCTTTTCTTCCTCGGAGTCACTTGCTTCACTTTCATGCCACATACTTGTGTTGGCATATTTCTTTGATGAGATCTTCTTGTATGGCTTCTCATAGTGGTTGCCCTTCTTCAAGAATGGACAGTCTTTTCGGACGTGTCCAGTCTTTTTGCAACCATAGCATGTTGGCTCTTCTTCGCTGTCTTCTTGTGATTCCTTCTTTCTTTGATTGAAGCGAAGGAATTTCTTGAAGTTGCGAACCATGAGAGCTTGGTCTACATCATCCGAGTTGTCGTCTTCGGTCTCATCGTGATCAGCCCTTTGTCGATGAGCTTTGAGTGCGATCTCCTTAGTCTTCGGAGCAGGCTCTTCGAAGTCCTTGAGGTCAAGCTCGTGAGTCATGAGCTTACCCATCAAGGTCTCCATTGACATGGTTGTGAGATCGTTCCCTTCTATGATGGCTGTCACCTTGGGGTTCCAAATCTTTGGTAGCCCCCTGAGTAGCTTGCGAATCTTCTCGTGGTTTGAGTATTGTTTGCCAAGCGAGGATAGAGGATTGATGATGTCGAGGAATCTTATGAACATTTGAGTGATCGTCTCATTTGGCTTCATCTTGAAAGCCTCGTATTCTTGAGTGAGACGGCTTATCTTAGATTCCTTGACTTGTGTGGTTCCTTCATGCGTCACTTCTAGAAGTCTCCATACTTCATGAGCAGTGGTGCATGTAGAGACCCTGTTGAACTTATTCCTGTCTATAGCACAGAATAAAGCATTAATAGCTCTAGCGTCTAGACTTGCCTGTTTCTTTTCCTCGACAGACTATTTGTCGCATGGTTTCTCAATGAGGTCACCATCGACAACTATCCTGGCGGGCTTTTTGTAACCGTCAGTGACGACAGTCCATAGGTCAAATTCTAGAGACTTAAGATAGAAGCTCATCCTCGTTTTCCAATATGTGTAGTTAGTTCTATCAAATAGGGGAGGCCTATGAGTGGACTGACCTTCACCATGATTGGAAATCAAGGATTGTGTGGTTGCCATGGATCAGCTCTTAGGATGTTAGTCCTTGTAAAGAGAACAGAGCTCTGATACCAATTGAAGAACAGGTGGCAACTCTAGAGGGGGCTGAATATAGTTTATATAGAAAATAACCAATTGAAAATTAACTCTTTCACGAATTATAAATAATCAGAGTAAAATGCGGAAAGTAAATGAAGAGCAAGAAAGCATACGCAAACACAGCGATTTTAACCTGGTTTCCCTCGTGGAGGACTAGTCCAGGACTGAGAACTCTAGCTCAGGATTAAATCCACTATTTATGAAATAGTAGTTTACAACCCGTGCCTTTACTTCAGAAGAGCACGTCAACTTCTTACAGAGGATCGCAGTGGCGATTTGCTTGGAATTGTCCAAGCGACTTCTTCAACTCTTGCACGAGAATCCTAACTGAGAGATGCTGAGCACTCGAGACTTAGGAGGCTTGTGGCTAGTAGATGGGAAGGGTATGGCTTATTTGAGCTATAAGAGAGAAGAGAAAAGAAGATTGGATGATTTGAAATGAGAAAATTCATGGCCTATTTATAGTGTTTTTGTAGGCAGAATTCGGCCAGAATTCGGGTAGGAAATTTCAAATATTTGGCCGTTGGACAACTAGCAACCAGCTAACCCTAAAATTAGGGATGCTGATTTTTAGGGGACAGAGTTCGGCCCGAACTCTGTGTGGAGGCAGAGTTCGGCCCGAACTCTGTGTGGAGGCAGAGTTCGGCCCGAACTCTGTCTCCAGAGCACAGAGCTGGTCTAAGTGGCCAGTGGGTATTTTTCTGGATGGTGGAGTTTGAGGATTATTGGGTAGGCTATAGGTCAAGTCTCAAGAGCCCAGCATGACACAGTTTACATCAGTCTAGACTCAACAAAAGTGTAAAATACAGACTCAAAAATAACTGAGAAGCTGAGACTGAGCTGTCTTCTGACTTGAGCTTAATGTAGACGTCGTGTGTCGTATTGAATTATTACAAATATTATTTAGTCAATGTTATCAATATTTGGTTGACTGTGACTTTGTGTCAACAGATTCTACTCGTAATCAAGTAGTTTAATCCTTAGTAATTGATCGTGCCAAACATTGGATTATTCCTAATAAAGCCAATCACATCATTTCCGTAATGGATCGTGCCTATATAACCTTAAATCTAACCTTATCGAGCCTAGATCATATTGATCATTCTATACTTAGACCCGATTCTAACTTGATCGTAACTGAACGATTTTGATTTTCCTAGTCACGACTTCGTGCTTAAATAACTTGAATTTATTTCTAAATTGTGCCTAAAATCTTGATCCTCAGTTAGGATTATATGATTGATTAGTCGTGCCAAAGTGATTTTTTTAAATTGATTATCTTGATCATGCCAAAGTCGTTCCTTGATCGTGCCTAAGTTATTGACTAAACTCTTAATCATGATTTAATCCCTCTGCCAATCTTAAATTTCGAGGACAAAATTTTATTAAGGAGGGTAGATTTGTAACCTACGTTATCCGAATTTTAGATTTTTTTATTTTTTTTATTTTTTTTGAATTTTTCTAAATCTTTAAAGGCCGTGAGTTTTAAATCGAGTATATTTTCGATCGTGATATGCTAAACTTATTTGCTTGGGTCTTTGGTTTTGAGAAAAACTATACTATACAGAGTTTTGTCAAGTATAAAATCCTTGTCCTCTTTCTAAAAAATTTCATAAGTTTTAAATATTATTATTTTATATAAAGAAAATATTTATAGAATAAGATTATAAATTAATATATTCATTAACTATTTTAATTATTGATTAGCAACTAATTATTAGTGGTTAGTGTTATATTAGTGTGTTAGTAATTTTCTACTATTTCTCCTAATTTTATAACATTTACACTTAGCCTTTAGGGTTTCCCTTCCTACCCTATAGTGGTGCACTACCCCAATCCTCTGTTCCAGACCCGTCTTCGAATACCATCACCACCACCTCCACCATCATGTCGTCGATCATCCACCGACCCATCGAACCCTATTTTCATCGCCATCATCCCCACTCCGGTGTCCAGTACAACCGGACACTCGAACTCAACCCAAATCCCACCAAAAGGAGGAAAACCAAAAACCCAATCCAAATAAGCCCTAACCTCTGTGTGTCCGACTCCCCGGTCCGTCGCCCGGGTGCGTGCCCTGCTCGCGACCTCTGCCTCCTCCAATCGTCGTAAGGCCATATCTGGAATGCCTCTGCCATAGCCGCACAGCTTGTAACACCCAGTTTTCCAGATGAGGGTAATTTTGAAATTTTGTAATTATAATTATAATTATTGATATTTAATTCACATTATGATTTTTTGGTATTTTTAATAATTTTTAAACTATTTAAAAACTGCTTTAAGTCATGACTTGTGATTTTGATGTGCTGCCAGTGAAACCCTAGAGACTGCATGACCTAGAGCCTAACCATGTCATTAGGATGATTTAATTATCATTTTTAGCCTAGGGGTAATTTGGTCATTTTTGCTTATTTGATTTTTTAAATTAATTTAATGAATTGGTGAATTCTAGTTTGACTTTGACTTGTTGAGACCTAGTGGACTAGCCTAGAACCTAACCCTAGCCATGGTGACCCTAGTCTAACTTGAATTAATCTATTTTAGTCATTAGAGAATAGTTTTAGAATGAGGGGATTTGGTTTAGTAAATTTAAGTCATGGCTTGTGGTTTCATGAAATGACTTATGGCTTAATAATTTTATTGATCATGACTTGACCCATGGCCCATAACTAGAAGCCCTAACCCTAACCAAACCCTAAGTGACCAGCCACATAGGGATCCCCATCCTATATAAACACTTATTCATTAGGGCTTGCCTCTTTTTTATTATTTCAACACATTAGAAAAGAGAGGTATTGTCCCCCTTCCAAAAATCCCCATAAATCTATTTTAATTCTTTTTTAATCCTAGTTTCTTGCATTAGAACCTAATACTCTCCTGTTTTCTGATTTTAGGATTTAATCCCAGCTTTGGGACAATTTGGGAGCATTTTGCTAGCAAAGAGGAACCCCCCATTTGGAGCTTTTCCTTACAATTTGCACCTATAGGTAAAACTCCTCAAATTGATTTAAATTTCTATTTTCTTTGCATTTAGGGCTAGATCTAGGAGTCTCCTAGCTGTCCCTAGAATTTGGGCACAATTCGTGTCCATTACGTGTCCGTATCGGACATGTATCAACCCATAGGCTAGGTGTTCGACGAAATGCCCGAACCATTTCGATTTGCTATTTTTACATATGTATTTGAATAGAATCCTATATCTAAGGTTTGCTTATTGATTTCTGTTTTTTTCCTAATTTTAGCTTCGTGTCGCGTCCACACGGGGATACGAACACGCTGACCGCACGGTGTGCACTGTGTCCTCCATCACGGGGTCAATAACTCCCAACACAGGACACGTGGACACGCCATTTTTGCCGAGGGGCTTGGGGCATCATCTGCCACCATCCACCCAAAAGATGGGAGCGCGTGGTTGCGTGTGAGAGGAGAAATCCTCCTCGCACTGGCCGTACTGGCCGCACTGGCCGCACGTGCGCTGTGCACGCGTGGAATTTGGCCACTGACACGGCCCTATAAGTCAGACACGACACGACCCTGACTCAATACAGGACCCTAGACACCTAGCACTACCCTAGGCGGATGCGTGGGCACGAGCACGAGTCGTGTCGTGTCCTGTGTCGTATCCTAGAGTGACACGCGTGTACGGCACTTCCTGAATACGGTTTTGTGTCTGTGTACGTGTGGTGGTTTGGACACGTTTGTGTCCACTTGGTTGGACACAAACACCCCCTGTGATACGAACACGTGTGCTAGATTGATTACCAACCTCTAGTTTACCATATTAACTTGAATTTGATTTCGAAATGTGCATTTTCCTGTTTCACTGATACCATGTGTCCCTTTTTGAAATTCCTGAATTGATTTCAGTTTAATCCGATTTAATTGATGTTTATTATCCTAAATTAATTCACCCACACATGTATTAGTTTATAGTTAGGTGGATTCATGAGATGGGGTTGTTGTTAACAAGAGAAATGGGTTTTCGAATGTAGGTTGGACTACAAATCGGTCGACTGATACGCGTTTGCTGTTTTTTCCAATTCTGAGAATTTACTCCCTATTTTGAACTATTTTTCCCTGTTTAAACTCCATGTTTGAATCCTACACATGTGTAATGGATCACTACAATGTTAGTTATTGACTAGTATTAGATTTTTAGATTTCGAATTGGGTTTGAGGGTGTTGAATGATATATACAACACTGTTTACTGATTTCTAAAATCCAGAGTTAAATTCTTATTTAATTGTTTGTTTAATGATGTAATTACCATACCAATTCACTTATACCTATTTTAGTTTACTGAAATGAAAATGGGGTGCATGGTTTTCGAAATGAATGTGACTGCCACACTTACACACCATGCCACATTGCCTTCACACATTCACAATCTACACTCGCTACATTCCTGTTTACTAACCCCTTTCATTACACACACCATTGTTACATATGTACCCACACACATTGTTTTCCTATGCTCTCACACACACACATATACCCCCATACACATAAACATGTATCCTCTCTTTATCACTATATGTTAATATATATTTTGTGCCTATATGCATAAAGTAGCCTTTATGTGTATTAATGTGTGCTATTTATATAAAGTAGATATTTTTATGTATAAATATGTTAGAGTAGACCTTGTGTGTGAAATGTGTGTTATATAGCCTATGGCTTCTAGCCTATGTTATGGCATGAATGCCCAGTCAATGTGTGTTGATGACTTGTATAGCCTAGTTTGGCTTGTAATTGTGCTAGATTGCTAGTATAGACTTGGGATAGGCCTAGTGAGACTTGACTAGACTAGGATTGACCTAGTTTGACTAGTGTAGTTGACTTGGGTTGACCCAGAGTTGACCAAGTTTGACTTGGACCTAGTTTGACCTAGATAGTTGACCAGGTTTGACTTAGAGTTGACTTTGACCTAGAATGACCTAGGAATCATGTAGATGCATCATAAAAATTATCTGTCTTATTTTAAACACATTATAACCTGTACTGCTCTATTTAGGACATTGTGACTCCGGTGTAGACATCTGATATTACACTACTCTTTTCAGAGTAGCAGGCGAGTACATTCTTTGATAGTTCTTCCATTTACTTGTCGTTTACTATATTTTAGTTGTAGCTAGTTCTATCTGATTTTCTGTTTTAAACACGATTTGATATTGCTGGATCCATTTCATGCGATACTCACTTATATATGTCTGGCCTCTATTTCTGGAACCACCTACTGGAACCACCCTGGAATCATTCACTAGAACCATTCGTGTACTGGCTGGACTTATACCTATTTTTGTGTCGGATTATGGATTCACTTGTACTTGCTGGGCGGAGAAATATTGGAATAGGCATGTGAACATACCCAATACTGGAACCACTCCCTTGGAATTATACTGGAACGATAGCCATCCCACACTTGGCCGAGTGTGCGGTGTGCCGTATTACCTACAGCCGTTCACATGTCGATCCCGATATTTTACAACACACTGTTAGAGTATAGGCTAGACTCACCCTGGAACCTTTGATCACCGACTGAACTCACCTTATATCGGACTCATCTTGTACTGGAACCACCTGGTATCAGATTCATGTTGTCTGGATTTACTTGGGTTTTACACTTATTTACATTTACATTCTGGACTTATATCATGTTGCTCTAGTTCAGCTAGTTTCTATTTACAGTCTTTATTGCTATGATTCTTCTCTTGTTTTACTTACCTTACTTTCCTTGTATCTTAACTGTTTCTCTATACCATCACCTGTATACAAACTACCATGTTCATCAATAAAACTGTCTATAACTACTTTATAGTTCTCTGTCATTTACTTGGGATTTCTTGATGAATTGTACTCGTTCCTGTCCTGACTGGACCTGTTGAAATTTTACAAATGATTGCTCTGAGGATACATGCCCTACATATTATGGACCCGGAGACGGGATGACTACCTTTGGCCCCGACACTCAGGAGTGACCGGGATTTAGTTTAGTAGACTAGCATATGTTTTTATGTTGAATTTGTTATAAAAGATTTGAGACTTATGTAGTATTTGAGATTTGTTAAGAGTTGTTATTATTTTAGTAGTTGTCTTTCTATTCTTAGTTAATTCTTCTGTGATTATCTTATTGTGCTTAGACTGTGATTGAGTTACAATATCTTATACTTGTCCTCCGTTCGGAGTTGATCATGATGAGTACATTATAATTGCGTGAGTTGCTGGTTAGTTAGTAACCTAGGACAGCGCTCTACCGCCGACACTGCAGCGTAGGCTGGGCATCGTTACGTACTCGTACCCTCACAGTGGGTACGGGTCGTAACACATTTTTAGTGGTGGCCCATGCAGGTCGAGAGTCGCATTAGTGCGATATCGCGGTAGTACGGCGACTTAGTTGTACTGCTGCGAGCCTGCGATAGGATTGAGAGATAGGCTTTAACGGAGAGGTACTCAATCACAGTTAGGAAAAATTCTGCTTCAATTCATGCCATCTACATATCTTACTGATTTGTCTTCTTTGAAATAAACTGTCCTCCTTGATTTTTTTCATTCCTGCTCATTATTGACTTCCTTTCGATCTATCTTCAGGATGGGGGAGACACGATCACATCGCTCTGGTACAGCAGCCGCTGGAGAGGGGTCTGCCACCTCTCGTCCATTGCAGCAGCCTGCTGAGGCTGTAGCACCTTCTGTTCCTGATCAGACAGGAGCTACTGTAGCCTATGGAGGAGTGCCTCCACCTGCCCAGAGGCCGACCCCAGTCATTTCGGAGGCATTTCAGCAGCAGCACCCGCAGCCACCTGTAGGAATGGTTGATGCTGCCTACCTGTTTTCATTTGTGGAGAGGATTTTGGCATCTCACCACCAGCAGCAGCAGCGGCAGACTGCCGATTTTCGTCAGGGGATTGACGAGGCCCACCAGTTGGTTCGTACTACAGTAAAGATGGTGACTGCTCAAGGGGAGCAGCAGTAGCCTTACCGGAAGGAGAAGGATATCCAGGACTTTCAGAAGATGCATCCTAGAGAGTTCCTGGGCACTGAGGGCATCCATTATACGGACGATTGAATCGAGCATATCGAGGAGATATTCAGACTGGCGGAGATACCAGCTCGACTCTATATCGAGGCGGCGGACAGTCAGATGCAGGACTTAGCCCGTGTGTGGTATCAGACAGATCCCAGGGTGGGAGTTGAGGGCCAGACTTGGGCCCAGTTTAAGGTGCTATTTAAGGAGCAGTTCTTTCCTGATGTGGCCTTGGAAGGTATCGAGGCACAGTTTGAGGGTCTGGTTCAGGGGAACCAGACGGTAGCTGAGTATGCTGGAGAGTTTTATAGATTGGCCCGGTTCATAGGTGACTTGACTGAGAAGACGAAGGCGAGGAAGTTCCGCCGAGGCTTGATTAGGGAGGTTCGGTCAACTGACTAAGAGCGACCGGAATGCTACCTACGCGGAGATATTTTCTGGGGCTATGGCAGCGGAGGACGACCTAGGGTTGAAGCTGAAGAGGGGTCGGGACTTCCAGGGTGGTAGCAGCAGCGGAGGTCAGGCCAAGAGGCCTCACGTGCAGATTCAGCAGGCACATGCACCAGTGAGAGTGCAACAGGCACAATATCAGCATAGAGGACAGGACCACGGGGTGCCGACTTGTGCCTACTGTAGAAAGGCAGGACATATTTGGGAGTCTTGTAGGAGGAGGCTGAAGGTTTGTCTATTCTGTGGATCTGGTGCTCACAAGATGATAGATTGTCCCGCTGCACCTCCTTATGAGGGAGCTAGGCCACCTGTAGCTCAGCACCAGAGGGGTAGAGCTTTTGCAATGGCGGTCGAGGAGACCGACGCTGCAGGTGATGGGTTAGCAGGTTTGACCTTCTCATTCTTCCTCCCCACTTTCCTGTATGATTCCCTTAGTACCTGCCAGGATATTGTTTGTGATTGCTAGATAGTGTAGCTACCCTGTTCGAGACTGTGGAATCAAGACCAGTAAGATTTTGTTTGCATGATTATCTCTTGACCTTGATTGTTTGGGTTTGACCTAGAAAGGGTGCGATCATTTTAATTTCGATGACAAAATTTTTCTAAGGGGGGTAGGATTGTAACACCCAGTTTTCCAGATGAGGGTAATTTTGAAATTTTGTAATTATAATTATAATTATTGATATTTAATTCATATTATGATTTTTTGGTAATTTTTAATAATTTTTAAACTATTTAAAAACTGCTTTAAGTCATGACTTATGATTTTGATGTGCTGCCAGTGAAACTCTAGAGACTGCATGACCTAGAGCCTAACCATGTCATTAGGATGATTTAATTATCATTTTTAGCCTAGGGGTAATTTGGTCATTTTAGCTTATTTGATTTTTTTAATTAATTTAATGAATTGGTGAATTCTAGTTTGACTTTGACTTGTTGAGACCTAGTGGACAAGCCTAGAACCTAACCCTAGCCATGATGACCCTAGTCCAACTTGGTTAACCTATTTTATTCATTAGAGAATAGTCTTAGAATGAGGGGATTTGGTTTAGTGAATTTAAGTCATGGCTTGTGGTTTCATGAAATGACTTATGGCTTAATGATTTTATTGATCATGACAGGGCCCATGGCCCATAACTAGAAGCCCTAACCCTAACCAAACCCTAAGTGACCAGCCACATAGGGATCCCCATCCTATATAAACACTTATTCATTAGGGCTTGCCTCTTTTTTATTATTTCAACACATTAGAAAAGAGAGGTATTGTCCCCCTTCCAAAAATCCCCATAAATCCATTTTAATTCTTTTTTAATTCTAGTTTCTTGCATTAGAACCTAATACTCTCCTATTTTCTGATTTTGGGGTTTAATCCCAGCTTTGGGACAATTTGGGAGTATTTTGCTAGCAAGGAGGAACCCCCAATTTGGAGCTTTTCCTTGCAATTTGCACCTATAGGTAAAACTCCTTAAATTGATTTAAATTTCTGTTTTCTTTGCATTTAGGGCCAGATCTAGGAGTCCCCTAGCTGTCCCTGGAATTTGGGCACAATTCGTGTCCATTACGTGTCCGTATCGGACACGTATCAACCCATAGGCTAGGTGTTCGACGAAATGCCCGAACCATTTCGATTTGCTATTTTTACAAATGTATTTGAATAGAATCCTAGATCTAGAGTTTGCTTATTGATTTTTGTGTTTTTTTCCTAATTTTAGCTTCGTGTCGTGTCCACACGGGGACACGAACACGCTGACCGCGCGGTGTACATTGTGTCCTCCATCACGGGGTCAATAACTCCCGACACAGGACACATGGACATGCCATTTTTGGCGAAGGGCTTGGGGCATCATCTGCCACCATCCTCCCAAAAGATGGGAGTGCGTGGTTGTATATGCGAGGAGAAATCCTCCTCGCACTGGCCGTACTGGCCCCGCGCGCGCTGTGCATGCGTGAAATTTAGCCACAGACACGGCCCTATATGTCAGACACGACACGACCCCGACTCAATACAGGACCCTAGACACCTAGCACTACCCTAAGAGGACGCGTGGGCATGAGCACGAGTCGTGTCGTGCCCTGTGTCGTGTCCTAGAGTGACACACACGCGTGCACGATACTTCCTGAACACGGTTTTGTGTCTGTGTACGTGTGGTGGTTTGGACACGTTTGTGTCCACTTGGTTGGACACAAACACCCCCTGTGACACGAATACGTGTGCTAGATTGATTACCAACCTCTAGTTTACCATATTAACTTGAATTTGATTTCGAAATGTGCATTTTCCTGTTTCACTGATACCATGTGTCCCTTTTTAAAATTCCTGAATTGATTTCAGTTTAATCCGATTTAATTGATGTTTATTATCCTAAATTAATTCACCCACATGTGTATTAGTTTATAGTTAGGTGGATTCATGAGATGGGGTTGTTGTTAACAAGAGAAATGGGTTTTCGAATGTAGGTTGGACTGCAAATGGGTCGACTGATACGCGTTTACTGTTTTTTTCCAATTCTGAGAATTTACTCCCTGTTTTGAACTTTTTTTTCCCTGTTTAAACTCTATGTTTGAATCCTACACATGTGTAATGGATCACTACAATGTTAGTTATTGACTAGTATTAGATTTTTAGATTTCGAATTGGGTTTGAGGGTGTTGAATGATATATACAACACTGTTTACTGATTTCTAAAATCTAGAGTTAAATTCTTATTTAATTGTTTGTTTAATGATGTAATTACCATACCAATTCACTTATACCTATTTTAGTTTACTGAAATGAAAATGGGGTGCATGGTTTTCGAAATGAATGTGACTGCCACACTTACACACCATGCCATATTGCCTTCACACATTCACACTCTACACTCACTACATTCCTGTTTTACTAACCCCTTTCATTACACACACCATTGTTACATATGTACCCACACACATTGCTTTCCTATGGTCACACACACACATATACCCCCATACACATAAACATGTATCCTCTCTTTATCACTATATGTTTATATATATTTTGCCTATATGCATAAAATAGCCTATATGTGTATTAATGTGTACTATTTATATAAATTAGATATTTTTATGTATAAATATGTTAGAGTAGACCTTGTGTGTGAAATGTGTGTTATATAGCCTATGGCTTCTAGCCTATGTTATGGCATGAATGCCCAGTCAATGTGTGTTGATGACTTGTATAGCCTAGTTTGGCTTGTAATTGTGCTGGATTGCTAGTATAGACTTGGGATAGGCCTAGTGAGACTTGACTAGACTAGGATTAACCTAGTTTGACTAGTGTAGTTGACTTGGGTTGACCCAGAGTTGACCAAGTTTGACTTGGACCTAGTTTGACCTAGACAGTTGACCAGGTTTGACTTAGAGTTGACTTTGGCCTAGAATGACCTAGGAATCATATAGATGCATCATTAAAATCATCTGTCTTATTTTAAACACATTATAACCTGTACTTCTTTATTTAGGACATTGTGACTCCGGTGCAGACATCTGATATTACACTACTCTTTTCAGAGTAGCAGGTGAGTACATTCTCTGATAGTTCTTCCATTTACTTGTCGTTTACTATATTTCAGTTGTAGCTAGTTCTATCTGATTCTCTGTTTCAAACACGATTTGATATTGCTGGATCCATTTCATGCGACACTCACTTATTTATGTCTGGTCTCTATTTCTGGAACCACCTACTGGAACCACCTACTGGAATCACCCTGGAATCATTTACTGGAACCATTCATGTACTGGCTGGACTTATACCTATTTTCGTGTCGGATTATGGATTCACTTGTACTTGCTGGGCGGAGAAATATTGGAATAGGCATGTGAACATACCCAATACTGGAACCACTCCCTTGGAATTATACTGGAACGATAGCCATCCCACACTTGGCCGAGTGTGCGATGTGCCGTATTACCTACAGCCGTTCACATGTCAATCCCAATATTTTAAAACACACTGTTAGAGTATAGGCTGGACTCACCCTGGAACCTTTGATCACCGACTGGACTCACCTTATACCGGACTCATCTTGTACTGGAACCACCTGGTATCAGATTCATGTTGTCTGGATTTACTTGGGTTTTACACTTATTTACATTTACATTCTGGACTTATATCATGTTGCTCTAGTTCAGCTAGTTTCTATTTACAGTCTTTATTGCTATAATTCTTCTCTTGTTTTACTTAACTTACTTTCCTTGTATCTCAACTGTTTCTCTATACCATCACCTGTATACAAACTACCATATTCATCAATAAAACTGTCTATAACTGCTTTATAGTTCTCTGTCATTTACTTGGGATTTCTTGATGTATTGTACTCGTTCCTATCCTGACTGGACCTGTTGAAATTTTACAGATGATTGTCCTGAGGATACATGCCCTACATATTATGGACCCAGAGACGGGATGACTACCTTTGGCCCCAACACTCAGGAGTGACCGGGATTTAGTTTAGTAGACTAGCATATGTTTTCATGTTGAATTTGTTATAAAAGATTTAAGACTTGTGTAGTATTTGAGATTTGTTAAGAGTTGTTATTATTTTAGTAGTTGTCTTTCTATTCTTAGTTAATTCTTCTGTGATTATCTTATCGTGCTTAGACTGTGATTGAGTTACAATATCTTATACTTCTCCACCGTTCGGAGTTGATCATGATGAGTACATTATAATTGCGTGAGTTGCTGGTTAGTTAGTAACCTAGGACAGCGCTCTACCGCCGACACTGCAGCGTAGGCTGGGCGTCGTTACGTACTCGTACCCTCACAGTGGGTGCGGGTCGTGACACAGCTCTACCGGTGTGACCCTCCACTGCACCAGCACTCCGGCGCTTCACCGACGCGCATTTGTATTTTTCTCCACCCGGTGCTCCACCCCGACCGGCCCTGGCTCCGCCTAGATCTCCTCCGCCCTTGGGTGAGCACTCCACTCTTCTCCCCCTTCGTCTCCTCCTTTCTCTCTCTTTGATTCGTGCTCTGTGATAGGGATTTCAAAAAAAAGGGTGAATGTTAAATTGAGGCCAGCATACCGAAACCCCCTTTTTTCCCTAATATAAGTGTATTTAGTAATTATGTCTTTTATATTATTGGTGTTTATTTGTTTGCTAATTGCAGTAATAAGATTTGAGTTAATAAAGGGTTATGGGTTTTTGGCTTGGCCCATACACAATTATGGGTTCAGTTTTAAAAGAAAAGAAAAAGAAGTAAAAGTTAATATATATTTACAATAGCCTTGGCTCTGAACCCATTAGGAATACTTTTAATTAAAATATGTAAATGGGAATTAGATATAATCTACTATTATTTACTTATGTTAATGCAAATATATTCTTAATAGTATTATCATTACTGCTATTGTTAGTATCATTAATAATATTTTTAACTTTATTGTTAGGGTGGATTGGTGAGTGGGATTGTCTTAGATTTTGATTTTGGGCTATGGGCCCTTTGTTTAATCATTGGAGGCTTATATTTTATTTGAACCTCATCCTTAAATAAGTTACTTATTATGTATATATTTTCAAATACCTTCTAAAATAGTTATGAATATTTTATTTTACTGAAACTAAATATTATTAGTAGAATTAGTTATAATTCAAATGTAGCTATGAGTATATAAATACATATACATTATGTTATTATTATTATTATCAGTATTAATGTATTAAGAGTATTATCTATTTTGGACATTTTATGAATATATAATTATATTCTAAAATATTATTATCAAGTTTCGACCTAAAATTCTATTTGACAAATTGGAGTTCTAGTTAAAATAATTTTTCTGGGTTTCCAAATATTATAAATGATTTTCAAGGAATAGTTATAAACGTTTTTAGTTATGTTTTTACCTTAAAATAATAAATCGCGACTAGTATAGTCATTTTCTTATTCTTGAATCGATTATCGTGCCGGACTCTGATTTTGGACTTCTATATACCAAATTAGGCTATTTGGACTATTTTGGACTGAATGGAACTACCTGTGCCGTCGTTTGGGACCATCTTATGGAGTATAGTATCGTGCCTATCTCGTGTCGACATGTTCGTGTCGTACATGTCGACTCCAACTAAATTGAGGTGAGTACATTATTTGATAATTTCCAGTTTATGATAATTACTATGTTTCTTGTACTTAGTGGTGATAACCTTGATTCTAGACACATTAGTTATACGGATTGGTATTTCTCGGATCCCGTCATGAGATATTATTCCCGTATATTAGTATACCCTGTGCAAGCCCCGTTGTAGTTCTTGTGCAATGTATAGACACCGATGCCTGAGAGGATTTACTATCTCGTGTTATAACGTACCATGGTTGGATACACTGTACCAGTAGGAGCAGGGAGTAGTATTGTAGACATGTGACCATAACTTTTTTGTGCATGATATTGTTTTCCCGTGAGTTTTAGTCATACACTGCACGTATGACTAACCAGGCCATATTCTTGTGCAAGTTCCCAAGCCGATCACTTGTTGAAACTAGTACTCACTCACATAGATTGTATGATTCTAGACTCTTGTACTTGATATAACCTATTTTACTTACTCTTGATCTAGTTTACAACTTCACCCTTGCCAAGCTACTTTCATATACACTTTACATCTTCTTGTATAATCATTCTATTTACTGTTTCATAGTCTGTCATTTATTTGGAACTGTTATTGGAAATGTGCTTCGCTCCAATCCTGACTGGATAACCATATTTTTAGGAGTTTTTATGCCGCACATTATTGGACTACATGACGATGCCAGTTGAGACAGATCTCGATGTTCCATTTATCGTGAGTTGTCTCCCGGGAGCTCTAGGCCATTATTTCTTATTTAGGTTTATGTTTCATTATCGGATTTGTCTTTGATACATTCTTGATATGTATGATCATTTGTAGACTGTAGTTGTTTCAGTGCTATTGATATCTTTTCTATTTTATATCTTCTATAGCTGTATGTGATTTGAGTGCAGGTTGTTATTGTAGATCAAAGTGTTGAAGATGTATATTGGATACTTGACAGCGTTCTACCACCGATACTGCAGCATAGGCTGGGCGTGGCCCATGTATTCGTGCCCGAATATCTAGGTACTGGTCATGACAGGACTTGTAGAAGTTGGGGATAAAAGTTATATTGCCAGGAGTAGATGGTCAATTGATGAATCTTCAGGTGCAGTCATCGTTGGTCGAGAGGATCAAGACCGCACTGCCGACAAATATGAGATTTCAGAGACTTCGATAGAGGACTGAGGCCGATATGCAGACTGGATTACGTATTCGTGAGGATGGGACCTTGAGGGGTGGAGATTGCCTCTAAATTCTGAATATAGAGCTTCAGCAGGAGTTGATGACTGAGGCACAGTTCACCATATTCTATTCATCCAGGAGGGACAAAGATGTATAGAGACTTGAAGCTGCATTATTGGTGGCATGGAATGAAGAGGGAGATAGCTCGATTTGTAGTAAAGTGTTTGGTGTGTCAGTAAGTTAAGGCTGAATATCACAGGTCAGCTGGATTGCTCCAGCCGTTATCCATTTCGGAGTGAAAATGAAAGCATATTACGATGGATTTTGTGACGAGATTTTTGAGGATCCCGAGTGATAGAGATGCAGTTGGGTTATAGTAGGTCGACTCACTAAGACAGCCCATTTTTTGCCTTTTAACGTGGGCCAAACTACGAAAGTGTTAGCCTAGATGTATATAAAGCAAATAGTACGACTACACGGAGTGCCAGTTAGCATTGTATATGACAAAGATTCGAGGTTTACTTCACATTTTTTGAGGAGCATGCAGGAGAGCCTTGTACGAGGTTGAAGCTCAGTACATCATATTATCCGCTGACGGATGGAAAGTCGAAGCGTACCATAAAGATTTAGAAGATATGTTGAGAGTGTGTATGCTTGATTTTGAAGGTTTATGGGAGGATCATCTTTATTTAATTGAATTTTCTTATAATAACAGTTATTAGGCGAGTATCCAGATGGCGTCATTCGAAGATTTCTATGGAAGAAAGTGTCGTTCTCTAGTATGTTGGACTGACGTAGGTGAACGACAGATATTGGGACCGGAGATAGTAGTTTGTACTGTGGAGAAGGTGAAGCAAAGGATAACATTTGAGAATCTCATTATAAACTATCTCGAAATTCGATTCCAACAGTTTCTGTCTACTTCCTTGTTCATCGTTGAATTTGATTCTTGGTATTCATTATTGACTTGATTTTCTACCAAGATAACATTATGGGCTAGGTTGCCTCAGTCATGGAATCTATAGTCTTCTACAGCCATATTAGCTGGTTTGGCGATGAGATAAAGTCTGATTTTGGATGTATTTCTCGGGTGTGAAAATTTAAAGTTTTTGCAGCCAAGCTAGCGACAATACAAAAATTTTAAGTACCATGATTCTATAGTTACGTACCTTAGTTACGGACTCTATGGATTATCGCTGTCGTACTTACTGGCGTGACGAGGATTCTGGTAACATAGTTCTGAATAGACGGGTATGATTTTCAGATTGCAGAACATATACCATATAGATGGTGACCTAGTATGATGGAGTAGGATATCAGTATGGATGTTACTTGAATATTATGGAGTAGATAGAGGGAGTTAGGCCACCTATGGCGCGGCACCATGCCTAGCATCAGAAGGGCGGGGCTTTTGCGCTGACGGTCGAGGAGGCCGACACTATGGGTGATGGGTTAGTAGGTCTGTCTTTTCTGTTCTTCTTTCCCACCTACATGTATGATTTCATTAGTACATGTCAAGATATTCTCGTGATATGCTAGATAGTATAGTGACCATGTTCGAGACTGTGAAATCACAACCAGTAGGATTATGATTTCATGTTATAGGATAGTTATTTCTCGACCTTGATTGATTGGGGGTTTGACCTAGAAGGAGTACGATCACCTTAAATTTCGAGAACAAAATTTTTCTAAGGAGGGTAGACTTATAATATCCACTTTTCAAAAACAAGGATAATTTTGAACTTTTGTAAAAATTTATTATTTAATAATATGATTCATGATTTATGGTGATTTTTAATTCATTTAATACCATTTAATTTGGTGTATTGTGATTTTGGTGTTTTGCTAGTCTAACCCTAGAATTGTTAAGTCTAGAAACTAACCATGACCATGGGGACCTAACCATATGATTAGAATGACTAATTATAACTTTTCAGCATAAGGATATTTTGGTCATTTTGTGACTTTTGAATTAATTAGAATTTTGATTAAGTGATAATGTGCTAAGTATCTTGTTAGAGATAAACCTAGAATTGCCCTAACCTTGATGCTAACCATGAACCTAGATATTAGATTAGAAGATTCCATCACATGACAAGGTTAGGAACATCTAGATATTAATTTGAGGTTAGATATTTGTTAAGGATAGATATTTTAGCTTGGGCCTTTAGCTTAAGGCCTAGAATTACACTAGCTAGAGGCCTTTAAACCTCATGAAACTTAACCCTAACCCTAGAAATGATCCTTGGCGGCCATCAAGGGATCCCCACCTCTATATAAACACGTATGAACACCCCCTTGCCTCTTGCATTACACCTTGAAACCCTAGTTTAGTGTTCTTCCCCAAATTCACCCTCTTTCATCAAATCAACTCCAAATTGAGCCTAATCAATTCCAAATCACTTCCCCTACTGTGGAAGAGATCTCTATTGGCTAGCTAGCAAGGATTGGAAGCAATTTGACCATTGGAGCTTGGTGGAGATCAAGATCTAGAAGGTTTCTTTGAGATTCCAATTTTCAATAGGTAATGGCCTCTAAACCTATTAATTTTTTTAATTTCTTTCCATAGATGCATTCATTTAGGGTCCCCCTAGCTGTAGGCCAAGATTGGTAGGAACTCGTGTCCATTTGATACGCGTATCAGACACGTATCGGTATGCTATATAAAGTGTTTGGTGAAATGTCACAAAAAAATCGATTTCATTAAATTCCAAAACTAATTTCACAAATTTGTAGATCTATATATTTAAAATGACTTTTGTGAAGACAGGGTTGATTTTGACATGTTCTTCGTGTCCAAAGTGGACACGGACACGCAGTACGATCCCTCGTGCACTGTCCTGCTGTTCGAGTCCTATTTCTCGATGGTCACGACACCAAATCACATGAAACTTGGTGGACACATGGGGGCAACCACTATCGACATGCTCCTGAAGTTTCACGCGATTTGGTGGAGTATCGAGGGAGAAATCGAGGCTGCACTAGTCCTTGCCTACACTGTGCACATGTAAAAACGTGCCCTGATACACATTTTGTGCGTGGACACGTGGACACTATGCAGGGTGACGAATCACTACCCCTATGACTCCTCTAGCACTATACACGTGCACATGGTGTCTTGTGCACTGTGTCGAGTCCATTTCGACTCGACATGGTCGCACGAGGAGTGGTTTTTACTGATTTCTGATACATACTATTTTTGGCATATTTGACACATTGTGTCTTGTTTTGGACATGTGGACACATCCTTGGGGTCTACACACATGGGCTAGACCTCTGTTCACAAGATCCCTATTATAATTTTGATTTGTTATGAATTTGGTTTCGTTTGACTCGATGTTTGATACATAAATTGTTTTATCCTGAGTTGATATTTCTTTGTTGAATGTTGGGTTTGATTTGAAATTTTTTGAGATTTTAGTACATGGTTTTGTTGTGATCTGATCTAGGTTTTCAAAGTGGAAAGAAATTCAAAATTGAATACATTGAATTGGGTTTTGATTAATTGGGTTTGATATATATAAACTGTTACCTGAATGGAGTTTTTGAATGTTGGGATTTGAGTTTATCTCTATTTAATTTTCCTGAGATTGATTACATATTGATAATTTTTAGATTCCTAATGTTAATATGATGTTGTATAGACACCCAGGTTTGCTGTTGTATTTGTTGGGTTTAATTAGAAATTTTGAATTTTATTTACAGTGTACTGATATTCGATATTGTTCACAGTTTTTGGGATATTGGAGAATTAGGAAATTTATTTGGTTTTCTGATATTTCATGATCTAAGTTGGATTGATATATGTATATATAAACCTGAGATTAGGGGAAACTTTGAGAAAATTGAGAATGATATTGGGTTGGGGTTCTTTGCAACTAATATAAACATTGGGTTTTGTTTTGGTTGATTTATATAACTGAGTTAGATTTCGAGTGGTTTTATGAAATGGGTTTTAATTTGCCTAAAGTCTGATACATTAAGACTTTACACTGTTTCACATGCCTTCCTTTTCACAGTTTTGCTAATTTGAAATTAAACTTGATTTGGGTTTATAGAATTGAGGTTGAGTTATTTAAATTCACTGTATAAAACTAAGAACAACCCAATTCATATATTTCCATCTTCCTTCCCTCTTTTTTACCTATATATATATATATATATATATATATATATATATATATATATATATATATATATATATATATATATGTTATAAAGATTTCGAGTAGGATTATCATATGGGTACACTATAGGGCATGTATCTAATATAGGTAATAGGTTTTCCTAGGATAACTAGGAAGGGAACACCATGGTATCCTAGTTATGTTAGACTATGGATTAGTTAGAGTTGACCATGGAGTTGACCTAGATATTGATCCTAGAAATAGCCTATGAGTTGTATACCTTAGATAATGACCCACTTGACTAGAAGTTTGACCAAAGTTGATAAGTGTAAGTTCCAAAACCCTAGAATTGACCAAAGTTTGACCAAATAGTTCAAATTGACTAGAGTTGACCAAAAGTCAACATTGAGTCAATATGTGACCAATTGGCCTAGCTTGACTAGAGTTTGACTTAGTTGACTAAGATTGACCTAGTTGACCAAATCCTAGATGTTGACTAGTTTGACCAGAGTTGACCAAGAGTTGACCTTGACCTAGATTGACCTAGAATCATGTAGAATGCATTGTATTTTAATTATATTATTGAATACATGATAACCTATATTGCTTTAAATAGGATATTGTGATTCTGGTTTAGACATCTGATATTAATCAGTCATTCAGGGTATCAGGCGAGTACATTCTCTGATAGTTCTTTCATTTACTTGTCGATTACTGTATTTTAGTTGTAGTTAGTTCTATCTTATTCTTGTTACAAACATGTATTGATAATTTTGAATTCATGTATGTGACACACATACTTTACTCGTTTAGCCTCTACTATTCGAACTATTCGCACCACCTATTAGCATCTTCATATGTTGGTTGGACTTGTATTCGATTAATGTGTCAGATTATGGATTCACTTGTATTAGATGGACGAAGAATTACTTGATTAGACATGTGAACATTTCCTACTATTCGAACCACCTCTCTGTGAACGATATTCGAACGATAACATCCCACACTTGGCCAGGTGTGCGGTGTGTCGGATTTACCCTTAGCCGTTTATATGTCTATCTCAGTATTTTAAAACACACTTGGAGTATTGATTAGAATTATCACTAGAACCATCATGGATCATTATTAGCACCACCTTATTCGAACTATCTTATTAGAACATTGATTGGAATCACATTCGACTCATGTTGTATTAGACTCACATTGAAATTTTACACTCGACTTATATTGTACTGTCTGGACTTATCATGTTACTCTAGTTCAGCTAGCTTGTGTTACAGTCTTCCTTGCCATGTTTCTTCTCTTTTTTGTTATATTACTTTCCTTGTACTTTAACTATTGTTCTATATCATCACCTATATAAAACTGCCATGTTCATCAATATAACTGTCTATAACTGCTTTATAGTCTTTGTCATTTACTTGGAATTTCTATATGAGTTGTGCTCGTTCCTGTCCTGACTGGACCTGTTAAATTTTTTACAGATGGTTGCTGTAAGGACACTTGCCTTACTTGCCTTGGATCCGGAGGCAGATTAGCTACCTTTGGTCCTGACACTCAGGAGTGATCGGGAGACTAGCTAGTAGACTTGGTTTACTTTTCATGTTTTAGAACATGAATTGTAAATGTGGACATACACAAAAAAGAAAAATAAAATGCTATCTTTTCTTTTATTGGCGCAAGGCACCACAAATCGAGTACGCTTGAGAGATCCTGCGCTGAGGATCCCCAAGTACAAAAAAGAATTTTGGGGAATAGGACGATAGAGATCGAGTAGCAGTTGCTCCTTTACTCCGTTGACACTCTGATTACAAAAGTGGGAGAAAACTTAAGAAAATTGCTAACTCTCGGCTCACTGGCAAGAAGTGTAGCAATTTGGCTCTTGAAAATGCTCTCCGTTCTGTCCTTTAAAAAGGGATGAAGCCTCCCTTTTATAGTCGTTCTTGAACTGGAATGATGTTATGCGCCCACATGAGGAAACACGCTGGTTTCTATGTGGGCGTATAGTCCTGCTTTGGGCGCATAGGACGTAAGCGCATACAGGCTGCAAGATCGTGGATTGGTCATGGTGTTGATGTGGCCGTATGCTTCGGGGCATGACTGCTCGTGGAGACTGACGTGGCCGTGCGCTTCGGTGCATGTTTTAATCACGGCTTTGACTGAGTCAGGCTTGGAAGCGTAGCCATGTCTCAGGCTATGCGCCCTCCTTCACAGGATGATGGGCGCATATAGCTTCACAGGATGCGGGACGCATATAGCTTCACAGGGTGCTGGACGCATATAGCTTCACAGGTTGATGGGCGTATATAGCTTCACAGGGTGATGGGCACATATATCCTCCTCGGATTTTGGGCAGATAAGGCTTGATTTGCTGAAAATTTCATGCTTCTACAAGATCCCTTCAAAGTTTTCGATACTTGAACAAGTTCGAAATACTTTGAAAGAAGCATGGACTGTCTTCTTGTGATGCAATGGGCGCATATCACGGCTCTCTCCTTTGGGCGTATAGTATTTTGCCAGCCTGTCAGAGAGATACGATTGTTGAGATCTTTCTCAAATTTTGAACTGAAAGATTCATCAGAACAGAATTTGAAGCGGTCCATCTTCTGTACGTTGTCCACGTCAGCAAGTGGCAGTCGCATAGTGTGCGAGGAGCTGGTTCTTCACGTGGGCACATAGGCCAGTGTGGGCGCATACTATACAATGGGCGCATGGGCGCATACAGCAAGTGGGCGCATAGGGGGTGGCTCGTGCCTATAAATAGGCCTTGGAGGAGAGAGAAAGTTCATTATTCCTTTCCCTTTGAATTTTTCATAAAACTCTTTGTCTTCTTTCTTTGAGAACTATGTCTCCCAAGGTCGCCAAGAGATCCGCGAAGGGCAAGGGGGCTGCACCGAGTGATTCTCCTCCTGCGGCCGCATCTTCGGCAGTCCATGACCCGATTCTGGGTGAGTGCATGCTTCGAAAAACAAAGTCTCGAGCGTTAATTTACGACGCTCGGACTACTCTTCTGTCTGGGGTGCTTGCGCCTAAGGCAACATACTTCTGTGAGTATTACTATGCGCCCACAGAAGTCATGCGCCAACACTGTGGTGTGTTACGCGCCCACGTACTGTTCGTGTGTTATGCGCCTGCATGTCTTGTTTTGGACTCATATCCCTTTGGGCGCATAGCCTTTTGGGCGCATAGGAGTCTTCAGGACTTAGTTTCTTTCTGCAGTTTCCTGAATCTGATTTTCTTTTCTGTCCCTGTTCATATTCTGTAGGGATCTGGCTAGCATATTTATTCAGGACTGGTATCGGTGATTCTGGGCATGGTGAAGATGCGACACTTGACACCCACATCAGAGAGCTCAGGACTCTTCGTGTTTTGGAAGGGTTTTCCTCAGATGGTAGGAAGAACCTTTATACATCGAAGAGTCGGACGGTAGTTGGGCGTTATCGTGAAAGTTCTGCTTTCACGGTTCTTCAAGTAGGCAAAAGCAACACTAGAGATGTTGTTTTTGAAGGTATAGTCTCTTGAAGAAATGGGCCCGCGACGTCCGCCATATAGAGGAGAGGAGATCACCATTTGTAGATGTGTTAGTATGCTATATTTGCCCTCCTCCGTGTAGCTTCTCGAAGGTTCAACAACCTTGTTTGCTTGCTCAACAGTAAAACATGACCTCCTTCGACGAAAGCGTGGTGCTGCCAAGTTGACCAAGCTATGTGCTGCTGATGAGTAGCGGATTCTCATTTCTTTTGGATATCAATGTATCTTTAACTTCTTATCCAGATGAAGAGAAGAAGAACCTTTTGTTTTGCTCATGAGAAGTAGTCCTGTGAATGTAACTGATTTTGAATAAATAGAGTACATTCGCTCCATTATTTTCTTATGATATCTGTGGTGCTTGTATTTAGAGAGCCAAATACCGCATTTGTGTAAAGGGTATCCCGCTGGGGAATTTTTATGTGGACCTATTATCCATTTTATATTCGAATGATTCGAACATAGATAATAAGTTGAATGAAGCTGCTAGTAGAGGTAATATGGACGTAATAGCAGAGGATGTTCTATATCTGACCAGAGGTAATATGGACGTGGGAAGATATATAACATTAGGTAGGAGTGGATAGTTCAGAGGTAGTGTGGACATAACTATCTTTGATAAATGCTTTGCTCAGAGGTTATGTGGACGTGGCAAAACATTTGATCATTCCACTGGGAAAATAATCTATCGGAAAATAATTCAGAGGTAATATGGACGTGATTTATTTTCGTCAAATGGAATCAAAAACGGAAATGATTCCACTGGAGAAATATTTGGAGGACCCATTATCCAGGGCGTATTCAAGACTCTTGAAACACGGATAACAGTTAGATAGTTTTTTTTGAATCATATAAACCTCGCATTGTACATTTACATGACTGAACATATGTGAACATTATGTAAAAAAGGTTACACATAGTATTTCTTCAGGAACTTGCCATTGATAGGCATCATGAGCAAATCACCATCAGGCTTGGTCAGCCGGTACGTACCATTAGAATACACTAATTCTATGACGAAAGGACCTTCCCATTTAGGCTAGAATTTTCCTTTTGTTTTGTGCGTCATGACCATCGGTCTTCTCACTGCTAGGACCAGATCACCGACTTGGAAGATCCTTTTCTTCACTTTTTATTGAAGGCTCTGGAAAGGCGTGCTTGGTATAGCTCAATGTGCTGCTGAGCTAACAAGCATTTTTTGTCTAGCGCTTCGAGCTCCTAGAGTTGTAGACGATAGCTTTCTTCAGTAGTCAGCTTGCTGGCTAAGGCTACTGGAAGAGAAGGAATCTAGATTTCTAGGGAAAGAACAGCTTCGCTTCCATAAACCAGAGAGAATGGTGTACTGCCTGTTGGAGTCCGGACCGTTGTGTGATAAGCCCATAGACATTCATCGAGCTTCTCGTTCCAATCACGCTTGTTTGAAGACACGAACTTCTTAAGAAGTTTTATGATGGTTTTGTTGAAGGCTTCTGCTAGCCCGTTAGCCGCTGGATTGTAGGCAATAGAGGCTATGTTCTGGATTCGATTCTTATAACATAACCGATAGAACACATGGCTTACGAACTGTGGTCCATTATCATGGATGATCCTGCGAGGTAGGACGAAGCGATAGATGATGTGATGTTTGATGAAACTGATCATGTTTGATGTCTTCACTACGGTGAGCGGTATAGCTTCCGCCCCATTTAGAGAATTAATCGGTTATCGCTAGGATGAACCGATGTCCTTTGGAGGATGGCGGGCTGATTGGTCCTATAACGTCCATGCCCCAGGCTTCAAATGGCCAAGATGCTACCGTAGGGTGTTAAAACTCTGAAGGTTGATGAATGAAATCGGCGTGGAACTGACAAGCTCTATACTTCTTTGCATATTCAACAACATCCGCTATCATTGTGGGCCAGTAATAATCCATTCACTTGAGGCGATCTTGTAATTTGGGACCTGGTTGATGTGCACCACTAACTCCATCGTACGCCTCCCGGAGTGCATGTTTGGCTTCTGTGTCTGATAGGCATCATAACAGTAGCCCGTCGTAAGAGCGTCGGTACAACATCTTGGTAGCTGTATCGTAGTAAAATCTGAGGGATCGCCTTTGGATGGATACTGCTTCCTTTGGGTCCTCGGGGAGGATTCTATAGACCACATAGTCTATGAAGGGAAATCTCCAGTCTTTAGCATCGATGTTTGTTTTCACTGCGTAACTGTGATGAATATGCAAGACATCTTTCACACAGAATAGTTCTAGACCAGACACTGTGATCGACTGCTATGTATCGGTAGGAACGGTCAAGGAAGCAGCGAGACTGGATAGAGCATCTGCTTCTATATTCTGTAGTTGAGGTACGTGTTCGATGAAGAATCCAGCGAAAGTAGACACCAACTCAATTGTTGATCTTTATTAGGGGATGAGATCTTCATGACGAACTTCATAATCCCCTCGGACCTGACTAACTATTAGCTTGGAATTGCCGTAAGCTTCTAGATAGTCAGCTCCCAGTTGCTTTGCCAGTTGTAGGCCGATTAATAAAGCATTATATTCGGCCACATTATTGGTGCATGGTTCCACGAGAGAATATGCACGGTGTATAACCAGATGATCAGGTGACACGAGCACGACACCTACTCCAGCCATGATATTTCCTTTGGGTCCTGTTCTTGATGCACCGTCAAAGAACATTCGTCAAATGGGGATTTCTTCAGATGTAGTGTTAGACTCCACCACTTTGTCGAAGATTTCGTCGTAGAGTTTGGATGACTCCGGCACCGGATGAGCTGCTAGGAAATCAGCTAATGCTTGGCCTTTTACTGCCTTCTGAGGAACGAAGATCATATCGTGTGGAGTCAATAGCATTGCCCATATAGCTTAACGGGAATTGAGAGAGCCCGGTTTAGTCATGAGTATTCTGAGAGGGTTGACTTTAGATATAATATGGATAGTCTGCCTAGATATATAGTGGCGTGTCTTTTGGATGGCAAATACTAGTGTAAGGCATTCATTCTCCACCGGTGTGTATCTGTGCTCGGCACCCACCATTGTGCGACTGAGGTAGTAGATTGCTTGTTCATGGTCGTCTTCGTTCTTCTGAGCTAAGAGGGCGCCAAGGGAATGACCCATAGCATGGACATATAGTAAGAAGGGCTTCCCCATTATTGGAGCTACTAATATTGGAGGGCTTGTAAGATACGCCTTAATGTCGTCGAATGCGCATTGACATTGTTCAGTCCAGACGAAGGATATGCCTTTCTTTATGAGCTGAGTGAATGGTTGACACCTTCTAGAGAGGTTCGAAATGAAACGTCTGATGTAGGTTAGCCTTCCTTGTAATCCGCATAGCTCTTTGAGGTTCTTGGAGGATGCATGTCGAGAATAGCCTTCATTTTCTCCGTGTCCAAATGTATACCCATTGAAGTGATGACAAAACCAAGGAACTTGCCGTTGGAGACTCCCAAAAAAGTCTTGGTTGGATTCATCTTGAGTTGGTGTACGCGCATTAGTTCGAACACCGTTCTCAAGTCTTGGAGGTATTTACCCTTGAGACGACTTTTGACCGCGATATCGTCTACGTAGCACTCCACAGTTTTAGGCAAATGATCGCAAAAAATTATGTTCATGGCTCGCTGGTATGTCGCCCATGCATTCTTCAATCTGAAGGGCATCACCATATAGCAGTATACCCCCAATGGTGTTCAAAAAGATGTGTACTTCTCGTCGTCGGGGAACATCTTAATCTGATTGTAGCCTGAAAACCCATCCATGAAGGACATCCGCTCGAAGCCACAAGTGTTGTCGATCATTACGTCAGTGATCGGTAGATGAAACTTGTCTTTCGGGCATGCAGAGTTCAAATTACGGTAGTCGATACATACTCGAAGTTTATCGTTCTTTTTCATGACTGGAACGATGTTGGCGATCCAGTCTGGGTGTTGTTCCTTGCGAATGAATCCACTGGCAATAAGCTTCTTGACTTTATTTTCGATGGCTTCCATGACGTCTGGTCAGAATCGTCGTTGCTGCTGCTTCACTGGCTTAGCTTTAGATAAAATGTTCAGGCGGTGCTTGGCGACTTTAGGGTCCAAGCCTGGCATGTCTTTGTAGCTCCATGCAAAGACGTCAATTTATTCTCTTATAAGCTGTATAAGAGATTGACGTTCTTCGTCAGATAGACTTTTGCTGATGAAGATTGGTTTGAAAGATGTTTTATCTCCTAGATTGACTTGGATGACTTCGTCTTCAGTTGGTGGTTCCTGTTGTTCGAAGTGCAGCTCCCACCTGATGTCCATCTTTTGAGTCCATTGTTCGAGTTCGATTGATTGGACATCGTATGTAATTTGGTTGACGGAAACCATATTGACAGACAGAGTTGCTTTGAACATGTCGCCGATGCTGGAGTCTCAGTCCCAGAGGGAGGAATCAGAAGAATGAAAACAACGATCTGCTTCATCATCTGATCTTTCGAGAGTTGTTGGAGGAGAGACATAGCCCAAACCAACACCGCTTCGTTGGTAGTAGTTCTTGGGTTTGCCGGGAGGAGCAAAGTGTCGTATTGGCAACCGTCGTCCTCGGCCGTAATTTAGCCCTTTGTCGCTTTTGATGTCATATTCCATATTCTGGATGATATTCTTGGCCTGCCAACTATACCGAAAAAGTTACATTTTTCCAGAGTCATAGTCAGCTTCTGTGTTGTGCTTGGGAGAAGTAGAGTCTAGAACAAACTTTCTCTCGCCAATTATACGACCGAAGATGATTAGCTCTTCATCTTTCTTTCTGGCTGGAACGATGAAGTAGAGGATATCTTCAGGGTAAACTTTTTCCTGCAGGTGAGGTGTTGTGACCGGCATGCAGAGGTGTGGTCCTATGCTGTTCTCTAGGGCGTATATCGTATCTATGTAGTGGTTTACAGATTGATAGACATCGGGGTAATTCAAAGATAAACCTTTACTAAGAAAATACACAAGTTCTTCTTCAGGGTTAACATCATCCGTTGAAGGTACATTATTATGAGTATTAATATACTCATGGAGAGGATCATCATCTGGAAGAGGAGCCACAGTCTTGGCCGAGTTCACTACATAGGGTAATTCTTCAAGATTGGGAGGACGAGCATTAGTAGGTTTCTTCTAGGGTGTCTTACTGAGAGTGATGGTCAGTGGTTTGACCTTGTCGGGGTTCTTCTTTTTCACCCAGATTGTGAGAGGCTTCGGAGTACTTTTTCGAGTAGTATGTCCGTTAACTCGGATAATCAGGGGACCATCATTAGAGAATGGACTTGCTTCAGCTTCATTGTCAACTTTATTGCCGTCATCCTTGGGAGGGTTGAGATTGGTAAAGTACCGAATCTCAATAGTAAGCTTTGATGCCCTTAAAAGGATCGACATCAGCAAACTCCGTCTTCACGATACCGTTGCAGTTGACGTACTTGAAGCACTGGTGAAGTGTGGAAGGGACGATCATGTTCTCGTGTATCCATGGACGTCCCAACAAGACATTATAGGATACATTGGCGTGGATCACATAGCAGGAAACCTCCGTTCGGAGATCACCGATCTGGGATTTGAGACGGATCTTGCCCAGCGGATGGCTTCGACCAGCATTGAAAGCCATGATAGTTGTGTTGGTTACGGATAGCTTATACAGAGGGATTGCCATGATTTGAAGCAAACTTCTATGAATGATGCTGAGGGAGGATCCTGGATCGATGTGCATGTGGTCCACCTTGATCGCCCCGATATACCCTGTATAGTATAGGGGTCTATCGTGACGATTATTTTTGAGTAGCATGTCCTCCTGTGAGAAGGTGATATTGGGCACCACTTCCATAGTACTATGGCAGGAGATAGGATCTTCAGCAAGGGCTTTAACTTCAGCGAGGTAAGAGTCGGCATGTAGCAACGCCTCACTTAATGCCTTCCACGTTTCTTTGGAGAGTCGCAATAGGTCGAACAGAGACAACTTGGCAGGTGTATTGGCTAGCTGAGCCAGTATGTCAAAGTTGTAGGGCCGATATATGCCTTTGGGAGGTGGCACCTTTAGAGATTTGTCAAACCGCGTCTCCTTCTGCTTGGATTTGTCCGTGGTTTGAGGCTTGGACGGGCCGCCTTCTGAGCTTGTGGGGGCAGCAGAAGCTTGAAAAGGTACTGATTCTTCTTATACGGGATCGTACGTCCGAAGATAAGTCTTTCCCGACCGTGTCTCGCCAGATAGAACCTCGTAGATGGAGAGGATACCATATGGCATGGCTTGAATTTCTTACCCCTTCTTGCTTTGGGAGGTGCTACCCCCTGCATCATGTCTTGGACAAGGTCTGGGTGGACCCACATGATCTCACTATGTTCAGTTATGAGTGGGACCAAGGTCGAATTGCAAGCTGGTGGTAGGTTGACGACTTCCATCATCGCCTTGGGGATCGGGACCACGCCATTTGGGACTTCTGTAGGAGGAAAGTCGCCAAACTGAAGAAAGATCATGTTAGCAGATACGACCTTATCTTCAGTTTCGAGGTTGATCACTTGGCTGTCGATAAGCTTTTGTATCTTTTTTTAAGATGATGCAGCCCTTGGTGGAGTGATGCACGTACTGATGATAGAGACAGTACTTGGGATCATTGAGTTGGCTCGTCTCTCTAGGACATCGTGGTGGAGGCAATGTCGGCTTATTACCCTTCGTCAATGTGTGGAAGATGGTAATGACATCGTCTTCGTCGAAGGAGAAGCTCTCCTTTGGCTTGTCGGAGGTGCCCTGAGAATTGGAAGCTCCTTTGGATGTGTCGAATTTTAGGACTTCTTTCCCTTTACTCCCGCGAACAGGGATAGTTTGAGGGTGCTTGCCCTTGTCTTCAGATTTGGGTGTTTTCAACCCCAGTAGTTCCAAGTTAGGAACATCGTTTTCAGCAGCATCAGCAGCCCCAATAAAAGTGGGCCATGTATCATACTTATGTATACCTAGACAAAACTTCACTGTAGAAAGGAAGTTATGTCTACAAGTATCCATAAGTTCTGAGTCTGGTATACCGAAGGGCATCTTCAGTGCTAGCCGCCTGAAGTGTTCTATGAAGTCAATGACAGACTTAGTCCTCCTTTGCTTGGTCTCGATGAGTGTGGATATACTAACATGCATTCCGCTCTCGTAAAACCTGTTGAGGAACAACCTCTCCAAGTCTTTGAATGAATTGATACATCCGTCAGGCAGACTGTAGAACCATTCGAAGGCTACCCCCTGCAAGGTGCTAATAAACAGCTTCGACAGGAACGGATCGTCTCTGGACAAATGCAGAGTCTGCGTGTTTAAGTATGTCATGTACTGACGAGGAGAAGTCAAACCGTCGAATGAGTTCAGCGTCAGCGGCTTGTATTTAGGAGGGCAAGTAGCGTTCCCCCACTCAGGGAGATATGGTTGAGATATTCCCATCTTCTGCAGCTCGTCTTTGTGTGAGATGGTATCGAGGCGAGCGATCAGAGAATCAATTGCTTCCCGTTGATTGAGTAGGTATTGGAAAACGGCTGCTGAACGGTTGTCAGACATTGTTGACGAAGGACCACCCCCGGCATTTACAAGATTTGGAGGAGGCACAACGAAATGATACTTCTTTTGTAGTGAAGGAGGGTTGTTGCTGTGAGCCGGACTAGCGTGGGCCGAGATATTTTGTTGAGGTAGAGGAACAGCCCCAGCAGCTTGAACCGCCATGATACTGGTAAGCATATCGGTGATCTTGGCGAATGCTGTTTCAAGACCCTCTAGCCGTTTGCTGGTCTGGTTGCTGGCTTCTTCAGGTCTTTCTCTGTCCATCATGTATGTAGATAGCATGCGAGGATGAACAGAGGAAGCAGTACAACTGGTGCTGATACTGTCCGTCTCCGAGTGGATAAGTCCTTCATCTTCAGGAAGAGGAGGTAGATAGTCGCCATCGGATACGGAGGGATCATTATCCTCTGGAAGGCTACCCCCAGTGTGGGGTTCATTTGCTTCAGATTCTGAGGGAATGCTACCCCCGACTTGGGAATCTTCCTCGTCCATACGAAATCTTGCCTTTGATCGAGTACCTATATGGACTCCTTCGGATGTGACAGCCTGTCGGCCATCTGTTGGTAGACTTCTCCTTCTTTTTCTCGCGGAACTAAGAGAGAAAGTTGGGTTCGTAGTCCACCGTCTTTGATTGGGGCTTCCGTAAGGGGGACCCCATGAAGCCATGTTAGATGAAACGTATAGTGGCTTCTCGTCGTCAGAAAAGTGCAGCCGCCAAAATACAGACTTTTTCTGAGGCACTCTTGTTGCTTTGGAGCAACAACAGTGGATAACAATACTGGTGCATGGAAGTGCACTATAAATTATTATGTTCTCCCTCGCTTTACGCTTATGATTTATCATGTCGCGCAAGTCAGCGGAAGGGAGTTGTACCTCACAACCCATGTTGCATGCATTGCCAAGCTTTGCATGCGGGTTCGTAAGGAGAGTAGGCGCATCCAGACTTAGTTCATGTGCAGGGGCAATCACCACACCTAAGTTATGTGATGTCCTTGAAGATAGCCCCGTGCTATACGCATTGGGGCCTGTCTTTTTGCTGTGGGCGCATAGGCCTTGGAGACTAGGCTTGGGCGCATGCTTCCTGACAGCATGCTTGAGTCGCCTTGATGTGGGCGCATAGTATAGATCCAGAGAGCCTGGGCGTATAGCCTTGGACGTCTGACTCTGAATGCCTAGCCTGCAGAAGACAGAAGTGTTCTGGTTGGGGCTATGCGCCCAAGCACTCCCTTGGGCGCATGGCTTTTGGACGCATGCTTGGTGGAGAAGCGATGTTTTCTCCCAGTTTTGCCTCCTTCGTTCGTGAGCCTCGTCGGGTTTGACCAGAGTGTCGCACATCCCGATTCTTGGCATCGTAGTATTTTTCTCTGCCAAGTCTCGAGTGTTGAACACTCTGTTGTTGGTTGTGGAGGAAAGAAGTCACTGGGCTAGTAGAGCCCGGAACAGTATGAGCCTTCTCCATTTGGGGGACTTATGTGGAAGAGTCCTGCGTCCAGGTGACAGAGTCCTCCAACTGCATATCCGCTATGACACTAGCAGGATATGCGCAGCGAGCCTTCGGAAGCCAAGCCTTGCGAGACTTGTTTGGCTTCGCTGATTTTGAGGGAGTAGAGCCGTCCCTCGAGAGCATCTCTTCAAACGTCTGCTGATCGAAATTTACGATCAGCATCTTCTGAGTACTTCCCACTTTGTCGGTATCGGATTGCGTCACCACCTTCTCGCCAGAGGAAAAGGTAGTCCCCAGCAGAGTCGCCATTTTTGTGTGTGTCCACAGTAATAAGTTGAGATATTGTTTTGTTTTGAGATTGTTTGAGATTATTATTATTTTAGTAGTTGGTTTTGTTGTTGTTATTTAGTCTTAGTTATAAACTTCTGTGTTATCTTATCGTGCTTAGACTATGATTGAGATTTCATTATATCTATACTTGTCCTCCGTTCAGAGTTGAGATTTGACAAGTACATTATATAATTGCATGAGTTGTTGGTTAGATAGTGACCTAGAATAGCATTCTACCGTCGACATTGTGGCGTAGGTTGGACGTACCCACTTCTCGTGCCCCTTCACTGGGTGCGGGTCGTGACAATATTAAACCGAACAACTATTCTAATTACAACTCCTCTGAGATCATCGATAAAGGATTCACTGGTCTACTTAAGGTAAGATTTCTAACTCTACTCTTAAGTTCTCAGCTATGACTAACCATAGAAGATAAGAAAATCACAATGATACTTAAACTCAATCAATCCTTAATATTTATTATACTCCTATAAGTGATATTAAAATTTCCTTAATAGTACAACTAATAATATGCTCTTTCTAGCTATAAGAAGCTATACAATATTACTTATAAGCACGTCTAACCATTGTACACCTATCTGTTAAGTGAAGGTCGAGGATGGGTTAACCAAACACTTAGATATAATACTCCAGACATAATATAAACCTATTGGCCAATCTTCTAGTCCTGGTTTTAAATAGGTCATTTCAAATCTAGTCCCTTCTATATATAGAGATGTCTGTCTTGATATAATGCAATCTATACATTATATTCATGGTTCTTATGCCCTATTGGCTATATCTTATTTTCTTCTTTTGACATAACATATCATTTATATCGGATCACCTAATATCTATCTCTCTAGTGAATCCCTCTCAACCAGGCTATTATCCTAATTGAATTATTATTTTCTATGATAAATACAATATCATGTCTATATATCCTTCCAGTGAAAATTTCTTAACTCAATTGTAAGGATAAAATTCCATACTTGCTCATGTCTAATCATAAATTCAAGACTCATCTAATCATTTTATCCTCAAATCATATCTTCTGAAAATCTTTCGTAAAGGTGGTCTATTTTTGGTTTAGGGCTACGACTAATACCAAAATCCAACGGTGCAATCTCCCAAATCGTGTCACTAGTCCTTCTATCCATTATGAAAAAATTCTAACTTATTCTCCTAACAATCCTCACAAATATGAAAAAAAATTTAATTCAACTTTAATCTCTTAAGAAAGTTGTAGGAATGCCTACCCATTGACTAAAATAGATTTGTCCACCAACTAAACCTCATACATAGAAATAAGAATGTCACTCCTTCCTACTTGGTCCATCTAGTATAGGTGTCTATCCAACCCTTCTTGTCTTAGATAATCATCTATTAAAATATTCTATCTACCGTACTCCTATCATACAATAAAATATAATTCAAACAGCTCATCCAGAACAAATGTTCATCTTTCCGTAACAAAAAAATACGAGAATCCAATATAAGGAGTTCAAGAGAGGTATGATCGAATACAAACACGAGGTTCAAGGATGATAATAGAAGTCAAAGGTATTTCAATAGCAATTATGGATTGAGATTCTAATACACTATCCTATTGCAGGCTCATTCGGTACAGTAACATAATCGAAACGATATAATCTTGACCTGCATGGGCCACCACATATAATCTAGTCCAAGTCTATCTTGTTGGCACATTTTATTTTGATTATTAACAGCATCTTCGTAGTTTAGTCTTCTGTTCTTCAGATTCAAATATTCTCAGAAGATCTACTACATAGAGCTCTTCCGTTCAGCGCAATCATCTTTCACTTTGAAGACTGAAGCAGTTACCGACGTTCCCTGCACAAGACGGCGTCTTCCTGCTTAGAGTCTTTGAGTCTGTACTAGTCTAGGTATATCTGTAAACACCTAAGGATGGATGACAATTAAAAAGTACAAGTCAAAAATCAAATACTTACAGAGCGGCATACCGGCGGCATGCTTCGGCATACCGGCGGTATACCGTTTCTAGCATCCAGAAAGTTGCTGTGACCAATTGTCGGCATACCGGAGGCATGCTCCGGCATACCGGCGGTATACCGATTTTTGTGTCCAGAAAGTTGCTGTGACAAATTGTCGGCATACCGACGGCATGCTCCGGCATACCGACGGTATACCGTTTTTAGCAACCCAAAAGTTGTTGTGACAAATTATCGGCATACCGACGGCATGCTCCGGCATACCGGCGGTATACCATTTTTAGCAATCCAAAACTTGCTGTGACAAATTGTCGGCATACCGGCGGCATGCTCCGGCATACCGGCGGTATACCGGGTTTCAAATATTTGGTTTTTGAATTGTCCTGACTAGCATTAATGGCCGCATTTAATGCTCCCTAACGGTCATTAATATGATCGTTACTATTTGGACGGTATACCGACGGTATGCCGCTGCATACCGACGGCATGCCGGTCTGTCTGTATTCAGAGCATTAAATGCCACCAACTCTTGGTTCTCTTATAAAAGAAAGCTCTCTCTCTTGAGCTTCTTCACCAACTCTTCCATAAATTTTCCAACAACCAAGAGCTCCACCATTAATACTCTTCCAAGCTTTTCATTGTCATCCTCTCCCAAAGTGCTAGAGTATTAAAGAGTTGTACATTTCGATCTTCACGTGTTAGAAGATCAACAAGTTCTCATTCTCTTTTGTTTGAAGTTGGCGAGCCTTCGTCAGAAAACTCGTGTGTAAAAGTTGGCGAGTCTTCGGATCCAAACTCGTGTTGAAGTTGGCGAGTTCTTCGAATCCAAACTCGTGTGTACTATTTGGTTAAATAGTGGATTAAAGCCGGAGAGAGTTCCGGGACTGGACTGCCTCAAAAGAGGATACCAGGATACATCCTTGCGTTTGATCTTTCTACTCTTTACTTTCAATTGTCTTTATTGCATCAATTGTTGTAGTTAATTTTTAATTTCCCTATTCCCCCCTCTAGGGTTCTTCAATTGGTATCAGAGCTTTGTTCTCTTGATTTGGATTTACACCCTTGAGTGATTCATGGCCTCTAACCCTAGTATCAACACGTTTCACAATGAGGGGCACTCCACAAATAGGCCTCCCCTATTTGATGGTACCAACTACAACTACTGGAAGATTAGGATGAGCATTTATCTAAAGTCCATAGATTTCGACTTATGGGATTGCGTGATAAATGGTCTTCCTACTCCTTCCAGAGCTATTGAGGATATTGCTTCTGACACCCTTTGGGACACTCTTTCTGAAAACATTAAGAAGCTTGCAAGTCGAGATGCCAAAACAATGAATGCTCTTTCTTGTGCTCTCGACAGTAGTGAATTCAACCGAAACTCTACTTGCAAGACTTCCAATGAGATTTGGAAATTACTTGAAGTCACACACAAAAGAACTTCACAAGTGAAGGAGTCTAAGATTAGTAGACTCACGCAAGAATATGAGTCTTTTAAAATGAAGCATGATGAATCTATTACTTCTATGTTTACTCGATTTGGTGATATTATTAATCCTCTCTCCTCTCTTGGTAAGGAATATCCGGCTCATGAAAAGATCAGAAAAATCCTTAGAGGATTGAGGAAAGTGTGGAGTCCTAAAGCTACCGCAATTATTGAGGGAAACGATCTAACTGTCATGAACCTTGAGACCCTCATGGGTAAGCTTATGACTCACGAGCTCGACATGAAGGATCAAGAGGAATCCTCCACACAAGAGAAGGAGAAGGAGAAGACCAAAGAGAAGGAGAAGACTCTTGCTCTCAAAGCTACAAAGTCTTACTCCAAGGAGAGCTCCGACGACAATGAGTCGGATGATGATGAAGAAATAGCTCTCACAGCTAAGCACTTTCGGAAATTCCTCAAATTCAACAAAGCAAATCGCTCCATGTCACGACCCGCACCCAGTATAGGGGCACGAGAAGTGGGTACGTCCAGCCTACGCCGCAGTGTCGGCGGTAGTAAGCTGTCCTAGGTTGCTAACTAATCTCATGCAGTGAATATAAAAAGTACTTGTCCAGATATCAGCTCCGAATGGAGGGCAAGTAAAGGGTATGATCTACTCAAATACAGTCTAAACACGAAAAGATAACACAGAAGTTATACCTAAGGAATTAAAGACAACAACAACTAACTACTAAAATAATACACCAATATCTCAAACCAACTTAATACAGACTCAATATCTTAACTTTAATACAACAAGCCAAAACATGAAAGCTAAAGTAGTCTACTAGCTAATCTCCTGAATCACTTCTGAGAGTCGGGACCAAAGGTAGCTAATCCCTCGCTAGGTCCATAGTAAGCAGGGCATGTGTCCTCAGGATTATCATCTGTAATATTTTTAACAGGTCCAATCAGGACGGGAACGAGTACAACTCATCTAGAAAAACCCAAGTAAATGACAAAGAACTATAAAGCAGTTATAGACAGTTTTATTGATGAGCATGGCAGTTTTATTCAGGTAATAATGGCATAGAGAGGTAGTAAGATACAAGAAAAGAAAGGTAACTAAAACAAGAGAAGAATCATGGCAATAAAGACTGTAATAAAGGCTAACTGAACTAGAATAATATGTACGAGTCCAGACAGTACGATATAAGTCTAATGTAATCCCAGTGTGAGTCCAGTCCATATAATCTGATACCAGATAATTTCCAGTACAAGATGAGTCCAACAGTGATCAATGAAACCAGGGTGAGTCCAACTATGATCTAACAGTGTGTTTTAAAATACCGAGGTCGACATGTAAACGGCTGTAGGTATCAGGCACATCTCTTACGGATCAGGCAAGAGATGGCTATGCTTCCAGTAGATTCCAGTTGGAGATTCCAGATTTGGGGTATGTCTACATGTCTTACTCAATATTTCCCGGTCCAGCAAGTGAATCCAAAATCGACAAAAAGAATCGAGATGAGTCTGGCCAATACGTGATGATTCCAGAAATGATTCCGGAATGATACTAATGACTCCAGTAATAGAGGCCAGCAAGTAAGGTATGTGTCGATACATGAATCCAGAAATATCCATACGTGTTGATACAGAGAATCACATAGAACTAACTAGAACTGAAATACAGTAATCGACAAATAAATGAGAGAATTATCAGAGAATGTACTCGCCTGTTACTCTGGAAAGAGTAGTGTAATATCAGATGTCTGTACCAAGGTCACAATGTCCTAAAATAGAGCAATACAGTTATGACATGTCCAAAATGAAGGTAAATAAAATCTACGATGCAATCTATATGAATTCTAAGCCAATCTAGGTCAAAGTCAAACTTGGTCAACACTACAGTCAAACTAAGTTATACTAGGTCATAAGAAGTTTAAACTAAGTCATACAAGGTCAAACAAGGTTAAACAAGTCTAATCTAGGTTAAAGTCAACCCTTGGTCAAATATTCTAGCCAAACTAGTCAAGTTATCTAGGGCTTAGTCAATAATGGTCAGATTAGTCAATACTAGTCAACATGGTCAAAGTCTAGGTCAATCTTAGACTAACTAAGGTTTTGGTTAATCATAGACTAGTCAACAAGGTAATTAGGTTAATCTTGACTAATGGTCAACATCCAGTCAAACTCTATAAGGCTAACTCAAACCATCATAGGCTAACATGTCTTAGAATACCTAAGATACTATACTACAATAAAGTATATCACATAAAATATATATAGTACAATACCAACCTTAATCCTGTAATCAAGCTAATCCTATTCTCCAACTCAAGTCATGACTCAACTCTAAGTATCTCACTTAACCCCATACATATCTTCATCTATATAGGATTACCCTCATAATCCATATGGTCAACCTAATCATCTAGTTTAGTCAAACTCAAGTCAAATAGTCCTTCTATGTTCATCCAAGTCATTTTAGGTCAATCCTAGTCAATTCTAGGTTAACTAGGTCAACTTTGACCTAAGGTTGACTTTGGTCAACCCTTAGTCAACAAGGGTCACTTATAGTGTTTTAGGTCATTAGGGTTAGCCCCAAGCCATAGGCTAGTACCTTGGCCATAGGCTAGTCTTATAGGTTTTCATAGGCTAGTGGTGTAGGTTTCCAGAGGCTAATAACTTATAGGTTTCAATATAAACCTATACTAGAAGGTCATTTATATATATACATAACTATATATATATATATATATATCAAACTTTACCTAACCACCTCAATACATATATATATATATATATATATATATATATATATATATATATATATATATATATATATTTTTTTTCTTTTATATATATATATATATATATATATATATATATATATATATAATACCCAATATATATATAGTACCCACTTATACATAATATATATACATATAGATAGCTATCATATATACCTATATATACATTCCATATATATACATAAACCCATATATGCACCCTTAACTATATATACCAATATATATAACTATATACAATATAACATATATATATATATCATATATATATATATAGAGGGAATTAGAGAGAGAGATGAATAGTGAGAAGAGAGTGAAAGAGAAAATTAGAGAGAACAGTGAGAGAGAGACATAGAGTGAGAGAGAGAGAGAGTGAATGAGAGAGAAGAGGACAGTGAGAGAGAGAGAGTGCTGCTGTATACAGCAGGGGGGGTTCCAGATTCTGGAACTGGAATCCAGTCCCAAACACACACACACAGTCTATATATACATATATATGTATATACACACAACTCCCTATATACACTACCAAATACCCCCAAAATTCACCCACACTCACACATACATATATACTACATATATACATACTAAAATACACTAATACAATGTATAAAACATATCAAATTTGGGTTTGAAATCTATTTTCAAAAACTGGGAAATATCCCAAAAACTGGAAAACTGGACTTTGTATAGGAAAATTAGGTAAACCCAAATTCTCATACAAAACCGAGTTAAGGCTCGATACAAATGGTTGGTAACTGGTGCCCCGTACGTGTACGTGTCGTGTGTGTGTCACTGGAAGTCCACCACGACACGACACGGCGTGTCAAAGTGTCAAAAACCCTAATCGGGTAAGACAGTGCACACACACAAAATACAGTATCGTACACATGTGCAACTAGCTCTAGGACACGACACACACGACCTCGTGTCTCGTGGTCGTGTCCCTAGGTTCGCCTAGGGTCAGGCTAGGTGTCAGTGTGTCTGTATGGTGTCCACGTGTCGCCGTGTCCAAATGGGAAGCACGTATCAGAGCCCAATTTCTATGTGTGTGCTGTCAGTGAGTGACCAGTACAGAGGCAATTTCGTGTCCGATACGACACGAGAAGTTGTGAGACTCAAGGGGGGGCTTGTCAGAGGGTGCCCCCACCTCTGTGCCAAGTGGCACGTGTCCACGTGTCACGTGCAGCGAGCACGAGATGTGCAGCAGCAGGGGAGCCGCGCGCACTGTCGTGCTGCATCGTGCACGCGTGTCGACCAGTCTAGGGCCACGTGTGTGCAACTTATGGTGTCGTGGTCGTGTCCTAGGATAGGTGGGGTGTCAGGGCATGTGTCCAAGTTCCTGTATCGTGTCCACGACACGTGTGGACACGATAGTAAGTGTCTAACAGTGGGGTTTTTCAGTGTCACAGTGTGGTTTAACAGTGTGTTCGTGTCCTGTTTTGGACACGGACACAACTCGAAGTGTGCTCAGAGTTATGGTTCTATGATCTACACCTATAGGGCTAAAAACTTGTTCAAAAAGTTTTCGAAAATAATAACATTTAATTCACAGAGGCAATACATCAAACACTTGCATAAAACCCTAGATACGTGTCCGATACGGACACCAAACCCAATCTACTTTCTACCCAACTTAGCCTATAGATCCCTGGTACCTATATGCATGCAACCATGAAGAGAAAACACAATCTTAATAGGTTTCGTGAGTGTTTACCTATTGAGTGAAAACTCAATGAAAACAAGGTTTTGGGGGGAGGGGGTATCCTCTTCGCTTGATGGTGCCCAAAATGTTATGCAACCTAGCTAACTAGCTCCCCTTAGCATCCTCAATAGTAGGGGGTTCCAATGCAAGAAGTTTGGCTCAATTTGGTGTTGAAATGGTTAAATGGTGAAGGGTTGAAGTAGAGGGAAAAACTTGATTTTTGGTGTAAAGGAAAGGGGCTTTTGATGAGGGGGTGTGATTATATAGAGGGGGGTAGGGTGTTGGCTGCCATGGGGGGGGGGGGGGGTAGGGTAGATATTTAGGGTCCCCTTCACCTTGCTAACTTAGCCCCTAAGGCTTTGACTAGGTAGATAGATATTTCTAGGTTCTAAAATATCTAAAAATAAAATATCTAGATATTATCAAACCTAGATATTTACACATAGGGTAACATCTAACATTAGCCTCCTAGGTTAGTGACTAATCTCTAGGTTAGGGTAAACTAGGTTAGGGACTAACATGACACTAATCAAATAATTAAATAATAATAAAAACACATAAATCCAAATAATTCCTAATAAATCCTAGAAAATTACCAAAATACCCTTTAGACTAAAAAGCCCTAATTTGATGTTCTAAACCTATGGCTAGGCTCACATGATCATGGTTGGTTTCTAGGTTATGAAATCTCTAGGGTTTACACTAGGGTTACACTAGTAAAATCACAAAGTCATAAGCCATGACTTAGAAAATAGTTTTAAAATTAACTAAAATCATCAAAAATCATATCATGACTAAAACACCATTAATAAGTAATAAAAATAATAAATTTTCAAAAATACCCCAATTTCAGAAAATTGGGTCTTACAAGTCTACCCTCCTTAGAGAAATTTCGTCCTCGAAATTAAGATACTCGTACTCCTTCTAGGTCAAACCCCCAGTAAATCAATGTCAAAAAGATAACATGCAATCATAGTCCTACTGGTCATGATTCCACGGTCTCGAACAGGGTAACTACACTATCTAGCACATCACAAGCATATCCTGACAGGTACTAATGGAATCATACAACAAGATGGGAAAGGAAGGACAGGAAAGACAAACCTGCTAACCCGTCACCTGCAGCGTTGGTCTCCTCGACCGTCATCGCAAAAGCTCCACCCCTCTGGTGTTGAGCTACAGGTGGCCTAGCCCCCATATAAGGAGGTACAAAGGGACAGTCTACCATCCTATATGAAACTGGTAAAGACAACTAGGAATTAATTATGAAGGATTACCATTCCAAAGATGATCAAATCGAAGGTTTAAGGTACGAGTGTCAATTGCATTGAAATCTAATAACACAGTATATAAAAGAAGATTTAGTCCTGGCACGATCTAAGTTGATCAATTTTAGGATATATCGAAGTTTGGACAAGATGGAGAACGATGCCATTGAAGTCTGAGCACGAGTATCCAGGATTTGATATCCATATCATAATTGAATTAATTCAATTGAATAAGACCCCAAACACTAGATGATAAGGAGGATGACCCGGTCAACTGGTCACGATCAAAGAATTAGAATTTAAAGGATGATGCAAGGATATAGAAATAAGGCAATTTCTTCTTTTGGATAGGGAAACTAAACATGATACCTTGGGTTAATCTATCAAGTACAGTGCCTTTTCCATCTGAAATATGTAAAAGACAAAACAATAATGAGTTCAAAGGCGATGTTATTAAGCACAATACGTGGTTCATAGGCAATGGAAATAATTCAGAAGAGAATTGCCAAAGCTGTCGTGGATGAGACTCTAGGGCAAATTTAACGATGTCTCCCTCCATGTCGAATAATATATGAGAAGCGAACCAAAATGCAATAGGTTGATCAGACCATCATGCACCTGTTCTGATTAGACAATATGTTAGTGGGTACCGGCCCCCAATAAAATATGTCATGATCAAGCTCGAAAAGATCAGCTTGCAAAACTGGTGCTAAATTAGCAACATAATATAGACAAAATATAAGTAGGGATAATGATGAAGGAAGTTAACAGTACAAGATTCTTTAAACATCAAGGAGTGAGGGTGAATAAAAACAAGAGGGAAAGGATTTTCAATTTGAAGTTCATAATAAGATTCTCAAGGGTCGTCCAGGAATCTCTCAAGTAGTCCTAACTGTGACTGAGTAACCTCTCCGTTAAAGCCTATCTCTTAATCCTATCGCAGGCTCGCAGAAGTACAACTAAGTCGTCGTACTACCACGATATCGAACTAATGTGACTCTCGACCTGCATGGGCCACCACTAAAAATGTGTCACGACCCGCACCCAGTATAGGGGCACGAGAAGTGGGTACGTCCAGCCTACGCCGCAGTGTCGGCGGTAGTAAGCTGTCCTAGGTTGCTAACTAATCTCATGCAGTGAATATAAAAAGTACTTGTCCAGATATCAGCTCCGAATGGAGGGCAAGTAAAGGGTATGATCTACTCAAACACAGTCTAAACACGAAAAGATAACACAGAAGTTATACCTAAGGAATTAAAGATAACAACAACTAACTACTAAAATAATACACCAATATCTCAAACCAACTTAATACAGACTCAATATCTTAACTTTAATACAACAAGCCAAAACATGAAAGCTAAAGTGGTCTACTAGCTAATCTCCTGAACCACTCCTGAGAGTTGGGACCAAAGGTAGCTAATCCCTCGCCAGGTCCATGGTAAGCAGGGCATGTGTCCTCAGGATTATTATCTGTAATATTTTCAACAGGTCCAATCAGGACGGAAACGAGTACAACTCATCTAGAAAAACCTAAGTAAATGACAAAGAACTATAAAGCAGTTATAGACAGTTTTATTGATGAGCATGGCAGTTTTATTCAGGTAATGATGGCATAGAGAGGCAGTAAGATACAAGAAAAGAAAGGTAACTAAAACAAGAGAAGAATCATGGCAATAAAGACTGTAATAAAGGCTAACTGAACTAGAATAATATGTACGAGTCCAGACAGTACGATATAAGTCTAATGTAATCCCAGTGTGAGTCCAGTCCATATAATCTGATTCCAGATAATTTCCAGTACAAGATGAGTCCAACAGTGATCAATAAAACCAGGGTAAGTCAAACTATGATCTAACAGTGTGTTTTAAAATACCGAGGTCGACATGTAAACGGCTGTAGGTATCAGGCACATCTCTTACGGATCAGGCAAAAGATGGCTTTGCTTCCAGTAGATTCCAGTTGGAGATTCCAGATTTAGGGTATGTCTACATGTCTTACTCAATATTTCCCCGCCCAGCAAGTGAATCCAAAATCGACAAAAAGAATCGAGATGAGTCTGGCCAATACGTGATAATTCCAGAAATGATTCCGGAATGATACTAATGACTCCAGTAATAGAGGCCAGCAAGTAAGGTATGTGTCGATACATGAATCCAGAAATATCCATACGTGTTGATACAGAGAATCACATAGAACTAACTAGAACTGAAATACAGTAATCGACAAATAAATGAGAGAATTATCAGAAAATGTACTCGCCTGTTACTCTGAAAAGAGTAGTGTAATATCAGATGTCTGTACCAAGGTCACAATGTCCTAAAATAGAGCAATACAGTTATGACATGTCCAAAATGAAGGTAAATGAAATCTACGATGCAATCTATATGAATTCTAAGCCAATCTAGGTCAAAGTCAAACTTGGTCAACACTACAATCAAACAAAGTTATACTAGGTCACAAGAAGTTTAAACTAAGTCATACAAGGTCAAACAAGGTTAAACAAGTCTAATCTAGGTTAAAGTCAACCCTTGGTCAAATATTCTAGCCAAACTAGTCAAGTTATCTAGGGCTTAGTCAATAATGGTCAGATTAGTCAATACTAGTCAACATGGTCAAAGTCTAGGTCAATCTTAGACTAACTAAGGTTTTGGTTAATCATAGACTAGTCAACAAGGTAATTAGGTTAATCTTGACTAATGGTCAACATCCAGTCAAACTCTATAAGGCTAACTCAAACCATCATAGGCTAACATGTCTTAGAATACCTAAGATACTATACTACACTAAAGTATATCACATGAAATATATATAGTACAATACCAACCTTAATCCTGTAATCAAGCTAATCCTATTCTCCAACTCAAGTCATGACTCAACTCTAAGTATCTCACTTAACCCCATACATATCTTCATCTATATAGGATTACCCTCATAATCCATATGGTCAACCTAATCATCTAGTTTAGTCAAACTCAAGTCAAATAGTCCTTCTATGTTCATCCAAGTCATTTTAGGTCAATCCTAGTCAATTCTAGGTTAACTAGGTCAACTTTGACCTAAGGTTGACTTTGGTCAACCCTTAGTCAACAAGGGTCACTTATAGTGTTTTAGGTCATTAGGGTTAGCCCCAAGCCATAGGCTAGTACCTTGGCCATAGGCTAGTCTTATAGGTTTTCATAGGCTAGTGGTGTAGGTTTCCAGAGGCTAATAACTTATAGGTTTCAATATAAACCTATACTAGAAGGTCATTTATATATATATATATATATATATATATATATATATATATATATATATATATATATATATATATATATATATATATATATATATCAAACTTTACCTAACCACCTCAATACATATATATATATATATATATATATATATATATATATATATATATATATATATATATATATATATATATATATATATAATACCCAATGTATATATAGTACCCACTTATATATAATATATATACATATATAGATGGCTATCATATATACCTATATATACATTCCATATATATACATAAACCCATATATGCACCCTTAACTATATATACCAATATATATAACTATATACAATATAACATATATATATATCATATATATATAGAGGGAATTAGAGAGAGAGATGAATAGTGAGAAGAGAGTGAAAGAGAAAATTAGAGAGAACAGTGAGAGAGAGACATAGAGTGAGAGAGAGAGAGTGAATGAGAGAGAAGAGGACAGTGAGAGAGAGAGAGTGCTGCTGTATACAGCAGGGGGGGTTCCAGATTCTGGAACTGGAATCCAGTCCCAAACACACACACACATAGTCCATATATACATATATATGTATATACACACAACTCCCTATATACACTACCAAATACCCCCAAAATTCACCCACACTCACACATACATATATACTACATATATACATACTAAAATACACTAACACAATGTATAAAATATATCAAATTTGGGTTTGAAATCCATTTTCAAAAACTGGGAAATATCCCAAAAACTGGAAAACTGGACTGTGTATAGGAAAATTAGGTAAACCCAAATTCTCATACAAAACCGAGTTAAGGCTCGATACAAATGGTTGGTAACTGGTGCCCCGTACGTGTACGTGTCGTGTGTGTCACTGGAAGTCCACCACGACACGACACGGCGTGTCAAAGTGTCAAAAACCCTAATCGGGTAAGACAGTGCACACACACAAAATACAGTATCGTGCACATGTGCAACTAGCTCTAGGACACGACACACACGACCTCGTGTCTCGTGGTCGTGTCCCTAGGTTCGCCTAGGGTCAGGCTAGGTGTCAGTGTGTCTGTATGGTGTCCACGTGTCGCCGTGTCCAAATGGGAAGCCCGTATCAGAGCCCAATTTCCACGTGTGTGCTGTCAGTGAGTGACCAGTGCAGAGGCGATTTCATGTCCGATACGACACGAGAAGTTGTGAGACTCGAGGGGGGCTTGTCAGAGGGTGCCCCCACCTCTGTGCCAAGTGGCACGTGTCCACGTGTCACGTGCAGCGAGCACGAGATGTGCAGCAGCAGGGGAGCCGCGCGCACTGTCGTGCTGCATCATGCACGCGTGTCGACCAGTCTAGGGCCACGTGTGTGCAACTTATGGTGTCGTGGTCGTGTCCTAGGATAGGTGGGGTGTCAGGGCATGTGTCCAAGTTCCTGTATCGTGTCCACGACACGTGTGGACACGACAGTAAGTGTCTAACAGTGGGGTTTTTCAGTGTCACAGTGTGGTTTAACAGTGTGTTCGTGTCCTGTTTTGGACACAGATACAACTCGAAGTGTGCTCAGAGTTATGGTTCTATGATCTACACCTATAGGGCTACTTGTTCAAAAAGTTTTCGAAAATAATAACATTTAATTCACAGAGGCAATACATCAAACACTTGCATAAAACCCTAGATACGTGTCCGATACGGACACCAAACCCAATCTACTTTCTACCCAACTTAGCCTATAGATCCCTGGTACCTATATGCATGCAACCATGAAGAGAAAACACAATCTTAATAGGTTTCGTGAGTGTTTACCTATTGAGTGAAAACTCAATGAAAACAAGGTTTTGGGGGGGGGTATCCTCTTCGCTTGATGGTACCCAAAATGTTATGCAAACTAGCTAGCTAGCTCCCCTTAGCATCCTCAATAGTAGGGGGTTCCAATGCAAGAAGTTTGGCTCAATTTGGTGTTGAAATGGTTAAATGGTGAAGGGTTGAAGTAGAGGGAAAAACTTGATTTTTGGTGTAAAGGAAAGGGGCTTTTGATGAGGGGGTGTGATTATATAGAGGGGGGTAGGGTGTTGGCTGCCATGGGGGGGGGGGGGGGGGGGTAGGGTAGATATTTAGGGTCCCCTCCACCTTGCTAACTTAGCCCCTAAGGCTTTGACTAGGTAGATAGATATTTCTAGGTTCTAAAATATCTAAAAATAAAATATCTAGATATTATCAAACCTAGATATTTACACATAGGTTAACATCTAACATTAGCCTCCTAGGTTAGTGACTAATCTCTAGGTTAGGGTAAACTAGGTTAGGGACTAACATGACACTAATCAAATAATTAAATAATAATAAAAACACATAAATCCAAATAATTCCTAATAAATCCTAAAAATTTACCAAAATACCCTTTAGACTAAAAAGCCCTAATTTGATGTTCTAAACCTATGGCTAGGCTCACATGATCATGGTTAGTTTCTAGGTTATAAAATCTCTAGGGTTTACACTAGGGTTACACTAGTAAAATCACAAAGTCATAAGCCATGACTTAGAAAATAGTTTTAAAATTAACTAAAATTATCAAAAATCATATCATGACTAAAACACCATTAATAAGTAATAAAAATAATAAATTTTCAAAAATAACCCAATTTCAGAAAATTGGGTCTTACACTCCAGACGGAAAAATGAGGAAGATCCGGCGTGCTATCAATGTAGAAAACTCGGACATATCAAGCGGGACTGTCCGATGATAAGAAAAGATTTAAGCAAGTACGAGAAGCCAAGCAGAGGAAGCTCGTCCTCTAGAAAATTTGCCAACACTAGCATTTGGTGTGAGAGTGATGCTAGTGACTCCGACAATGACAATGAGTGAAAATACAATACAAATGTTTGCCTCATGGCAACTGATGAGGTACTTGATGATCTTTCCTTAAACACTCTTACCTATGATGATTTGGAAAAAGTCATTCTTGAATTACATGAAGAACACAAAGGTGTTCGAAATAAATACAAGAAATCTCTTAAAGAGGTTGAGGCTCTTCAACTTGAAGTAGAGAGGCTCTCAAGCATCATTATTGATGTGAAGGGAAAATCTCCTATTTCTGACACGGATGAAATATAGTCTTTGCGACTCAAGTTTCAAGAATCTCTTGACACCATCAAGAAAAGGGATGATGAGATTCTATCCATGAGAAGCTCTTATAAATTTGCTATGCGTAAATGTCAAGATGCTAATAGAAGAGAATATGACACTTCTATTAAGTATAATGATCTTCTTACACGGAGTAAGAATTTAGGTAATAAGAATACCACTCACATGCATGCTCCAAGACACCTCCACACTCATCACAATGCTAGGTATAACCCTTACATGAACACTACACACAACTCCTTTTCTAACACAAGAAAAGGACCTTTTGTTAAGAAGAACACCTCACATCATGCATTTTACTATCATCATAACACTCATGGTAGAACTTTTCACACTAGAAACTCACATATGCACAACACTCACACTTCTTCTTCTAAATCTTCTTTGATGTGCAATTATTGTGGTTTGCTCGGACATACTTCTAACTTTTGTTATACAAGGAAACAAGTTGACATGAAAGTTCTTAAAAGGGTTCCTAGAACTAACAATCAAGGACCCAAACGATCATGGGTACCAAAACGTTCATCTTCAACTTTTGTTGTAGGTGACGAATCCTTCTCATGCTAGAAGAAAGTGGATTCTCGATAGCGGTTGTTCACGGCACATGATCGGTGATGCTTCACTTTTTACAACGCTATCGATGAAGAAGGAAGGACACGTCCCCTTCGATAACAATCTTAAAGGTTATATTATTGGAAATGGTAATATCGGTTCTCCTCCTTATCCTTGTATTAATAATGTATGTCTTGTTACTAATCTCAAGCATAACCTCCTTAGTAATAGCCATCTTACCGATAATGGCTATGATATCAAGTTTGTTAAACTCAAATGCTACATTACCGATAGTTCTAATGAAACTATTGTTTATGAAGGCATTAGAGAAAACAATATTTATGTTCTTTATCTTGTTGAAGGTACTAACAATGACAGATGCCTAGTTGCAAAGAACGATGAGAGTTGGCTTTGGCACATGAGGCTTGGACACGCCAACATGGATACCATCTCTCGCCTCGCCTCCAAGAAGCTTGTACGAGGACTCCCAAGTATCCCATTCAAAAAGGATATGGTATGTGAAGAATGCGAGAAAAGTAAGTTGACCAAGTCATCCTTCAAGACAATCAACTCTGTGAGTACTTCTAGACCCCTTCAACTTATCCATATGGATCTTTTTGGGCCTAGTAGAGTAGCTAGCCTTGGTGGCAAACTTTATGCTTTCGTTTTAGTTGATAATTTTTCGAGATTTACTTGGGCTATTTTTCTTGCTTGCAAAAGTGATATTTTTCGTGAATTTGTTGCTTTTTGTAAACGTGTTCAAAATGAGAAAGGTTTTTCTATCAACAAAATTAGGAGTGATCATGGAGGAGAATTTGATAATGTTGATTTCAAAAGATTTTGTGAAAAGAATGGTTTTGGACATGATTTTGCTTGTCCACGTACTCCTCAACAAAATGGTGTTGTGGAGAGAAAGAATAGAACCCTTGGCGATATGGCCCGGGTTATGTTAAACTAATATAAGCTCCCCCAATATTTTTGGGCGGAAGCCGTTAATACGGCATGTCATGTTATTAATAGGGTCTTGATTAGACCTATTTCTAAAAAGACTCCTTATGAGCTTTGGTTTGACAAAATTCCCTCTATTGAATATTTCAAAGTTTTTGGTTGCAATTGTTTTATTTTGAATACCAAGGATAACCTAGGCAAGTTTGAAGAAAAAGCCTATGAAGGAATATTCCTTGGATACTCTACTCATAGTAAAGGTTTTCGTGTTTTTAACAAAAGAAGTCTTGTTGTCGAAGAGTCAATAAATGTCTCTTTTAATGAATTCAACTCTTCTACATTCTCCTCTTCCGAGGATATTGATGACATCTCGTTTGGGTTGGAGAACTCCTCTATTGAGGATCGTCCTTCTTCATCTAACAATGAAGTTGTGACCCCATCAAAAGTGTCTCCTCCTCTCGAGCCTCCTCAAAAGGATCTCCCAAAAGAATGGAGATTTGTCACCAATCATCCTAAGGAGCTTATCATTGGGGATCCTTCCTCAAGTGTTAGCACAAGATCCGCCACTCGTGATCTTTGTGCAAATGTGGCTTTTATCTCTCAAATAGAGCCTAAAAATGTTAACGATGCTTTTCTTGATGAGTTTTGGATGATAGCTATGCAAGATGAGCTAAATCAATTTGAGCGAAACAAGGTTTGGGAACTTGTCCCAAAACCTAGCAACCATCCCATTATTGGAACTAAATGGGTGTTTCGTAACAAACTTAATGAAGATGGGTTAGTGACTCGTAACAAAGCCCGATTGGTTGCTCAAGGCTATAACCAAGAGGAAGGCATTGACTACGACGAAACCTATGCTCCGGTTGCACGTCTTGAATCCATTCGTTTGCTTTGTGCTTTTGCTTGTTTTAATGACTTTAAGCTATTTCAAATGGATGTTAAGAGTGCCTTTTTAAATGGTATTATTAAAGAGGAAGTTTATGTTAAACAACCTCCCGGATTTGAAGATTTTCAATTTCCTAATCACGTGTTCAAACTCCATAAAGCCCTTTATGGCCTCAAACAAGCTCCCCGTGCTTGGTATGAGCGTCTTAGCTCTTTTCTTGTTTCTCACAATTATTTAAAGGGAAAAGTTGACATAACACTTTTTATTAAATCCCATGATGGGACTCTCTTGTTGGTTCAAATTTATGTCGATGATATTATTTTTGGTTCTACTAACAACACACTTTGTGTAGAATTTGCTAAAGTTATGCAGGAAGAGTTTGAAATGAGTATGATGGATGAACTTTCCTTCTTCTTGGGGTTACAAATCAAGCAAGGTCCCAAAGGAACCTTCATTAATCAAGCGAAATATACAAAGGACCTCCTCAAGCGTTTCGACCTCGACTCATCTAAATCAATGAGGACTCCTATGGCCACAACGACAAAGCTTGACAATGATGAAGATGGAACATCGGTCGACATTCGTAAGTATAGAGGTATGATCGGTAGCTTACTTTATTTAACTGCTAGCCGTCCTGATATCATGTTTAGTGTTTGCTTGTGTGCACGATATCAAGCCAATCCAAAGGAATCTCATTTGTGTGCCGTTAAGCGCATTTTTCGTTATCTCAAAGGCACCATTAACATGGGTCTTTGGTATCCGAAATCCTCATCCTTTGAGCATCACGGCTTTTCGGATGCGGATTTTGCCGAATGCAAGATTGGCCGAAAAAGTACTAGTGGCACATGTCAATTCCTCGAGAAGTCTTTGGTATCGTGGTTTAGTAAGAAGCAAAATTCTGTTGCTCTTTCCACAACTGAGGCAGAATATATTGCGGCTGGTTGTTGTTGTGCACAAATTCTTTGGATGTCACAAACACTTTTAGACTATGGTATTTTTTATTCTTGTACCCCTATTAAATGTGATAACACTAGCTCTATCAATCTCACGAAAAACCCGATTTGTCACTCACGCACGAAGCATATTGAAATTAGACACCATTTTCTTCGTGACCATCAACAAAAGGGAGATATTCGTCTTGAATTTATTGATACTACCTATCAGTTAGCCGATATTTTCACCAAACCGCTTCCGGAAGATCGCTTCACCTTCCTTTGTCGTGAATTAGGCATTTTATCTTTTGATCCATAATCCCTCCCGGCCGGCACACCGACGTTATACAGCGGTATACCGGCGGCATACTGTTTTTCGATTCAGAATTAGGTTCTGTCTCGATACTCGGCATACCGTCGGTATACGTCGGCATACCGCCGGTATGCCGGATGGGGGCAGACAGGATTTCAACTGAAGGACCGGGCCCATCTCTCTTCTCTTCTTCCTTTAATTCTTTTATCCTTCCTTTATTCCCTCCTATCCATCCCATCTATCTTAACTACCCATCTCTTCAAACTCCTATCTCACTTATTACTATTCCATTCCATCCCCCCTTCCCCTCCTCTTTTTACTCCACCATCATAACTATCAACAACCTTTTCATCTCCCTTTCATTAAACCCTCCTCTACAACCGTTCCCACCCTCCTCTCCTTTTCAAAAATCCATCTCTTCATCTTCCTCCTCCTCTTTAAAATCCTTCTTTCTCCATCTTTTCTCCTACTCCTCCTTCACCCACTCCAAAAACCTAATCTCTCTTCATGGCAAACCCTAAGCGCCCCCGATCCTCCTCCTCCTCTATGTTCAACCCCTTCGTCCCGGTGGCGCTACCTAACGGCTATGACCAACGCATCTTCTCCAACTCTCTGGCGGCCGAGCTTTGGTTCCAGCACTTCGTCCATCACAACGTGTTCAAGGGACGGGCGATCAACTAGAACCTCTTCCCCGGTCACGTCCCCTTGTTTGACGATGCCGGACTCTCCTCTCTACTTTGGCGCCAAATACCCGTCTACCCCGCTGCTGTCCGACTTTTCTATTGCAACTTGGTCGGGGACGACGATCCATCCGCCATTCTATCTATGGTCAATGACCGTCACTTCCGTCTAACATCTCGGGAAGTGGGGAACATCCTCGGCATCCCGGACAAAGGGGAAGCGTTACCATCCTTGGGTGCTCTCAACTCCTCGGCGGCGTCACCTTTCGACGAATTCTGCCGTATCATCTGCAAGGGCCCCAATCCTCCTGCCATCCCGGCCCTCTCTGTCCAGCTGGAGCCGTTTTACTACGAGCTCCGTAGGATAGTGTACCACACACTATTTCCTAAGGGCGGGAACTACGACGTCATCACCGGTGATGCCCTCGTCTGCATGTATTATCTCTATGCCCGGAAGCCATTCTCTATCCCGAAGACTCTCCTTCTGCTCTTCCGGCGTGTGTAGCACCCAGTTTCCCAAATGAGAGTAATTTTGAAATTTCGTGTTTATAATTATTTTAATAATGATATTTAATTCATGATATAATTTTTGGTGATTTTAAATTATTTTAAAATTATTTAAATCAATGACTTGTGGTTTTGACGTTTTGCTAGTGAAACCCTATAGACTGTTTGACCTAGAGCCTAACCATGTGATTATAATATTTTAATGTCATTTTGGCCAAAGAATATTTTTGCATTTGACCTCTTTGAATTATTTTGATATTATTTTATTATTTATGATATTGTTTTGGGGTTATTTGAGTCGGGTTCAAATTTTAACTCAATCCGACTTGAAACGGGGACCCGGGGATAGTTTGACTCTAGTGGGACCCACACACTAGTTAGGCATGGCCCACATGATATTAATTTTAGTCCACATGATAGAAATATTTTAGTTAGAGGTTAGACTAATTATTATGGATAAGGTTAGTGTGATTAGAGACTTTAGAATGACTAATTTAGCCCCAACCAATTAGCCCTTTCCTAATACTCATAGAATAGGTTAGTAGGGGCTTTTGGACTTTTCCTAATAGGACAAAACCACCTTTATGGCCAGCCACAATAAGGATAGGGTTGAGCCTCCCATTTGTCATTATCCATCTATTTTTCTCTCTCTTGTTCTTCCCCAAATTCCTAGAGAGCAATCCCTAGCAATTTTTCCACCAAATCCTTCCATTTCACCACCAAATCTTCTTCTTTACTTCTCCATTCTAGCCAAGGAGGAAGCTACCCAAGTTTGGGAGGATTCGGAGCTCGTTCATGTCCTTTTGGAATCTCTACGTGTCGGTGTCGCTCCGGGAAGGTTTTTCTTCGATTCGATCTACCGGGAGGTATAAATCCCTTCTCTTTTTATTTCCTCATACATATAGGTCTATTTTGAACCCATAGGAATGACCCCCATGATTGTATCTCCATTTGTGTCCATTTTGTGTCCATTTGGAGGTCATAGGAGTGTCCTTTGTGTTGTGGATGTGTTCATGTTACATATATAGATTTATATATATATATTGTAATGAGAGTGTATCTATATTTATATATGTAATAAATGGTTCATGATGATTATATAATCAAGTTTGTGAGTGTGGTTCCTCATATTATTATTGTTATTATTGTTGTGGATAATTAGGATATATATTGTGTATTCTTTTGGCTCAAACTATCTAAATCCGTCATGATTTTTATCCACGTTTTTAATTTCAGCCCTAACTTAGAAATGTCATAACTTCTAGCTTAAAGCTCGGTTTAATCTCTCGTTTTTTTTAAAGAATCGTATTGAAGTTAGCTTTCCAAAAACATGTATTAATAGGACTAATTCTTTCTGTAACTTTCTGGAGAATTATTTGAGTGTCAGCTGTACGAAAGACAAACGCGTTCTCGGTGTTTTTGCGATTCCGGGAGTTTTCGGAAACGAAAATACGATCCGTTTGAAGTTTCGGAAAGCTAACACATAGATCTAAAATATACTTTAATCCTAGATTTTAATTCATGCTGAGATGGTACAGTATTGATTATTAGTAGGAGTTACTATTCGGCATATGCATTTTGTGCACCCTTGTGTGTAATATAATGTTCTATTTGATTTTAACCCATGTTAATGTATATACATTATATAATTAAATAGAGAATACAAGCATGAGTAAATAGTTAAATAAATGATGTATGAGGTATAAGTATCCTATCTAATGTAAGCATGTATGAGTATGGCTTGTAATAAATATGTAGGTTCCATAGTATGTAATGTATGGTGCATATAGTAGTGCAAGAGAATAAATGAATGATGAATAAATGCAAGCATGAATGTAATATAATAATAGATGTAATATATGCAATATACAAGTTAATGAGATGTAATGTTCTATGTTAACATAAATCCTATATTACCTCATGTACCCCCTTACACTATGTTGACACTATCACACTTGACACATTGTTCACTTACACTTTGACACTCTTTGATATGTATACACTATGTATGCCCATTTAACCCTCACTTGCCCTTTTGCCATGTTCACATACACACACATAGCCTCTTAAATAAGTATTTATGAATATAGTTAACTTAGCTATGTATGTATATTATATATATGTTAGCATATAGTGTTGTAATATATAAGTTTATATAACCATTTGAAATGCCATGATTATAGACCTAATGTTGAATACCAATATATGCATGTGTATATATGTGTAGACATATATAGCTTAAAGTAATAGATTACCTAGTGTATATCCAATATGAATTCTTGCCTATTTGAGTATTGAATAATTGCATGCTATATAGAGTTGGGTGTATATTGGCTTATATAGCCTTGTATTGATGTGTGCTTGCTAGGATAGTCTTGGTTAGGCCTAGTAAGACTTGCTGGATTAGGACATGACCTAGTTTGACCTAGTTTGACTAGTGCAGTTGACCAGAGTTGACCAAGGGTTGACTTTGGCCTAGTTTGACCTAGATTCATGTAGAATGCATTGTAGTGCTTTATATTACCCTTCTGGACATGTTGTGACCTGTGCTGTTCTAATTAGGAGCCAGACACCTCTCATCGGACAGTATCTTTACCTTCGACATTCAAATATCATGCGAGTACATTCTCTGATCATTTCATATCCTGCTTAGAATTATTTCCTGCAGTAGTTTACTTTACTTGTACTGTCACGTTGGTCACACGGATTGGTACTATATGGATCCTTTCTTGAGATGTTATCCTTAGGGAGCATCGGGTACTCTATGTTCTGTGCGTTTCACTTTCATAGCGTATCATATGCTTCTTGGTTCTTTGATCACTTACGACATGTACCCTCATGATCGTAGAGTCTTCTTGAAATCTTACACTGTTGGGTTATCCCTAGAATCCCCATTTTTATGGGACTTACACTGTTGGGTTACCCCCAGAATCCCCATTTTTATGGGACTTACACTGTTGGATTACCCCCAGAATCCCTATTTTTATGGGACTACTATGTATCACCTTCGGGGTCTACCACCCTTCGGGGGCTTATCACCTTCGGGGTCTATCACCTTCCGGGTCTGTTACATAGCATCATATAACATAACCTGGCTGGATCCTTGTGTATTTATCGGGGGTATGGGGGGAGTATTACATGTTCATATTGTACTCTGACTCACTAGTCACTGCTAGTTCCCTATGTATAGTAGATATTTCTATTACAGTTCTCTCTCTGTTTACATACTGTTTTCTTTCAGTATATTTATCTTACTTTACTGCATGATTATATTTTCTAACCTGCTATGGTCTGTTGAGATGTACTGTACTCGCTCCAGTCCTGACTGGACCTGTTGATAAATTTTACAGATAGCCTGGAGGTGCCTGCTAGCCTAGAGGAGACACATTAGAGGATGTTTAGATAGTTATTTCATTTGTCTGGAGTTGTACTTGATTTGTGGATTACTGTATTTGAGTTTTAAGATGTATTCCTGGGTTTATGTATCTTAGACACTTAGACTTCTATTTCCTGTATCTCTTTTGGATTTCATGTTTTATCTATCATTATCATGCTCTGCCTTAGATGTGATTGAGACTGTATCTGCTATGTCACCCCCATTCGGGGAGTATAACTGCTTAGCATTATATTGTTAGATGTTGTGACCTAGGACAGCGTTCTACCGCCGACACTGCGGCGTAGGCTGGGCGTTGTTACGTTCTCGTACCCAAACAGTAGGTGCGGGTCGTGACACGTTTTTAGTGGTGGCCCATGCAGGTCGAGTTTATGTAGTGGTATTCGAACTTGAGTACCACTACAGCCTGCAGTAGGATTAGGATATATTTTTGAAGGTACTCAATCACAGTTAGGGACCCTTGAGAGATTCCTGGGACGACCCTTGAGAATCTTATTTTAACTTCGATTTGAAAACTCTCTTTTTCCTTGATTGTTTTATCTTTATTTTCTGTTGTTGAATTTGATGGATTATTATTGAAATTGGGTTTGTATTTATTGATTTTGATGGAAGATTATTGAATTTTTGAATCTTGACGATTAGATGTAGCATCCGAGTTTGTATTTATATGATTGAAGGATATTTTTTATTTTTGAGTTTGATATTCGTTGATAAATTTGATTTGATTTTTGGGTATTCATTGTTGATTTAATTTAATTTTTGGCAAGATAAAATTATATGGGCTAGGTCATATATGTTATGGAATCTAGTCTTCTATAGTCACATTAGCCAGCATGGTGAGGACATATAGTCTGACTCTGGATATATTTCTCGGGTGTGGGAATTTAAGGTTTTCGCAGCCAAGCTAGCGGCACCGCAAAAATGTTAAATACCATGATTCTAGAGATATGTGCATAAGTCAAGGGCTCTGTGATTATCGTAGCCTTGCTTACTAGTATGACGAGGATTTAGAGTACCATGATTTTGGATAGACGCATATGATTATCAGATTGCACCTTAAATATTTTTGAACATATTTTCTCTAACTTGTTTTAGTCCTTCAAAAAAAAAGGAATTATTAATTGTTTTGTTTTGTTTTGTTTTGCTTCTCATTATTTAGCTTAGGAGTAACTTTAGCTATTTTATAAACCTTTGTGTAACTTCTTCTATGAATTTCTTCTTAATACAATGAATCGATGATTTTGCTAGACTTTACCTTGGATTTGATATTTTAACTCTGGATTTCAAAATGGTTCATTCTTTTAAACAGATAAGCAAAATAGATTTTATCGTTATTCCCTTCTTGCTATTATTCTTGTATTAAATAATAATAAATCGTCTTGATTACACCAATCACCTGTTTTGTAATATTGGTAGGAATCTAATGTTGGTCTTGGTATAGAATCTGATTTTTATATTGGGACATGAGAATATATATGAATATATATAGTGGATACTTTTCTGACACTTATGCATGCTACACTTTATTTCCACCTATCTAAATAAATATTAATATGTCATTGATGTTAAATTTTCAGAACCCCAATATTTTTGGTTTTCTGCTTTTCCAGTTTAAATTCGTAAGTTAAATATAAATTTCATGTTATTAGTTATGTTTACATCACTGCACATGTATGTCATACCTAGAGTTTTATTTTTTAAAATTTTTTTTGTTGAGTTTTGTGTTTAAATTTGTCAAATCTGAGACTGTGTGCATATTAACCCTTAATACTGGATTTTAAATGTTAGTTCAAATTGTTGTTTTAAATATAATATTTAGAGCTGTGTACATTGTTGTTGTAGGAATATAATGTTAGGTTTCATATTCTTACATGATAGGTTGTGATAAACATTGAGTTGGTTTTGATGTTCAAATTTCTCCAAAATCCTGAAAACTGAATATATGTTAACATTTTCACATTGATTTCAAATGTTCAATTTCAGATTTAACATGTAATATTGAACTGTATGCGTAGATAAATGTATGGATAGTATGTTAGGGTTTCATTTCTATCATGTTAGGATGTATTGGGACCATTGAGATTGGTTGCGATGTTCAAAACCCTAAAATCTGAAACTGTGTTATGTTAATATTGCACTGGTTTAAATATTAGCATCTTTTCAGATTTTGTATGTAAATGCTGAACTAAAACTGGGTTTAACCTTTCAATACTAAGCTATAACCCTGTACAAGGACACACACACATCCCCTAACTTAGTATACACTGTCATGTAACCTAACCCTTTTTCCCCTCTATGTTATGATTATATATCTAGATAGATATATATAGAGCTTAGGCATACATGTTATAATATATAAATACATAACTAAGTCTCTACCTTTTTATATATATATATGGTTAGCCATGCAAGTTGTGATTAAATAGATTGTATATTGTAGATTGTTAACCCATATGCCATGATTAGTGTAACTTAATAGTTATTGTTTGAAATCCAAATCCTCATATACACTTTCATGTATATTCACGTGCACACACGCCTACTATCTAACCATATGAATACGTCCCCATACACACAATGCCAGCTTTTTTCTCTCTAACGCTCTCTCTATATATATATTGTGATTGGATTTCAATGCAAGTGATTTTCAATTCCTTAATTTTTGAATTTGATTTTCTGTACCTTTTTTTAGATAATTGGTAGTTGCCTTTATTTTATTTTGATAATGACCAATTTTTATATAGGATGGTAGACAGCTCTACAACCATGATGATTGTTGTTCCCTTACCTTCCCAATTAAGACACCCTAGATTGTTTGTGTGTTGATACCATAGTACTGTTTTGACCTAGAATGACCAGTGCACCTAGGTGAGACTTCCAACTGCTACGGTATGCCCTGACCTTGTATACTATTCCTTCAAATTGCATGATTTAGATAAAAAAAATTTAGACCTTGATTGTTGGGAAATAGGGACGTCATCCCATTAGTATCAGTTGTAGATATATATAGTTTAGTCCTGGATGTGGGGATGTGTGTCTATAAACATATAGCTTATGAGATTTATGAGAGATTATAGTATCAGCCTTGATAGGATGTACTAGTCTTTTGGTGAGTATAAATGTGTTATGAGAGATAGGGCCTATATGTCTTAGTAATGCATCGTTCCTATGGTAATAGAATGTATTAATAGATGGTTAATAGGAAGATAATAGTTTGAGCATACCTATAGCCTATGATCAGTTCCTTTTCATCCTTAGTTAAGATCACTTTAAAATAGGTCCAGTCCCTTGGATATAGGTTCCAGTCCATATTTTATTGAAGTTCCATTACCGCCGTACAGCAGAGCAGTATTGGAGGTATTCCTAGATTGACACTTTTTAGATGTCCATTTATTATTCCAGTGTTAGGAAGTGTTACCTTAGATATTGGGTAGGTTAGAGGCTCTAGAAGGAGTACTATCGATCTTAAATTTCGAGGACAAAATTTTTCTAAGGTGGGTAGAGTTGTAGCACCCAGTTTCCCAAATGAGGATAATTTTAAAATTTTGTGTTTATAATTATTTTAATAATAATATTTAATTCATGATATGATTTTTGGTGATTTTAAATTATTTTAAAATTATTTAAATCAATGACTTGTGGTTTTAACGTTTTGCTAGTGAAACCCTATAGACTGTTTGACCTAGAGCCTAACCATGTGATTATGATATTTTAATGTCATTTTTGGCCTAAGAATATTTTTGTATTTGACCTCTTTAAATTATTTTGATATTATTTTATTATTTATGATATTGTTTTGGGGTTATTTGAGTCGGGTTCAAATTTTAACTCAATCCGACTTGAAACGGGGACCCGGGGGTAGTTTAACTCTAGTGGGACCCACACACTAGTTAGGCATGGCCCACATGATATTAATTTTAGTCCACATGATAGAAATATTTTAGTTAGAGGTTAGACTAATTATTATGGATAAGGTTAGTGTGATTAGAGACTTTAGAATGACTAATTTAGCCCCAACCAATTAGCCCTTTCCTAATACTCATAGAATAGGTTAGTAGGGGCTTTTGGACTTTTCCTAATAGGACAAAACCACCTTTATGGCCATCCACAATAAGGATAGGGTTGAGCCTCCCATTTGTCATTATCCATCTATTTTTCTCTCTCTTGTTCTTTCCCAAATTCCTAGAGAGCAATCCCTAGCAATTTCTCCACCAAATCCTTCCATTTCACCACCAAATCTTCTTATTTCCTTCTCCATTCTAGCCAAGGAGGAAGCTACCCAAGTTTGGGAGGATTCGGAGCTCGTTCGTGTCCTTTTGGAATCTCTACGTGTCGGTGTCGCTCCGGGAAGGTTTTTCTTCGATTCGATCTACTGGGAGGTATACATCCCTTCTCTTTTTTATTTCCTCATACATATAGGTCTATTTTGAACCCATAGGAATGACCCCCATGGTTGTATCTCCATTTGTGTCCATTTTGTGTCCATTTGGAGGTCATAGGAGTGTCTTTTGTGTTGTGGATGTGTTCATGTTACATATATAGATTTATATATATATATATATTGTAATGAGAGTGTATCTATATTTATATATGTAATAAATGGTTCATGATGATTATATAATCAAGTTTATGAGTGTGGTTCCTCATATTATTATTGTTATTATTGTTGTGGATAATTAGGATATATATTGTGCATTCTTTTGGCTCAAACTATCTAAATCCGTCATGATTTTTATCCACGTTTTTAATTTCAGCCCTAACTTAGAAATGTCATAACTTCTAGCTTAAAGCTCGGTTTAATCTCTCATTTTTTTTAAAAGAAGCGTATTGAAGTTAGCTTTCCAAAAACATGTATTAACAGGACTAATTCTTTCTGTAACTTTCTAGAGAATTATTTGAGTGTCAGCTGTACGAAAGACAAATGCGTTCTCGGTGTTTTCGCGATTCCTGGAGTTTCCGGAAACGAAAATGCGATCCGTTTGAAGTTTCGAAAAGCTAACACATAGATCTATAACATACTTTAATCCTAGATTTTAATTCATGCTGAGATGGTACAGTATTGATTATTAGTAGGAGTTACTATTCGGCATATACATTTTGTGCACCCTTGTGTGTAATATAATGTTCTATTTGATTTTAACCCATGTTAATGTATATACATTATATAATTAAATAGAGAATGCAAGCATGAGTAAATGGTTAAATAAATGATGTATGAGGTGTAAGTATCCTATCTAATGTAAGCATGTATGAGTATGGCTTGTAATGAATATGTAGGTTCCATAGTATGTAATGTATGGTGCATATAGTAGTGCAAGAGAATAAATGAATGATGAATGAATGCAAGCATGAATGTAATATAATAATAGATGTAATGTATGCAATATACAAGTTAATGAGATATAATGTTCTATGTTAACACAAATCCTATATTACCTCATGTACCCCCTTACACTATGTTGACACTATCATACTTGACACATTGTTCACTTACACTTTGACACTCTTTGATATGTATACACTATGTATGCTCATTTAACCCTCACTTGCCCTTTTGCCATGTTCACATACACACACATAGCCTCTTAAATAAGTATTTATGAATATAGTTAACTTAGCTATGTATGTATATTATATATATGTTAGCATATTGTGTTGTAATATATAAGTTTATATAACCATTTGAAATGCCATGATTATAGACCTAATGTTGAATACCAATATATGCTTGTGTATATATGTGTAGACCTATATAGCTTAAAGTAATAGATTACCTAGTGTATATCCAATATGAATTCTTGCCTATTTGAGTATTGAATAATTGCATGCTATATAGAGTTGGGTGTATATTGGCTTGTATAGCCTTGTATTGATGTGTGCTTTCTAGGATAGTCTTGGTTAGGCCTAGTAAGACTTGTTGGGTTAGGACATGACCTAGTTTGACCTAGTTTGACTAGTGCAGTTGACCAGAGTTGACCAAGGGTTGACTTTGGCCTAGTTTGACCTAGATTCATGTAGAATGCATTGTAGTGCTTTATATTACCCTTCTGGACATGTTGTGAACTGTGCTGTTCTAATTAGGAGCCAGAAACCTCTTCTCGGACAGTATCTTTATCTTCGACATTCAGATATCAGGCGAGTACATTCTCTGATCATTTCATATCCTGCTTAGAATTATTTCCTGCAGTAGATTACTTTACTTGTACTGTCACGTTGGTCACACGGATTGGTACTATATGGATCCTTTCTTGAGATGTTATCCTTAGGGAGCATCGGGTACTCTATGTTCTGTGCGTTTCACTTTCATAGCGTATCATATGCTTCTTGGTTCTTTGATCACTTACGACATGTACCCTCATGATCGTAGAGTCTTCTTGGAATCTTACACTGTTGGGTTACCCCCAGAATCCTCATTTTTATGGGACTTACACTGTTGGGTTACCCCCAGAATCCCTATTTTTATGGGACTTACATTGTTGGGTTACCCCCAAAATCTCCATTTTTATGGGACTTACACTGTTGGGTTACCCCCAGAATCCCTATTTTTATGGGACTACTATGTATCACCTTCGGGGTCTACCACCCTTCGGGGGCTTATCACCTTCGGGGTCTGTTACATAGCATCATATAACATAACCTGGCTGGATCCTTGTGTATTGATCGGGGGTACGGAGGGAGTATTACATGTTCATATTGTACTCTGACTCACTAGTCACTGCTAGTTTCCTATGTATAGTAGATATTTCTATTACAGTTCTCTCTCTGTTTACATACTGTTTTCTTTCAGTACCTGTATCTTACTTTACTGCATGATTATATTTTCTAACCTGCTATGATCTGTTGAGATGTACTGTACTCGCTCCAGTCCTGACTGGACCTATTGATAAATTTTACAGATAGCCTGGAGGTGCCTGCTAGCCTAGAGGAGACACATTAGAGGATGTTTAGATAGTTATTTCATTTGTCTGGAGTTGTACTTGATTTGTGGATTACTGTATTTGAGTTTTGAGATGTATTCCTGGGTTTATGTATCTTAGACACTTAGACTTCTATTTCCTGTATCTCTTTTGTATTTCATGTTTTATCTATCATTATCATGCTCTGCCTTAGATGTGATTGAGACTGTATCTGCTATGTCACCCCCATTCGGAGAGTATAACTGCTTAGCATTATATTGTTAGATGTTGTGACCTAGGACAGCGTTCTACCGCCGATACTGCGCATAGGCTGGGCGTTGTTATGTTCTCATACCCAAACAGTGGGTGCGGGTCGTGACAGCGTGTCATGCCTTCGGGGAAGCAAAACCTCTACTACGGCTCCCTTATCACTCTCCTTCTGGAGGCCAAACAAGTTGACCTATCTCTTTGCTCCTCGGATGGCGTGCCCTCCTACCTTATTGTCTCTCGTTCCCTTAGCGGCGCCTCTGCTTCCCGTGCCTCGTCTTCCCAAGAGCGTCCGGCATCCACTCCTGCTGCTCCCACTTCTACCCCTCCTACTTCGGGCCGTTATATGCCGCTCACTCAGCAGCACTTTGATATACGTATGGCCCAGGCGGAGGAGCAGATGCGGGCCCACACTCGTGGACTTGGCGCCCTGATCCAGTCCCGTTTCCACGATCAGGGGTACTTTATTCAGCGCACTCTTTAAGACCGTGATGCTTTTCTGGATCTTAATCTTCAGGATCCCATGTACACGGCCCCGCGCTTCTCTGATCCCAATGCCTATGGGTTTATGTACCCTGACGGCATTGATCCTTTTGGCGCCTTCCAGCAAGCTCAGGGTGATGATGACGATCCAGCTGATGAGTAGGGATGGATTCCCTTTTGGGTGATGGTCTCATTTTATGCGTGTTTTAGTTTTTATGTGCTTGTTTTTATGTTGTCTTTTGTGGTCCTTCGGGGACCGGCGTGTGGTTGGTACTAGTTGTTTGCAGTCCTTCGGGGACTTTATCTGTGGTTATCTCTAGTGTGCGGCTCTCGTTGAGGAGAGTCTTTCTATTTACATTATGCTATGTATGTGTCGGACATGTATTCACTTTTCACTTCTATCTATTAATACATGCTTCTCTTTATATGCTCTTGTCATTATCAGTTTCCACGTTTTCCATTATTATTCCCATCTTTGACTAAGTGACAAAGGGGGAGAAATCGTATTGAGGGGGAGCTGTCTTCCTACGGGGGAGCTACTCCCTGAAGATGCTATCTCTCTATTTTGTCAATTATCAAAATGGGGGAGTTTGTTGGCACATTTTATTTTGATTATTAACAGCATCTTCGTAGTTTAGTCTTCTGTTCTTCAGATTCAAATATTCTCAGAAGATCTACCACATGGAGCTCTTCCGTTCAGCGCAATCATCTTTCACTTTGAAGACTGAAGCAGTTACCGGCGTTCCCTGCACAAGACGGCGTCTTCCTGCTTAGAGTCTTTGAGTCTGTACTAGTCTAGGTATATCTGTAAACACCTAAGGACGGATGACAATTAAAAAGCACAAGTCAAAAATCAAATACTTACAGAGCGGCATACCGGCGGCATGCTTCGGCATACCGGCGGTATACCGTTTCTAGCATCCAGAAAGTTGCTGTGACCAATTGTTGGCATATCGGCGGCATGCTTCGGCATACCGGCGGTATACCGATTTTTGTGTCCAGAAAATTGCTGTGACAAATTGTCGGCATACCGACGGCATGCTCCGGCATACCGACGGTATACCGTTTTTAGCAACCCAAAAGTTGCTGTGACAAATTGTCGGTATACCGACGGCATGCTCCGGCATACCGACGGTATACCGTTTTTAGCAATCCAAAACTTGCTGTGACAAATTGTCGGCATACCGGCGGCATGCTCCGACATACTGGCGGTATACCGGGTTTCAAATATTTGGTTTTTGAATTGCCCTGACTAGCATTAATGGCCACATTTAATGCTCCCTAACGGTCATTAATATGACCGTTACTATTTGGACGGTATACCGACGGTATGCCGCTGCATACCGACGGCATGCCGGTCTGTCTGTATTCAAAGCATTAAATGCCACCAACTCTTGGTTCTCTTATAAAAGAAAGCTCTCTCTCTCTTGAGCTTCTTCACCAACTCTTCCATAAATTTTCCAACAACCAAGAGCTCCACCATTAATACTCTTCCAAGCTTTTCATTGTCATCCTCTCCCAAAGTGCTAGAGTATTAAAGGATTGTACATTTCGATCTTCACGTGTTAGAAGATCAACAAGTTCTCATTCTCTTTTGTTTGAAGTTGGCGAGCCTTCGAAAGAAAACTCGTGTGTAGAAGTTGGCGAGTCTTCGGATCCAAACTCGTGTTGAAGTTGGCGAGTTCTTCGGATCCAAACTCGTGTGTACTATTTGGTTAAATAGTGGATTAAAGTCGGAGAGAGTTCCGGGACTGGACTGACTCAAAAGAGGATACCAGGATACATCCTTGCGTTTGATCTTTCTACTCTTTACTTTCAATTGTCTTTATTGTATCAATTGTTGTAGTTAATTTTTAATTTCCCTATTTCTCCCCCCCCCCCCCTCTAGGGTTCTTCATATCTGTCATGCTACATAATACAAATAATTAAATAAAAATCCTGACCACAACATGGTCCAGTATACCGTCATCGAAACAGTGAACCACGCCTACAACCAAACAAAGACAAGGGTGGCACACTATTCCACGACGAGATCCTGTTCCATGCCATGACCAGTTGCAATTACAGGATACATGTGCACATGATACAGATACCATATATAGGATCAATGCAAGAAAATACGTATATCGAGAACGGATAGTGACACTAATAGAGTGTCCTCACCATAAGGTACAAAGAGAGGAAAAGGTAGAAGGACAACTAGCAGAGCTAGGGATCCAGGAAGAGCGTTTGCTATGACCCTACAAGATGCTCATGCTATTATAAAAGTACTAACATGTAAATTTACTATTATGGAAGACATGCTTATGTGCTTATTGATCCTAGATCTATTCAATCATTTATAGCATTATCATTTGTTTGGGTAGACCTTGCTCATATTTATATTATGGCATGTTTATTTCTATACCTAAGGAGGATGTTATGTTAGTACAACATGTTTATAAAAACTATGTAATACATATGAGGGGACGAAAGTTAAGGGTTGATACGATACCTTTAGACATGCGAGACTTTGATTATCCTAGGTATGAAATGGTTATTAACTTATCATGCATCAATTGATTGCAATCGCAAGGAAGTCATATTTAACTTACCCAGAGAAGAAGAATTATCCTATGTTAGGGGGAGTAACTTCAGTTGTCCGTATTGGTACAAATAAAGAGTCCTCACCAGGAGGTACAAAGAGAGGAAAAGGTAGAGGGACAACTAGCGGAGCTAGGGATCTAGGGAGAGTGTTTGTTGTGACCCTACAAGATCCTCATGATACTGTAGAAGTAGTGACAAGTACATCTACTATTATGGAAGACATGCTTATGTGCTTATTGATCCTAGATCTACTCATTTATTTGTAGCATTATCATTTGTTTGGGTAGACCTTGCTCTTATTAGATTGTGGCATGTTTATTTCTACACCTAAAGGGGATGTTATGTTAGTGTAGCATGTTTATAAAAACTGTGTATTGCATATAGGGGGACGAGAGTTGAGGGTTGATTTGATACCACTAGACATGCGAGACTTTGATATTATCCTGGGTATGAATTGGTTATCAGCTTATCATGCATCAATTGATTGCAATCGCAAGGAAGTGATATTTAACTTACATGGGGAAGAAGAATTCAAATTCGTGTAGGGGGAATGTTATGCCTACTTATCTTATTTCTGTTATTCAAACCAGAAAACTGTTGAGAAAGGGATGTTAGGGCTACTTAGCATATGTTGTTGACAACAAAAAAGGAAGCACTAAAAATAGACGATATTCTAGTAGTTAATAATTTTGTAGATGTATTTTAGATGAGTTACTAGTATTACCACATGACAAAGAGGTAGAATTTACTATAGATTTAATACTGGTACAACTCCAGTGTCTATTGCTTCATAAAAATGGCACTTGCTGGGTTAAAAGAGATGAATATATTGTTACAATATCTTCTTTATAGGGGTTTTATTCTGCCTAGTATATTTTTGTGGGGTACTCCAGTTTTATTTGTTGAGAAGAAACATGGTACTATGCGACTTTGCATTGATTACTGCCAATTGAACTAGGTAATAATCCAAAATAAATATATGTTACCTCGTATTGATGATTTGATTGGCCAATTAGAAGGAACCAAAGTGTTATCTAAGATAAGTTTAAGATCAGGATACCATCAATTTAAGGATAAATATAACAATATTTCGAAGACATCTTTTCGTACTCGATATGGTGACTATGAGTTTTGGTGATGCCATTTGGATTAACAAATGCCCATGCAGTATTTATGGATCTAATAAATCGAGTCTTTCATCATTCATATAATCATTTGTGATTTTATTTATTAATGATGTTCTTATATACTCTCGTAACATGGAGGAGCATGAGAAACAATTAAGAGTTGTATTGCATGTTTTGAGGAAGAAATAACTATTTGCCAAACTTAGTAAATATGAGTTTTGGTTGGATCGAGTAGTATTTTAGGGCTATATTATTTTAGATGGTGGAATCTGTGTTGATCCTAAAACTGTACAAGCAATTGCACAGTAGGAGAGGCCTAGTAATGTGACCAAGATCAGAAGTTTCCTAGGTTTGGCTGGTTGTTACCGAAGATTTATTAACAATTTTCTACTATAGCCTTGTCATTGACTAAATTGACCCATAAGGAAGTAAAATTTGGGTGGAGGATGAATGTCAATGCAGTTTTGAGGACCTGAATAATAGGTTAGTATCAACCCCCTTTCTCATTATTCTATGTGATAGGGAAGGTTTTATGATTTATACATATGCTTTATGGGTTGTGTTTTTATGCAACATGGAAAGGTAATTGCATATGCATCTTGGTAGTTGAAAACACATGAATGTATTATCCTACGCATGATTTACAACCTGTTGATATCATTTTTGCTTTATAATTATGGAGACATCATTTATTTGGCGAGACTTGTGAAATTTTTACTAACCATTAAAACTTGAAGTATTTATTTACAGAGAAAGAATTGAATTTGAGATATAGATACTAGATAGAATTGATAAAAAAATATGATTGTGCTATTCATTATTATCCTAGGAAGGCAAATATTATTGCAGATGTTGTCACACCCTAGTTACAAAATACTTAGGAACCCAAGACATGAGCATGCTAGTTGTACGGTTAGAACAAGTATTCCCAATTTAATGAACTTATCCTAATCGTGGTACACTGAATTCTACAACAATAATACAACAGTCACAGGTAATCTATCATCTCCACAGCAACAACATCACACTATAATCTCATCCACATGAAAGCAACGTCAGAAGATATATAATAATGTATGACTGAAATAGAAATAGAAATAAGTCTGAATATCAAAATACAAGATTTATCTGAAATAACCAAGTCTGGTGGAAATATATCCACGAAAATAAAGATATAATGTTGGGAATAATAAAGTACTGAAATAAGGAAATAGTCAGGACATAGCTAGCTAGATAAGATGTACATGACTCTAATCAACTGTCAACCCCTGTATCAGAGAAACCCCTCGGGTATAATCTCCATGTCCTCTGCAAAAAATTCGGGCTCGATACCTGGTCTGTAAACTATAGGATAAAGGTGTTTGTCCCGATCTGGGAAAGAACCAGGTCCTCAGAGGGACGTAAAAAGATACAAAATAACAAGCTACAATATGACTGAAATAAATACAAGAAATATACTGAGTAAACTATCCAACTATGTGTATGCACGTCGAAGACAACTTTGGAGAGTATGGGTAAGGGAGTAGCATTAGTGTCAACCAATACTGAAATATATACTAGCATACCTCCCGACCGTACCCGATACTAGTCTGTGGTCGATGTCGGATATTTCTACTAGTATATCCTACAACAGGGAACACAGAGGCTTATGTGTATTTTCTGTCCCAACGCCTACTAACAGTCCTCCCCTCCCATGTCTTGCTCAAATCACATCCACGATTCGGGCAATTCACATCTCTATGCAAGTCACTAACTAGACTCAATCTGATCAATACATGAACCGTCACACAACCCGCTCGCATTGGTATCTAGCCAAATGCGAAAGCTCATGCCAACACAATGTACTCTCACTCACTGTACCGTGTATGATAGGTGACAAGGCATAAAAATTTTTTAGAAATAACTTCACATGATCCGGGTACGACTCCTAAACACGTAAGTCAACCACACACACACGAACATCAATAACCACATCGATGGCACCCCAGTCATACTTGGACACACTCTAGTAACACATCTATTTCTAGCATAACAACAAACCATATATTTTAACAGTACAAGAAAAGTAGCAATGTATCTTGCTTGGAATGCCGATAAAAGAATAAAGTATCGGTCCGTCTCCAACTTTCGTAGACAAGTGATCACGAACTCCAAAAAAATAAATAAACTAAATAAATATCACCATGATACTTACCATATATATACTTACCTTATTTTGCCCAAACTAGTCATAAAATAGTCGACTAGTCTATACTATTTATAGATACAATAATTTATATATGATAACCTATTATATAATATTATATACAAAAAAATATATATTTTTAATTTTTGGAATATATCATAATAAAATATGAATATATTTTAGAGAAATATTTTCTTAGAAAAATACACTAAATCGCTATATTAAAGTATCAACACAACATGTCACATAGAAATTCAATCCGGAAGCGAAAAATCATGGGAAAATAGAGAAATTATTTATTCTGGAATAAATCAAAATAATTAGGATTAAATATTATTTTGCATCTAAATTTATCAGATTTATATCACATTTAAATCCTACAAAAGTTTGGAATCAAAAAGATAGATTTTGATCGGTGTGTCGGTATCCGAAATTAATAGAAGAAAAGTGATGACATAACAATAGGAAATTCCTACAAATATAGACAAAAAATGATTCTAGATGGTAGATATAGATGTTAGACTCCTTACCAAGGTTTTGTTTAATATCAAACGGGGTTCGAAGTCGTCGAAAAAGTCTTTGTACCAAAATTTGTCAATTCTGGACATGTTTCGGTGTAACGGACGCCACGACCAAACGGAGTGGAATGGTGTAGTTAGAGACTGGACATGAAATAAGACATGTAGGACTATCCATTAAACTTAGTTTGAGGCAAAATTGATGAGAAAAACCTTTTAAACCTATTTTACAAGTCACTTACCTGTTGCTGAATTTCAGACTGAAATAACGAGTTTTCGGTGTCTTCGAAGGCTTGGATATCACTCTGAAGGCAACTTGGTGCTCCGAGAGATGCTAGGATGGCAGAAAAAGTCGAGAGGGGTATGGAAGTAGTTGTGGAAGGCTTGGAAGTCGAAGAAAAGTGACTGAAGTGGTGGTCGGCCTAGGCTTTGGTGGGAGTCGGACAAAGGGAGAGAAGGCTCGGGTTTGATGATGGGGAGAGGGGGTTGGGCGGTCAAGTGAGAGTAAATATGTAGGGTTTTGATCCTCTAGGTGTTATGGAAATATATGTTTTGGTTTGAATTGAATTGGAGTTTATTTGATCTTCTGACCAATCAATTTGAATTTGAGTAGTAATGGTTTCCTTATTTGAGTAGGATACTTTACTTTGGTCGAAGTTGTGGAGATTTGAGCACATGACTGCTCTTAAATTGATTTAAATCAATTTAATACGATTCTGCTATGAGTCGACACCCTAGAGTTGTCTCCACTAAGTTTGATTGGCTAGGATTAAGTTCGAAATTATTTACAAAAGAAATAAACATCGAAATAACTAGAAATAGTCTTATGTGCTATTTGAAAATAAGTAGGACATGAAAACTCAATTAAGTAGGACACCATAGGCATGTGTGTAGTAGGCTCAAAATAATTTGAAATCATATATTGGGTCGTTTAGGTTGGATCGATGTCGAGTCCTGAAATCAAGTTGGAAGATACGACAAGTTTTATGGTAGATAACATTTTGGCCTAAATTGACCCAAAAGTTGTACGACAAAAATAGAATATAAGAGAACACATTTGAGTATTGCTTGATATACCAAAGTGAAGATAAACTTGTCTAGATCAAGACTCATGAAGAAAGTTTCTAGAGATTTGCATTTTTTGTGCTCCAAAAAATCAAAGCTATAGAAAAGTATATATTATGATCATAAATAATAGTAAAAATATATATAATAACCAAAACATAATTCAAAAATATATAAAATTCATAGGTCTTACAACCTCTCCACCTTAGAAAATTTTATCCTCAAAATTTAATCACACACTAATATGAAAGCAATTACTAATGACTAATTAAAGAAACATACCTAATGTCATAAAGAGATGAGAAAAATGCTCCCTAATCGCATCATCGTGTTCCCTCGACTTGCTTGGTGCATGACGCCTCCATGAGACACTAAGTTAGGGAATGGTATGGCCCTGCAAGACTTTCTCTCGACGATCCAAAATCTCCATGGGCTGCTCTTCGTAGGACAGGCAAGGCTCCACAGTAATCTCGAAATGGTCAAAAACGTGAATAGGGTCTGACACATACCTCCTAAACTGAGATATATGAAACACGTCATGAACACATTCCAAGGTCTGTGGCAACGCAAGTTTGTAAGCGAACCCTCCAACTCTCTCTAGAACATCAAACAGCCCAATATACCTCGGACTAAGCTTCCCTCTTCCTCCAAATCTAATGGTCCCTCTGGTAGGAGAAATTTTCAGAAATACATGAGCTCCTGGCTGGAACTCTAACGGTCGATGATGGATGTCTGCCCAATGCTTTTGTCGATCTTCTGTTACTCGCAAATGTCCAGAAATCTTCTCAAGTAGTCCTAACTGTGATTGAGTAACCTCTCTGCTAAAGCCTATTCCTTAGTTCCTATCGCAGGCGCAGTAGTACAACTAATCGTTGCACTACCACGACATCTCACTAATGCGACTCTCGAACTGCATGTGCCACCACTAAAAATGTGTCATGACCCGTACCCAGTGTAGGGGCACGAGAAGTGGGTACGTCCAGCCTACACCGCAGTGTCGGCGGTAGAACGCTGTTCTAGGTCACTATCTAATCAACAACTCACGCAATTATATAATATACTTGTCAAATCTCAACTCCGAACGGAGGACAAGTATAGATATAATGAAATCTCAATCACAGTCTAAGCACGATAAGATAACACAGAAGTTTATAACTAAGACTAAATAACAACAACAAAATAAACTACTAAAATAATAATAATCTCAAACAATCTCAAAACAAGGCATGAAAACTAAAACAAGGCATGAAATACTAAAACATGAAAACTAAACCAAGTCTACTAGCTAGTCTCCCGATCACTCCTGAGTGTCGGGGCCAAAGGTAGCTAATCCGCCTCCGGATCCAAGGCAAGTAGGGCAAGTGTCCTCACGGCAACCATCTGTAATATTTTCAACAGGTCCAGTCAGGACAGAAACGAGCACAACTCATCTAGAAATCCCAAGTAAATGGTAAAGACTATAAAGCAGTTATAGACAGTTATATTGATGAACATGGCAGTTTTATACAGGTGATGATATAGAACAACAGTTAAAGTACAAGAAATATAATGTAACAAAATAAGAGAAGAAACATGGCAAGGAAGACTGTAACACAAGCTAGCTAAACTAGAGTAACATGATAAGTCCAGACAGTACAATGTAAGTCAAGTGTAATATAAATCCCAATGTGAGTCTAATACAAGATGAGTCGAATGTGATTCCAATCAATGTTCTAATAAGGTAGTTCGAATAAGGTGGTGCTAATAATGATCCATGATGGTTCTAATGATGATTCTAATCAATACTCCAAGTGTGTTTTAAAATACTAAGATAGACATGTAAACGGCTAAGGGTAAATCTGGCACACCGCACACCTGGCCACGTGTGGGATGGCTATCGTTCGAATATCATTCACAGAGAGGTGGTTCGTATAGTAGAAAATGTTCACATGTCTAAACAAGTATTTTCCCGTCCATCTAATACAAGTGAATCCATAATCCGAGACATCAATCGAATACAAGTCCAATCAGCACATAAAGATGCTAATATGTGGTGCGAATAGTTCGAATAGTAGAGGCTAAACGAGTGTAGTTCCCCTTTCCGGAAATGTTTGAAATTATTTTTTTATTTTATTTATTGGATTTAAATGGTGATTTTTTTTAAAAAAATTTACAAATAATTATTTAGTTAATTATTACGGTAGATGATCTTAGCCATGGTTGAGCTTTGAAGTATCAGACGACTAGGAATCATGGCACGGATAGTGCAGTGGCGTGCCTTGACTAGGGTATTAGCCAGAGTAGGGAATACCGAGCCATAGGTGTGTTCTACCTAGGAAAACTAGGCCAAATTGCGACTTAACCTCTAAAGACATTTTAATTATTTAATATTTAGAATATTGATTTTTAGAAGATTCGGTCGCACCAAACTATCCCGAACCCAACCCAATCCCGTGTAGGCTCGTAGTGAGACCAAAGGCGCCCATATAGACGTATGTCGTATCACTATTCTAATTTAGTGACCCGATAGTTGATTCTTCTATCTTGATATTGCTTGATTGACTCGACTTGAGATATACTATAGATTGGGAGTATCTTACATTGTACTATGACCTATAGCATATATTGATTGATTGATTGACTTGACTTGCAACACTATAAATTAGGAGTATCTTGCATTATACTACGATTTATAGGAGTCTACTTGACCTTGTATCCATTAGGAGGGGAGATCGATACTAGAATTGGCTAATCTCGACTGAGAGTATCCTGATTTGTACGTCAATTGAAACACTATAGATTGGGAGTATCTTACATTGTACTACAAGCTATAGGAGTTCTGATTGATAGTTAGCCAAGTCTAGTATTACATTTCCACACGACTCGTCGTCCTTAGATGTTCTCCTTGCAGTGTTCTTATCCTTCTTACATGTTATTTACTGTCATATTAGTAGACATGTTTTATGTATCTTGCTAGTCCTCTGAGGACCTAATGATCTCTTCAGGTTTAGCGACTACATAGAGTTAGTTAGCAGAGCGGGATGGTAGAGGATTGCGATATATGGTACAGGTATTTTGCTTGTGATATTTCTTTATTATCTTCTCGTGCCTTATATTCCATGCCATGATATATTCTGCTTATTTTATAGACTCATATCATTCTTGGAGTCTAATCGGACAATATGCTAATGGGCTGCAGACCATGACCCATAATTGTTCTTTCTAGTTTTATTTGATTCTTGTGGATTGATATATAGTTTAGAATAGACATGATATCCTACGCTGGACAGCTTATACGTACTCGAGTCGGGATGGAGTCCGCTCGATACGTAGCTGGCTTGTTCACAAGCTCGCGTCCGAAAATCGGGTGCGGGCCGTGACAAGTTTTTGTGGTGGCCCATGCAGGTTAGAGCATATCGTATCGGTTATGTAACTGTATCGGTACGAGCCTGCACAACTGACTAAACCCATAGAAATCTCAATCCACACTGCCTTGAAAATTCTCCTAGAAATTCTCCACGTCCTTGAAAACTCTATATTTTCTCTCGATTATACTTCCTTACTTTCCGTACCATTAATTCTCGTCGCTTCCTATTCCAGGGTGACGAATGATCGTCTTGTCTAAGATTCATCAGAAATACTTAAATTATAGTATAATATTGCATGATTATTGAGTTTTGGTTGTTTATAGCTATGAAGGATTATAGTTGCCATATGCCTATATATCTGCCGGTAGAATTGTTAGCAACTAGTTAGAAGACCATAAGATTTTAGTGACCAAGTTTTGAGGAGTAGTGTGACCAAAGGTGGGTAGAAGTCCTCAAGTATTCGGAGTTATAAAATGGTTAGAGAAGGCTATAGAATTTTGTTTTTAAATTTAAAATCTAAGGAGATCAAGGTTAAGGTGGACTTTCTTTTTGAATTTTAAGGAATAGTTATGAATTAGAATTTCGAGGACGAAATTATTTTAAGGTGGGTAGATTTGTAGCTCCCCTTCCTGAAAATGTTTGAAATTATTTTTTTATTTTATTTATTGGATTTAAATGGTGATTTTTTAAAACAAACTTACAAATAATTATTTAGTTAATTATTACGGTAGATGATCTTAGCCATGGTTGAGCTTTGAAGTACCAGACGACTAGGAATCATGGCACGGATAGTGCAGTGGCGTGCCTTAACTAGGGTATTAGCCAGAGTAGGAAATATCGAGCCATAGGTGTGTTCTACCTAGGAAAACCAGGCCAAATTGCGACTTAACCTCTAAAGATATTTTAATTATTTAATATTTAGAATATTGATTTTTAGAAGACTCGGTCGCACCAAACTGACCCGAACCCAACCCAATCCGGTGTAGGCTCGTAGTGAGACCAAAGGCGTCCATATAGACGTATGTCGTATCACTATTCTAATTTAGTGACCCGATAGCCGATTCTTCTATTTTGATATTGCTTGATTGACTCGACTTGAGATATACTATAGATTGGGAGTATCTTACATTGTACTACGACCTATAGCATATATTGATTGATTGATTGACTTGACTTGCGACACTATAAATTGGGAGTATCTTGCATTGTACTATGATTTATAGGAGTCTACTTGACCTTGTATCCATTAGAGGGAGATCGATACTAGAATTGGCTAATCTCGACTGAGAGTATCCTGCTTTGTACGTCAATTGAAACACTATAGATTGGGAGTATCTTGCATTGTACTACAAGCTATAGGAGTTCTGATTGATAGTTAGCCAAGTCTAGTATTACATTTCCACACGACTCATCGTCCTTAGATGTTCTCCTTGCAGTGTTCTTATCCTTCTTACATGTTATTTACTGTCATATTAGTAGGCATGTTTTATGTATCTTGCTAGTCCTCTGAGGACCTGATGATCTCTTCAGGTTTAGCGACTACATGGAGTTAGTTAGCAGAGCGGGATGGTAGAGGATTACGATATATGGTACAGGTATTTTGCTTGTGATATTTCTTTATTATCTTCTCGTGCCTTATATTCCATGCCATGATATATTCTGATTATTTTATAGACTCATATCATTCTTAGAGTCTAATCGGACAATATGCTAATGGGTTGCAGACCATGACCCATAATTGTTCGTTCTAGTTTTATTTAATTCTTGTGGATTGAGATATAGTTTAGATTAGACATGATACCCTACGCTGGACAGCTTATACGTACTCGAGTCGGGCTGGAGTCCACTCGATACGTAGCTGGCTTGTTCACGAGCTCGCGTCCGAAAACCGGGTGCGGGTCGTGACAACGAGTAAAGTATGTGTGTCGCATACATGAATTCAGAATTATCAATACGTGTTTGTAACAAGAATCAAATAGAACTAACTAGAACTGAAATACAGTAATCGATAAGTAAATGAAAGAACTATCAGAGAATGTACTTGCTTGATATCCTGAATGACTGATGAATATAAGATGTCTGAACCAGAGTCACAATGTCCTATTTAAAGTAATATAGATTATAATGTATTCAATAATATAATTGAAGTTACAATGCATTCTACATGATTCTAGGTCAATCTAGGTCAAGGTCAACTCTTGGTCAACTCTGGTCAAACTAGTCAAAATCTAAGATTTGGTCAACTAGGTCAATCTTAGTCAACTAAGTCAAACTCTAGTCAAGTTAGGTCAATTGGTCACATATTGACTCAATGTTGACTTTGGTCAATTCTAGTCAATTTGAACTATTTGGTCAAACTTTGGTCAATTCTAGGTTTTTGGAACTTACACTTATCAACTTTGGTCAAACTTTTAGTCAAGTGGGTCATTATCAAAGGTATACAACTCGTAGGCTATTTCTAGGATTAATATCTAGGTCAACTCCATGGTCAACTCTAACTAATCCATAGTCTAACATAACTAGGATACCATGGTGTTCCCTTCCTAGTTATCCTAGGAAAAACCCATTACCTATATTAGATACATGCCATATAGTGTACCCATATGATAATCCTATTCAAAATCTTTATAACACACACACACACACACACACACACACACACACACACACACATATATATATAGGTAAAAAAAAAAAAAATATATATATATATATATATATATATATATATATATATATAGGTAAAAAAAAGGGAAGGAAGATGGAAAAATATGAAAGGGGTTGTTCTTAGTTTTATACAGTGAATTTAAACAACTCAACCTCAATTCAATAAACCCAAATCAAGTTTGATTTCAAATTAGCAAAACTGTGAAAGGGAAGGCATGTGAAACGGTGTACAGTCTTAATGTATCAGACTTTAGGCAAATTAAAACCTATTTCATAAAACCACTCGAAATCTAACTCAGTTATATAAATCAACCAAAACAAAACCCAATGTTCATATCAGTTGCAAACAACCCCAACCCAATATCATTCTCAGTTTTCTCAAAGTTTCCCCTAATCTCAGGTTTATATATATATATATATATATATATATATATATATATATATATATATATATATATATATATATATATATATATATATAAACCAACTTAGATCATGAAATCTCATAAAACCAAATAAATTTCCTAATTCTCCAATATCCCAAAAACTGTGAACAATATCGAATATCAGTACACTATAAATGAAATTCGAAATTTCTAATTAAACCCAACAAATACAACAGCAAAGCTGGGTGTCTATACAACATCATATTAACATTAGGAATCTAACAATTATCAATATGTAATCAATCTCAGGAAAATGAAATAGCAATCAACTCAAATCCCAACATTCAAAAACTCCATTCAGTTAACAGTTTATATATATCAAACCCAATTAATCAAAACCCAATCCAATGTATTCAATTTCGAATTTCTTTATCAATTTAAAAACCTAGATCAGATCACAACATAACCATGTACTGAAATCTCAGAATTTTTCAAATCAAACCCAACATTCAACAAAGAAATGTCAACTCAAGATAAAACAGTTTATGTATCGAACATCGAGTCAAACGAAACCATATTCATAACAAATCGAAATTATAATAGGGAACCTGTAAACAGAGGTCTAGCCCATGGGTGTCGACCCCAAGGATGTGTCGAATGTGTCCACGTGTCCAAAACAGAACCCAATGTGTCAAATATGCCAAAAACAGTATGTATCAGAAACAAGTGAAAACCACTCCTCGTGCGGCCATGTTGTCACGACCCGTACCTACCGTGAGGGTACGAGTACGTAACAACGCCCAGCCTACGCCACAGTGTCGGCGGTAGAACGCTGTTCTAGGTCATGAACTATAACTAGCATAATATGAATACTCTCCATAAGGAGGCAAACACAGAGGTACAACTCAATCACAATCTAAGGTAGAATGATAAAGATAGATAAACATGAAATCCAAAAGAGATACAGGAGATAGAAGTCTAAGTGTTTAAGATACATAATCCTAGAAATATATCTCAAAACTCAAATACAGTAATCCACAAGTAAATACAACTCCAGACAAAATGAAATAACTATCTAAACAACCTCTACTGTGTCTCCTCTAGGCTAGCAGGCAATCCCAGGCTATCTGTAAAATTTATCAACAGGTCCAGTCAGGACAGGAGCGAGCACATTACATCTCAACAATTCATAGCAGGTTAGAAAATATAATCATGCAGTAAAGTAAGATACAGGTGCTGAAGAATACAGTATGTAAACAGAGAGAGAAAACTGTAATAGAAATATCTACTATAAGTAAGGAACTAACAATGGCTAGTGAGTCAGAGTACAGGATAGCACATGTGAACGGAACAGATTTGTACATGATCTGCACTAAAGAGTTGTACATGATCTACACTACAGAGTTGTACATGATCTACACTACAGAGTTGTACATGATCTACACTAAAGAGTTGTACATGATCTACACTAAAAAGTTGTACATGATCTACACTAAAAAGTTGTACATGTATGGTGAAAGCACAGGAGTACAAGATCTGTATAGTACTAATCCGTGATAATGTCGTGACAGCACAAGTAAAGTAATTTAATGCAGGAAATAATTCTAAGCAGGATATGAAATGATCAGAGAATGTACTCGCCTGACATCTGAATGTCCAAGGTAAAGATACTGTCCGAGGAGAGGTGTCTGGCTCCTAATTGGAACAGCACAAGTCACAACATGTCCAGAAGGGTAATATAAAGCACTACAATACATTCTACATGAATCTGGGTCAAACTAGGCCAAAGTCAACCCTTGGTCAACTCTGGTCAACTGCACTAGTCAAACTAAGTCAAACTAGGTCATGTCCTAACCCAGCAAGTCTTACTAGGCCTAACCAAGACTATCCTAGCAAGCACACATAAATACAAGGCTATACAAGCCAACATACACCCAACTCTATATAGCATGCAATTATTCAATACTCAAATAGGCAAGAATTCACATTGGATATACATTAGGTAATCTATTACTTTAAACTATATATGTCTACACATATATACACATGCATATATTGGTATTCAACATTAGGTCTATAATCATGGCATTTCAAATGGTTATATAAACTTATATATTACAACACAATATGCTAACATATATATAATATACATACATAGCTAAGTTAACTGTATTCATAAATACTTATTTAAGAGGCTATGTGTGTGTATGTGAATATGGCAAAGGGGCAAGTGAGGGTTAAATGGGCATACATAGTGTATACATATCAAAGAGTGTCAAAGTGTAAGTGAACAAAGTGTCAAGTGTGATAGTGTCTACATAGTGTAAGGGGTACATGAGGTAATATAGGATTTGTGTTAACATAGAACATTACATCTCATTAACTTGTATATTGCATACATTACATCTATTATTACATTACATTCATGCTTGCATTCATTCATCATTCATTTATTCTCTTGCACTACTATATGCACCATACATTACATACTATGGAACCTACATATTCATTACAAGCCATACTTATACATGCTTACATTAGATAGGATACTTACACCTCATACATCATTTATTTAAACATTTACTCATGCTTGCATTCTCTATTTAATTACATAATGTATATACATTAACATGGGTTAAAATCAAATAGAACATTATATTACACACAAGGGTGCACAAAATACATATGCCGAATAGTAACTCCTACTAATAATCAATACTGTACCATCTCAGCATGAATTAAAATCTAGGATTAAAGTATGTTATAGATCTATGTGTTAGCTTTCCGAAACTTCAAACGGATCGCGTTTTCGTTTTCGAAAACTCCCGGAATCGCGAAAACACCGAGAACGCGTTTGTCTTTCGTACAGCTGACACTCAAATAATTCTCTAGAAAGTTACAGAAAGAATTAGGCCTATTAATATATGTTTTTGGAAAGCTAACTTCAATATGCTTCTTGTAAAAAAAGGAAGATTAAACCGAGCTTTGAGCTAAAAGTTATGACATTTCTAAGTTAGGGCTGAAATTAAAAACGTAGATAAAAATCATGACGGATTTGGGTAGTTTGAGACAAAAGAACACAAGTATATAACATAATATATCAAGAACTCACTCTCTACACTAATATATATATATATGAGACACTATAGAACACATCTCCAATACAAAAATATGAGATTAAACATGTAATAATTCATTCATACATAACAACAACACATAGTGTGTCCAAATTTGGGATTTTCCTACATGGACACAACCACAACACAAAGGACACTCCTATGACCTCCAAATGGATACGAAATGGACACAAATGGAGATACAACCATGGGGGTCATTCCTATGGGTTCAAAATAGACCTATATGCATGAGGAAATGAAAAGGAGAAGGGATTTATACCTCCCGGTAGATCGAATCGAAGAAAAGCCTTCACGGAGCGACACCGACACGTAGAGATTCCAAAAGGACACGAACGAGCTCCGAATCCTCCCAAACTTGGGTAGCTTCCTCCTTGGCTAGAATGGAGAAGGGAAGAAGAAGATTTGGTGGCGAAATGGAAGGATTTGGTGGAGAAATTGCTAGGAATTGCTCTCTAGGAATTTGGGGAAGAACAAGAGAGAGAGTGTAGATGAGAATAATGAAATGAACTTGAGCCTATCCTCTCCCAAAGTGGCTGGCCATATGGGGCTATTTGTCCTATTATGGTAAGGTCCAAAATGCCCCCACTAACCTATTCTATGAGTATTAGGAAAGGGCTAATTGGTTGGGGCTAAATTAGTCATTCTAAAGTCTCTAATCACACTAACCTTATCCATAATAATTAGTCTAACCTCTAACTAAAATATTTCTATCATATGGACTAAAATTAATATCATGTGGGCCATGCCTAACTAGTGTGTGGGTCCTACTAGAGTCAAACTACCTCCGGGTCCCCGTTTCAAGTCGGATTGAGTTGAAATTCGAACCCGACTCAAATAACCCCAAAACAATATCATAAATAATAAAATAAATTTCAACCCCAAAATAATATCATAAATAATAAAATAAATTTTAAAAATATTCAAAAATGTAAAATGACAAAAATACCCCTGTTTCTGAAAACTGGGGGTGACAAATCTATCCACCTTAAAAAAATTTCGTCCTCGAAATTAAAACAAAGCAATCACAGGAAACACATGCAGAAAACAATCTCATTCAAATACTTTTCAAAAAAAATCAGCAATAAAAAAAAATCTCTTTGAGGCACATCAAACATTTGTAAATAAAAACTGATACGTGTCCGATACGGACACAAAACCATCACAAAATCACGCCTATCAAAGGTCAAAATCAACAATCACCAACGCAATAAATATCAAAATAATTCAAAGAGGTCAAATGCAAAATATTCTTAGGCCAGAAATGATATTAAAATATCCTAATCACATGGTTAGGCTCTAGGTCAAACAGTCTCTAGGATTTCACTAGCAAAACATCAAAATCACAAGTCATGATTTTAAATAGTTTTAAAATGATTTAAAAATTACCAAAAATCATATCATGATTTAAATGTCAAATCAATAAATGATTAAAATTACAAAATTTCAAAATTACCCTCATTTTAGAGAACTGGTGTTACAAGTCTACCCACCTTAGAAAAATTTTATCCTCAAAATTAAAATGTTCATACTCCTTCTAGGTCAAACCCCCCACAATCAAAGTCTCAGAACTTAAACTATCATACGATTTAAAAGGATGACATACATGGTCATGGCATACGGTGGTAGTGAAAGTCTCATCTAGGTATACTAGTCATGCTAAACCAAAACGGTCATATGGTATCAAAACACACAAGCAATCTAGGGTGCTAAACTAGAAAAGATACAGAAATAACAATCATCAAGACTGTAAGGCAGTCTACCATCCTATATGAAAACTGGTACTTATCAAAATAAAATAAAATTAACTACCATTTATCTAATAAGGGGTACTATTCAAGAAAATCAAAATCAAAAATTAAAGAATGAAAGCCAATTGCATGGAAATCCAATCACAATATATTTATATATATAGCGTTAGAGAGGAAAAAGCTAGCATTATGTACAAGTTATGTAGTTCGTGTGTGTATGGGTGTATGTGGACATGTTCATATGGTTAGATAATAGGCGTGTGTGTATGTAAAATATACATGAAAGTGCATAGGAGGATTTGGGGTTTCAAACAATAACTATCAAGTTACACTAAGCATGGCATATTGGTTAAACAATCTACAATACACAACTCATTTGCTCATAACATGCATGGCTAACCATGTATATATGTATATATAAAGAGGTAGAGATTTAGTTATGTATGTATATACATTATAACATGTATGCCTAAGCTCTATATATATCTATAAAGATATATAATCATGACATAAAGAGGAAGAGTTAGGTTACATGACAGGGTATACTAAGTTAGGGTGTGTGTGTGTCCTTGTACAGGGTTATAGCTTAGTATTGAAATGTTAAACCCAGTTTTAGTTCAGCATTTACATTCAAAATCTGAAAATAAGCTAACATTTAAACCAGTGCAATATTAACATAATGCAATTTCAAAATTTAGGAGTTTGAAACATCACAACTAATCTCAATGCTCCCAATACATCCTAACATGATAGAAATGAAACCATAATATACTATCAATACATTTATCTACGCATACAGTTCAATATTACATGTTAAATCTGAAATTGAACTAAACATGGAAATCAATGTAAAAATGTTAACATGCATTCAGTTTTCAGGATTTTGGAGAATTTGCACATCAAAACCAACTCAATGTTTATCACAACCTAACATGTAAGAATATGGAACCTAAATTTATATCCCTACAACAACAATATACACAGCTCTAAATATTATATTTAAAACAATCAATTTGAACTAACATTTAAAATCCCGTATTAAGGGTTAATATGCACACAGTCTCAGATTTGACAAATTTAAACACAAAGCTCAACCAAAAAAAAAAATTTGAATTGAAACCCTACGTATAACATACATGTGCAGTGATATAAATAAAACTATTATCATAAAATTTTATATTTAAATTACGAGTTAAGCTAGAAAAAGCAGAGAATCGAAAATATTGGGGTTTTGAAAATTTAAACATTAACGACATATTAATATGTATTCAGATAGGTGGAAATCAAGTGTAGCATGCATAAGTGTCAGGAAAGTGTCCACTATATATATTCATATATATTCTTATGTCCCAATATAAAATTTTAATTCTACGTTAAGACCAACAATTAGATTCCTACCAAGGTTGCAAGCAGGTGATTGACGTAATCAAGACAGTATTATTATTATTATTTAATACAAGAATAATAGCAAGAAAGAAATAACGATAAAATCTGTTTTTGCTTATCTGTTTAAAAGAAAAACCCATTTTGAAACCCAGAGCTAAATTTTCAAATCCAAGATAAAGTCTAGCAAAATCATCGATTCATTGTATTAAGAAGAATTTCATAGTAAGAAGTTACACAAAGTTTATAAAAACAGCTAAAGCTACTCCTAAGTTAAATAAATGAGAAACAAAACAAAACAAACAAATAACAATTCTCTCTTTCTTTTTTTTTTTTGAAGGACTGAAACAAAAGTAGAGAAAACATGTTCAAAAATATTTAAGGTACAATCTGATAATCATATGCGTCTTCTTGAAATTATGTTGTCAGAATTCTGCCACGCCAATAAGCATAGCTGCAATAAACAATAGAGTCCATAATAAGTCATACACCCTATAATCATGTTATCTAGAATTCTTACCACGCCACCCGGTATGGCTGCAAGAAAATCTAGATTTCATAACTAAGATAAGTATAGCTATATCAGGCTCTACGTCCTTGTCATGCTAGCAAATATGACTGCAATAAATTCTAAATTCCATAATAAAGTAGACTTTTACCTTTCTCACTGTCCTTATCAAGTATGTTATCAGGTTATACCTTAATTCCAAAAAAATGTACATATACATATAAATACAAACTCAAATTCAACAACTAACATCAAGATTCAAAATTCAACAATAATCCATCAAAAATCATAAAAATACAGACTCAAATTCAACCACTAACATCAAGATTCGAAATTCAACAATAATCCATCAAAATTAAGTTCAATAACAGGAAGTAAAGGTAAATCAAATCAGGGAAAAACAGATTTCAAATCGAAGTTAAAATAAGATTCTCAAGGGTCGTCCTAGAAATCTCTCAAGGAATCCTAACCGTGATTGAGTACCTTCAAAATATATCCTATTCCTACTGCAGGCTGTAGTGGTACTCTAGTTCGAATACCACTACATAAACTCGACCTGCATGGGCCACTACTAAAAACATGTCACGACCCGCACCCACCGTGAGGGTACGAGTACGTAACAACGCCCAGCCTACGCCGCAGTGTCGGCGGTAGAACGCTGTTCTAGGTCATGAACTATAACTAGCATAATATGAATACTCTCCATAAGGAGGCAAACACAGAGGTACAACTCAATCACAATCTAAGGTAGAATGATAAAGATAGATAAACATGAAATCCAAAAGAGATACAGGAGATAGAAGTCTAAGTGTTTAAGATACATAATCCCAGAAATATATCTCAAAACTCAAATACAGTAATCCACAAGTAAATACAACTCCAGACAAAATGAAATAACTATCTAAACAACCTCTACTGTGTCTCCTCTAGGCTAGCAGGCAATCCCAGGCTATCTGTAAAATTTATCAACAGGTCCAGTCAGGACAGGAGCGAGCACATTACATCTCAACAATTCATAGCAGGTTAGAAAATATAATCATGCAGTAAAGTAAGATACAGGTGCTGAAGAATACAGTATATAAACAGAGAGAAAAAACTGTAATAGAAATATCTACTATAAGTAAGGAACTAACAGTGGCTAGTGAGTCGGAGTACAGGATAGCACATGTGAACGAAACAGATTTATACATGATCTACACTAAAGAGTTGTACATGATCTACACTACAGAGTTGTACATGATCTACACTACAGAGTTGTACATGATCTACACTAAAGAGTTGTACATGATCTACACTAAAGAGTTGTACATGATCTACACTAAAAAGTTGTACATGTATGGTGAAAGCACAGGAGTACAAGATCTGTATAGTACTAATCCGTGATAATGTCGTGACAGCACAAGTAAAGTAATTTAATGCAGGAAATAATTCTAAGCAGGATATGAAATGATCAGAGAATGTACTCGCCTGACATCTGAATGTCCAAGGTAAAGATACTATCCGAGGAGAGGTGTCTGGCTCCTAATTGGAACAGCACAAGTCACAACATGTCCAGAAGGGTAATATAAAGCACTACAATACATTCTACATGAATCTAGGTCAAACTAGGCCAAAGTCAACCCTTGGTCAACTCTGGTCAACTGCACTAGTCAAACTAGGTCAAACTAGGTCATGTCCTAACCCAGCAAGTCTTACTAGGCCTAACCAAGACTATCCTAGCAAGCACACATCAATACAAGACTATACAAGCCAACATACACCCAACTCTATATAGCATGCAATTATTCAATACTCAAATAGGCAAGAATTCACATTGGATATACATTAGGTAATCTATTACTTTAAACTATATATGTCTACACATATATACACATGCATATATTGGTATTCAATATTAGGTCTATAATCATGGCATTTCAAATGGTTATATAAACTTATATATTACAACACAATATGCTAACATATATATAATATACATACATAGCTAAGTTAACTGTATTCATAAATACTTATTTAAGAGGCTATGTGTGTGTATGTGAACATGGCAAAGGGGCAAGTGAGGGTTAAATGGGCATACATAGTGTATACATATCAAAGAGTGTCAAAGTGTAAGTGAACAAAGTGTCAAGTGTGATAGTGTCTACATAGTGTAAGGGGTACATGAGGTAATATAGGATTTGTGTTAACATAGAACATTACATCTCATTAACTTATATATTGCATACATTACATCTATTATTACATTACATTCATGCTTGCATTCATTCATCATTCATTTATTCTCTTGCACTACTATATGCACCATACATTACATACTATGGAACCTACATATTCATTACAAGCCATACTTATACATGCTTACATTAGATAGGATACTTACACCTCATACATCATTTATTTAAACATTTACTCATGCTTGCATTCTCTATTTAATTACATAATGTATATACATTAACATGGGTTAAAATTAAATAGAACATTATATTACACACAAGGGTGCACAAAATGCATATGCCGAATAGTAACACCTACTAATAATCAATATTGTACCATCTCAGATGAATTAAAATCTAGGATTAAAGTATGTTATAGATCTATGTGTTAGCTTTCCGAACTTCAAACGGATCGCGTTTTCGTTTCCGGAAACTTCCGGAATCGCGAAAACACCGAGAACGCGTTTGTCTTTCGTACAGCTGACACTCAAATAATTCTCTAGAAAGTTACAGAAAGAATTAGGCCTATTAATATATGTTTTTGGAAAGCTAACTTCAATATGCTTCTTTTTAAAAAAAATGGAAGATTAAACCGAGCTTTGAGCTAGAAGTTATGACATTTCTAAGTCAGGGCTGAAATTAAAAACGTGGATAAAAATCATGACGGATTTGGGTAGTTTGAGACAAAAGAACACAAGTATATAACATAATATATCAAGAACTCACTCTCTACACTAATATATATATATATGAGACACTATAGAACACATCTCCAATACAAAAATATGAGATTAAACATGTAATAATTCATTCATACATAACAACAACACATAGTGTGTCCAAATTTGGGGTTTTCCTACATGGACACAACCACAACACAAAGGACACTCCTATGACCTCCAAATGGACACGAAATGGACACAAATGGAGATACAACCATGGGGGTCATTCCTATGGGTTCAAAATAGACCTATATGCATGAGGAAATGAAAAGGAGAAGGGATTTATACCTTCCGGTAGATCGAATCGAAGAAAAGCCTTCCCGGAGCGACACCGACACGTAGAGATTCCAAAAGGACACGAACGAGCTCCGAATCCTCCCAAACTTGGGTAGCTTCCTCCTTGGCTAGAATGGAGAAGGAAAGAAGAAGATTTGGTGGCGAAATGGAAGGATTTGGTGGAGAAATTGCTAGGAATTGCTCTCTAGGAATTTGGAGAAGAACAAGAGAGAAAGAGTGTGGATGAGAATAATGAAATGAACTTGAGCCTATCCTCTCCCAAAGTGGCTGGCCATATGGGGCTATTTGTCCTATTATGGTAAGGTCCAAAATGCCCCCACTAACCTATTCTATGAGTATTAGGAAAGGGCTAATTGGTTGGGGCTAAATTAGTCATTCTAAAGTCTCTAATCACACTAACCTTATCCATAATAATTAGTCTAACCTCTAACTAAAATATTTCTATCATATGGACTAAAATTAATATCATGTGGGCCATGCCTAACTAGTGTGTGGGTCCCACTAGAGTCAAACTACCTCCGGGTCCCCGTTTCAAGTCGGATTGAGTTGAAATTCGAACCCGACTCAAATAACCCCAAAATAATATCATAAATAATAAAATAAATTTCAACCCCAAAATAATATCATAAATAATAAAATAAATTTTAAAAATATTCAAAAATGTAAAATGACAAAAATATCCCTGTTTCTGAAAACTGGGGGTGACACATGTCGAGTCGAAATGGACTCGACACAGTGCACGAGACACCATGTGCACGTGTACAGTGCTAGAGGGGTCATAGGGCTAGTGATTCGTCTCCCTGCACAGTGTCCACGTGTCCACGCACGAAGTGCGTATCAGGGCACGTTTTCACGTGTGCACAGTGTAGGCAAGGACCAGTGCAGCCTCGATTTCTCCTTCGATACTCCACCAAATCGCGTGAAACTTCAGGAGCGTGTCGACAGTGGTTGCCCCCACGTGTCCACCAATTTTTATGTGATTTGGTGTCATATCCATCGAGAAATAGGACTCGAACAATAGGACAGTGCACGAAGGATCGTGCTGCGTGTCCGTGTCCACTTTGGACACGAAGAACGTGTCAAAATCAACCCTATCTTCACAAAAGTCATTTTAAATATATAGATCTACAAATTTGTGAAATTAGTTTTGGAATTTAATGAAATCGATTTCTTTGTGACATTTCACCGAACACTTTACATAGCACACCGATACGTGTCCGATACGTGTATCAAATGGACACGAATTCCTACCAAACTTGGCCTACAGCTAGGGGGACCCTAAATAAATGCATCTATGGAAAGAAATTAAAAAATTAATAGGTTTATAGGCCATTACCTATTGAGAATTGGAATCTCAAAGAAACCTTCTAGATCTAGATCTCCACCAAGCTCCAATGGTCAAATTGCTCCCAATCCTTGCTAGCTAGCCAATAGAGATCTCTTCCACAGTAGGGGGAGTGATTTGCAATTGATTAAGCTCAATTTGGAGTTGATTTGATGAAATGGGTGAATTTGGAGAAAAACACTAAACTAGGGTTTCAAGGTGTAATGAAAGAGGCAAGGGGGTGTTCATATGTGTTTATATAGAGGTGGGGATCCCTTGATGGCAGCCAAGGATCATTTCTAGGGTTAGGGCTAAGTTTCATGAGGTTTAAAGACCTCTAGCTAGTGTAATTCTAGGCCTTAAACTAAAGGCCCAAGCTAAAATATCTATCCTTAACAAATATCTAACCTCAATTTAATATCTAGATATTCCTAACCTTGTCATGTGATGGAAGCTTCTAATCTAATATCTAGGCTCATGGTTAACATCTAGGTTAAGGCAATTCTAGGTTAATCTCTAACAAAACACTTAGCTCATTATCACTTAATCAAAATCCTAATTAATTCAAAAATCACAAAATGACCAAAATTTTCTTAGGCTAAAAAGTTGTAATTAGTCATTCTAATCACATGGTTAGGTCCACATGGTCATGGTTAGTTTCTAGGCTTAACAATTCTAGGGTTATACTAGCAAAACACCAAATTCACAATGCACCAAACTAAATGGTATTAAATGAATTAAAAATCACCATAAATCATGAATCATATTATTAAATAATAAATTTTTACAAAAGTTTAAAATTTCCCTTGTTTTTGAAAAGTAGATGTTACAAATATGCACGTAGTAGTTATACCGAGGAAAAAAATCATATGAGTAGTAATATGTTTAGAATAAAAAAATGGAAAAGAAGCAATGATGAAATTGCAAGAAGGGTTAGTAAGTTGAGAAGAGGATTATCTATGATGACGTAATGAGGATTACGTATAGTATATGCCTTAGCGAGTTGTGTGGCTGTAAACTCAACCTTAAAGACTCATAGGAAGGATAAGAAACTTATATCGAGAAAATAGATGATACATGTTTTATGATAAATAAGAGTAATATTAGGAAATCGTGATGCCATACAAGTATATTGATAAGGCAATAGGGAAGCCAAGCCAATATCAAAGGTTATTGAGAGACTCATGGTCAAGATTATATTAGAAGACATTTAGGAACCGAAACAAGCAATAAATGACGTGAGATGAAAAGAGATTTAGAATTTCAAGATGGACATACGGTAATGAAATAGAAGGAGAGTATCCTTACATGATTGATAATTGGAATATAACGTTTGAGTTCCAAATGAAGGATAGTAAAATCTTTGGAAATGAAGTTGTACTATAACAGAGGAAAATGACAGAAGTTAATTGCTACTAAAATTTTAAAGGATCGAGAAAAGTTAAGGACCTTGGTAGATTATATTCTCATCATTGTTGTTAGAAGCTTCATATGAGAAAACTAGGCCCTAGAATTGAGCGAACTAGTGGAAGAAGAGATAAGATATATGAATTTGAAGATGAGATAAGTTAGATCATTGCTTTAAGTTTTGCTAGAAGCATTCTTAGGAATCTAGTGCTATCCTAGAAAACCATGATAGATAGACTATACCATAATATGAGGAGTTGTGTAATTTCTTCAGTATATTTTTGTTATCCTGAACCCAAGATTAATCTAGTATCCAGAAGTTGTCGTTCGTTATATATCGTACCACTATCATTTTAGTTGGTGATTACCTACCTTATGATTGCATCGTCGTTTTGTGATTTGGAAATACAAATCATTCTAAATTACGCGATTGAGGATATCATAACCCTCCCCTGATCGTGTTGTATTTTTCTTTTTTGAATCCAGTCATGTCACTACAAGAAAATGCATTTTCAGCGACGAGCAATATGTAGCGCAAAGTTAGATTTTTGCCGCCAAAACGTTTCAGCGACATATTTGGCTATGTCGCACACGTCGTTGTAGCCTTGTCTGAAAAAGTCTTTGGCGACACAAAATCATCCATATCGCGGAACAAAATCACTTTTGGCGACATATCGTATTTTTTTATTTAGAATAACTTTTGACGACATGTATCTTGTGTCGCTGAATGGTGATATATTGACAACATAACACATGTTGCCAAAAGTCTAGTTCTACATTTTTTTATTATAATAGAAATACTTCCTGCTACATAATTCAATGTCGCAAAAGCTAATGCAGCCAAATATAAAAACACTTTCTGCTACACAATTCGATGTCGCAAAAACTAATTTAGCCAAATATAAATTCACTTACTGCTACACAATTGATGTCGCAAAAGCTATTTTATCTATTTATATTTTTTATTAATTTTTTTATTTTGCTTATATTTTTCAACATAAATGTAAAAATCTTATTACAAAAATAACTTGCAAACATTGAAATTTGTATTCAAAAAACTTGAGAACAACGAACAAGTTACCGTAAACACAACATGATATCCAATATAATGTCTCAAATTTATCTTTATAAAATAATCCATAATGCAATATTTTAACAACTTCAAGTAGCTCATGCTCATTCAAAAAGAAACGTATTGTATTATACAAATATACTGTATTCAAGCTCGACAACTATATTGTAAACAAAAACACATGGATTGAATGCCTTCCAAAAAAAATTAGCATACAACTAATAGATCTCATGATATGAATGTCTTCCCAAAAAATTGGCTTCTTGTCTATGTGATCCTGCAAATAAAAATTAAAGAAAAAATTGCTAGTAAAACAATATATATATACTAAAAGAATGAGAGGTTTAAGGGACTTACACACACACACACACACACACACACACACACACACATATATATATATATATATATATATATATATATATATATATATATATATACCGTATATCCAGTGCAGGTTTAAGGGACATACATGCAAAAAAAAAAAAAAAAACATATTTTGAACCATCCTCAAGTGAACTGGTAAAATCATATTTTGAACCATAGCTTAAGCTTGGAGAACTAGTAACAGATATGTCAAGAGTTTGATGACATGCAACTATAGAAAGTCTATAATTGATAATTTTTTCGAGGACTTAAAGATGTTCTTTAAGAGCAATTCTACTTCAGCAGTAGATACAATGTAAAATGCATATGCAAGACGTGAAGGTCTCGTATAGCACGAAAAGTTCCAACATAAAATTTGTAAATAGTTCATGAACTTCAAACTAAGTTGGTATATGTCGAACTTTTCTAGCAATATCATTTTCTGACTAAGTTGAGAAAGAGAATAAAATTGCAAGTAGAATAGTTAATCTTTGGTTCTCAATATATTACCGAGATCATTGAAAGGGAGTCAGCTCAATTGAGCAAGAGGGAAATAATGCTGAAGGACTAAGAGTGTCATGAACTGGGGAAACAAAACACAAAAAATGCACTTATTATTTGATCAGAATGTCAAGAAACAACAACAGGGAACCAAAGTTCTCCATCTTTACAATTATAGCCACTGATCTGTGATGTACTGTGCTTTGATTCTTTGGAAAGAAATTGTAATCGACGCTACACCACAGTCAGTAGGAACCATGGTTAAGAACTGTGACTCATGGAAGTCCCTACTGAATTCTTCCAGTTTCTCCTATCAATAATAACCATATAAACCATGTTACTAATTTGTGTTATTGCCGGGAAAGCCGGGGCACGCTTTTCGATGGAATATACAGAAACTGAAACAGTTGTAAAGACAACGTTTCAAATGCAATTCCTTAAAGAAGGTTTTGCAACAGAGATCCAGAAGGATTCTGCAAATTACGAGATCTAAAAAGATATCGTAATACACGAATATTCTAGAGAGATTTTCGTGATCGTAGCAAACTGGCAGTAGTGCCTTCTAAAAAGAAGATACTGACAGAACTACTGAAGGCAACAGAATGATGACAGACGAGAGATGGAAATGCTGGGGTGAATAATCACCGTTGCTCAAAGCTTTATTCGCCCTCTGCGAACAGCTTCCAGGAACCAGCAAGGTTGACGGAAAACCTTGGAACACTCCTGCTCTTCTGACTCCTCGGAAGACGGCGAACTCCTCTGGCAATGGCTCTACTCTTCTCTCTCTGTTTGAAGTAACAGAACCCACGCGTACTAAAAAGTACTAGTGTTTGTGTTAAATAACACGCTCACTACTCTGTTGTGTTAAAGAACACTTAGAATTTTTCTCCCTGGAATTCTGATTACCACTACCCTCAGAGAGAGGAGAGAACCTGCATATATAGTCCACGGGACGGTTGCCAAGCAGTTGCCTGAACTTCAGGGTAGTGGCAGAACCACTCCTGAACGTGCAGTAACTGCTGCAACCGTTCCCGCTCTAATATGCAGCCAGCCATACGCACACTACGCACACTGCGTACGCTGCGCACACTGCGCACTCTACGCACGCTGCGTACGCTGCGCACACTGGGCGTACTGGGCTGCGTACTGGGCTGCGTAACTGGGCCAGCGTAACTGGGCTCGCGTAACGGGCCGCGCAACGTGGTCGCGCAAGTGGCTCGCGCAACGAGCGCAACTCAAGCGCACTATGCGCCTAGCGACGATGCTGACGTGCTAAGTGCAAAGTGCGCCAACAAAACGCCACATTACGCCTCATGAGCCCTTGAGCCCGAGTCCGAGCCCGAGTCCGAGTCGCTAAGCTCCTACGAAGCTTAGCTCCATGGAAATAAATTTCTTAGAGCAAAAAGCTTACAGCTTCTTAATTGTTGATTAAGCCTTTATACCATTAATAATTAATCCTACATGGCACACACCCATGTGCACTACATGTGCATCTCCATAAAGAGAAAAGACTCATATATATGGAGATACACATTCCTTTCTAGCCGATGTGGGACTAAAAACCAAAACAAAAGGCTACAAACCCAACAATCCCCCACATATCTCTATATATATGAGTACGAGTGTTCCCCACAGTAACTGTCCATTATGCTTTTAGGATAGATGCCACTTAAGACTTGAATCTTCCCACGTGAGTCAAACAACAGACTACAAATACAAGAATGGACTAAACCTTGAATTCTGCATCATAGCTGAAATTATCCTCACTCACATAATGTAGTTACATGTGCCTCTGGCTACACATTAAAGGCCCTGTGCCAGCCTGGTTTCAGTGTATAATTTTGGGTGTCTACAAATTTACCCTCAAGAGACGGCCTGATATCTCTGTCATACACTATAGGTGAGTTCATTATAAAGAGACATGGCATGAAACGCTTTGCGCTTCCCTTGCGGTGGTACGCCGCTATGACATGGCTTATAGCCGAGGCCTTACCCCGTACCGGGAACCTCATCGTAGTGTCATACTAGAGTAGCATGAGGCAACCGCCTCTTTGTAGTGCCAAACTACCCAGCATGAAGCCTTAGGCTCCTTTGCGGTGTTACGCCGCAACGACATGGCTTGCAAGGCCGAGGCTTTATCCCTAACCGGGTACCTCATGGTGGTGTCGTGCCACTGTAACATGAGGAACTCCTCCTCTTTGTAGTGCTGACTACACCCCTCTTTATATTTAATATACAGCATTAGGCTAACTGCCTATTTGAGGTGCTACGCCGCTGTGACTTGGCCTGCAAAGCCGAGGCTTTATCCTATTCCTGGGCAGCACCCCACATATAGGAACCTCATCGTGGAGTCACCCCACTGTAGAATGGAGTTTCACTCCTTGTAATGCTGTTCTACCATGCTTCCTGTAAAGCATACCAGGCATTCACTCTGCCTGAGAACTCATTAAGGCAATTAAGCCAACCTTCCCACAGGAACTGTTTTCCGCAGAAAACAACAGTAGACAACAGTGGTTATAGGTCCGTAACCTCTCCATGCCCAATAGAACATGTACCCACCGTTCCTGATATTCTTCCGATTAGTGGTCCTCCCTTGAACCAAAAGCTAGATGCCTAGTAGATAAATCTTTGAACTATTAGCATAAAACTTTATGGTAGGAATACAAAAATCCAATATCAGAATGCCTTCAAGCCCATTTTACAAGCTGTGTCATTGACCAGCTGGCGCTTGAGGCCCTTGGTGAACGAATCTGCCAGATTCTCCTGACTCCAAACATCAATCACTGCAATAACACCTCTCTTGATAAGATCGTGTACTGCCTTGTGCTTCAACCGCACAGTCCTCTTCTTCCAGTTGAAGAGGTCATTTGATGCCACCCGCCACAGTCGCCTGGTTGTCGCAGTATATCGGTATCGCCGGTATTTGCGCCCCAACCAATGAAAGATCATACATGAGCTCCCGAAGCCATTCTGCTTCCTCGGCTGCGGTATCTAGTGCAAAGAACTCAGATTCCATGGATGACCGCGAGAGCATAGTCTGCTTCTTCGACTTCCACGATATAGCAGCTCCACCCATTGTGAAAATGTATCCACCTGTGGACCTCTCACTCTCCACCTCTGAGCACCAACTGGCATCACTGAAGCCTTCCACTACCTGCGGATCTCCGCTGTAGTACAGTGCATATGTCTGAGTCTTCTTGAAATATCTCATAACCCGTTTCACAGCTTTCCAGTGTTCAGCACCTGGGTTGCTCGTGAAATGACTCAGCATTCCCACGGCGAAAGCTATGTCAGGCCTTGTGGCAGTAGTAGCATACATCAAACTTTCCATTACGCTTGCATACTCCAACTGTCTGACGTTTTCTCCTGAATTAGGCTTCAGCTTCAGATCACACCTGTACGGCGTATCGATCCCTGGAAGATCCCGATACCCATAACGAGTGATCATTTTCTCAATATAATGAGACTGTGACAGCGCTAGTCCAGTATCTGTCCGGATGATCTTGATCCCTAAGATCACATCACCTTTCCCCAAGTCCTTCATACTGAACTTGCTAGAGATGAACTTCTTTGTCTCAGTGACACAGCTAATATCCGTACCTAGGATAAGCATGTCGTCCACGTACAGACAAACGATCACACCTCTTCCATCAGCGAACTTCGTGTAAACACACTTGTCCGTATCGCTGACCATGTAGCCATTTGACCTTATAACTTTGTCAAATTTTTCATGCCACATCTTGGGAGCATGTTTAAGACCGTACAAGGATTTCACCAACTTGCAAACTTTGTCTTCAAGACCCCTGATGACAAATCCCTCTGGCTGTTGCATGTAAATCTCTTCAGTCAGCTCGCCATTTAGGAAAGCCGTATTCACATCCATCTGATGTATCACCATCTTATGTATTGCTGCGAGAGCAATCAACATTCTGATGGTGGTCATCCGGGCTACTGGAGCATACGTGTCAAAATAGTCAATCCCCTGCTTCTGAGAAAACCCCTTGGCTACCAACCTAGCCTTGAACTTGTCAATAGTTCCGTCTGCTTTTATCTTCTTCTTGAAGATCCATTTGCATCCGATGGGTTTCGCTCCTTCAGGAAGATCAACCAATACCCAAGTGTTATTTGAGATGATGGAATCAATCTCATTGTCAATCGCCTCCTTCCAGAAAACTGCGTCTCTGGTCTTCATCGCCTCATCATAGGTAAGCGGATCTGCTTCCACATGATAGGTGACAAAGTCACTTCCGAAGTCCTTCGGCCTCCTCACACACTTAGCTGACGGCTCAGCTTGTTCTGGTTCAACCGTTGTATCAACAACATCTTCTTGGACCACATCTTCATTGAAGACTTCAGTCTCTTGTGCAATCTCATTATTCTCCGGAACATCCGGAAGAACAATATTCTTGTGCCTTGCAAACTTGTCTTCAAAATATTCTGCATCGCGAGATTCAATGATATGATTTGACTCAATATCAAGAAATCTCCGAGCATCACTCTTCTCGGCATACCCCAAGAAGATCGTCTTTGTAGTCCTTGTCCCAAGCTTCTGAATCTTTAGATCTGGAAGCTTGACATACGCCAGACACCCCCACACTCGAATGACATTCAAGTTAGGTCTGACCTTGAACCAGAGTTCATGAGGAGTAACGTCTGAAGTTGCATGAGGCACTCTATTTAGAATAAAAGTGACCGTCAATGCAGCTTCTCCCCAGTAGCACTTAGGAAGGCCAGCAGTCAACAACATTGAGGAGAGTACGGAGCCGTAGTCTCATTGACAATTCCATGTTCCTTACAGAACGATGCGAATCCATGAGACCTGTACTCCCCACCTCGATCACTTCTTATCCTTTTGAGTTGTTGTCCAGTCTGCCGCTCAGCTTCGGCTCTGAACTCCTTGAACTTCTCGAATGCTTCGTCTTTAGCCTTCAGCAAGTAGACGAACACATACTTTGAGAAGTCATCGATGAAGGTTATAAAATACTTCATCCCGGCCTTTGTAGAGAACTGTTTGAAGTCACAGATATCGGAGTGAACCAACTCCAGAAGATCTGTACTTCGATTAACCCGAGGAAAGGGTTTCCTTGTGATCTTCGTTTGAGCACAAACTTCACATTTCTCTACCTTATCCCCACATTTGGAGATAAGTCCTAGACTAGACATTCTGTTTATTCGTTTACAATGAACATGTCCTAGCCTATTATGCCACAACTCAAGAGTATAAGCAGAATGAGTGACTTCATTAATTACATTAATTACATTGGACTGATTTACAAGCTGAATCTTGAACATTCCTTCGGTATAAAAAGCTTTCCCGAAATATGTTCCCTTGATAGACATCACCATCTGGCCAGCATTGATGTCCATCCTGAGGCCTGCATTGCAGAGTAGGCCTCCCGAGACCAGGTTCTTGGCGATAGCAGGTACGTGCTTTACGTCTTGAAGCGTCAGAGACTTTCCCGAAGTCAGCTTCAACACCACCGTCCCGATCCCGAGCACTTCAGCTTGTGCTTGGTTCGCCATCATAACCACTTCAGAAGTAGGTGTATAGGTGGTGAACCACTTCTTACTGGAGCAGACATGGCAGGAGGCTCCAGTGTCTACCCACCAGTCAGAGTCAGTCCTTACTGCATCAACCTGTGCAATCATAGCAATTACGTCAGTGATCACAGATACCTTACTAAGCTCTCCTTGCTCTGATTGCTTGGTTTTTGCTTTGCACTCATTCTTAAAGTGGCCCTTCTTGCCACACTTGAAGCAAGGCATTTCTGACTTTGGCTTCTTTTTCTTGATAGAAGTTTCCTTGACTTTTAGATTGTCAGGGTTCTTCTTCTTGCTGTGGAAAGCTGCCTGCTTTCCCTTTGGTTCCTTGGTCTGAACCAGATTGGCGTTAGCCAATTGCTTGGACAGTGTGTCCAGTTGAGCCCGCATCTGGTCCTCAACATAGATTTCCTGTAGGAGATCTTCAAGAGTGATTTCCAACTTCTTCCTATGCATGTTTGCATAGAACTTGCTCCACCCAGCGGGGAGCTTTGAGACAATCCCTCCAACAACAAACTTGTCGGGGAGAGGCATCGCCTCGTCTTCCAGCTTCTGTCGCAGTTTTAGGAACTCCTTTACCTGCGGCAGCATAGACTTTTCGTACTCAAAGAACCACTTGTGATATTTTTCAACCACAAATATTTTACTGCGGTTCTTATCTTCTTCGTAGAGTTTTTCTAGAGACTCTCATATGTCTCTAGCGATATTCTTCTTAGAATAGGATTCTGCTAGGGAATCCTCCATAGCATTCAGGATAAGCAACCTGCAAATGCTATTCTCCCTTCTCCACTTAGCCTGAAGTTTAGTAGCCGCAGAGATTGCGGCAGCAGACCCAGTATCTGGAACGGTAGGTTCCTCTTCAAGAAGCACGTGATCCACGTCTCTGAGTTGAAGAGTGAGATAAACCTTCCTCTTCCAGACTTGATAATGCTCTCCATCAAACTTCTCTAACTTACAGAAGTCAGTGTTTAGGAGTGAAGCATTAATATTTTCCATCGTAGCAATAAAGCTTTGAGATTGTTATTGCCGGGAACGCCGGGGCACGCTTTTCGATGGAAAATACAGAAACTGAAACAGTTGTAAAGACAACGTTTCAAATGCAATTCCTTAAAGAAGGTTTTGCAACAGAGATCCAGAAGGATTCTGCAAATTACGAGATCTAAAAAGATATCGTAATACACGAATAATCTAGAGAGATTTTCGTGACAAACTGGCAGTAGTGCCTTCCAAAAAGAATATACTGACAGAACTACTGAAGGCAACAGAATGATGACAGGCGAGAGATGGAAATGCTGGGGTGAATAATCACCGTTGCTCAAAGCTTTATTCGCCCTCTGCGAACAGCTTCCAGGAAGCAGCAAGGTTGACGGAAAACCTTGGAACACTCCTGCTCTTCTGACTCCTCGGAAGACGGCGAACTCCTCTGGCAATGGCTCTACTCTTCTCTCTCTGTTTGAAGTAACAGAACCCACACGTACTAAAAAGTACTAATATTTGTGTTAAAGAACACGCTCACTACTCTGTTGTGTTAAAGAACACTTAGAGTTTTTCTCCCTGGAATTCTGATTACCACTACCCTCAGAGAGAGGAGAGAACCTACATATATAGCCCACGGGGCGGTTGCCAAGCAGTTGCCTGAACTTCAGGGTAGTGGCAGAACCACTCCTGAACGTGCAGCAACTGCTGCAACCGTTCCCGCTCTAATATGCAGCCAGCCATACGCACACTGCGTACGCTGCACACACTGCGCACTCTACGCACGCTGGGCGTACTGGGCTCGCGTAACGGGCCGCCCAACGTGGTCGCGCAAGTGGCTCGCGCAACGAGCGCACTATGCGCTGACGTGCTAAGTGCAAAGTGCGCCAACAAAACGCCACATTACGCCTCATGAGCCCTTGAGCCCTAGCCCGAGCCCGAGTCCGAGTCCGAGTCCGAGTCCGAGTCCGAGTCCGAGTCGCTAAGCTCCTACGGAGCTTAGCTCCATGGAAATAAATTTCCAAGAGCAAAAAGCTTACAGCTTCTTAATTGTTGATTAAGCCTTTATACCATTAATAATTAATCCTACATGGCACACACCCATGTGCACTACATGTGCATCTCCATAAAGAGAAAAGACTCATATATATGGAGATACACATTCCTTTCTAGCCGATGTGGGACTAAAAACCAAAACAAAAGGCTACAAACCCAACAATTTGAACAGGCAAGAGCCATGCACCACTCTCGAACTTCCATAAATTGGCAAAAATACATACATATACAAAGAAAATTTAATTCATGTCTAATTGTGCGCAAGACACACTGAGGCAGGCAAGCATATACATACACATGTATAGATGCACCATTCTAGTGTTGTCAGCTATGTTGAACGTACATGGATACGACCGGACACAGTACCCATTTTGGTGTGTCCAGGTTGACTCCAATACGTGTCCGACAGCGATTACATAGTTACTAGGCTGTCAGATACTCAGATGGCCAGATATTAGGCCAAAATCGACAGGTGCCCACCTACAACAAACACAAGCTCCAAATCTCAGAGAAAATAGCTTTTTTGTGATAGGTTAGTTTTAGAAACATTGTTATTTATATATTGGTGCATATGTTCAAAAAAGACATTAGCCTTGCAACGGGAAGGCACAAAATAGAGCAGTCGTGCTTATTCTTAGAGGAGATGGTGTTGACAGGCTTGATCCTTATGTATACGATTCTTGTGGAGGTACTTGAGCGGAAACACATGGATATACCAAATTCAAAGGTTCAAGATCCAAAAAAAAAACCCAAAGAGAATGAAGGAAATATGACTTGCTAACAATCATTGGTTATATCTAACATTACCCAAAAGAACATGAGCAGTTCTAACAACTTTCTAGATAACTACATTTCTATTATACATGAAACATAACAACCCACAAAAATAAAACACTAGAAACCAAAGCAACAAATAGGGTATAGATTGCATGGATCGATAGTACTATAGTTCCTGTAACAAACAAAGTAGGGTGACATTTTGAATCAGACAACAATACAAGACTGCACTATGATGTGACATCGTTCCAACCAGCTTTACTCACCTTGTTGGAGAGGCCATGATAGTATGACTGAAAGGTATTGCACGATGGTGAGTCAAATAACTATATGTTTTTATATAAAGACCATTGCAAATGAATGATGAGGATTTCCTATTAAGGCAAATAACAAGAAAGCAAGCAATACATACAGTGCAGATTTAATACACCAAAATTGTTCTAGCAGAATCTCTACATAAGATATTTCTGAAAGTTTTCATTGTTAGTGAAAGAGTTTATCAAAGTTAATCAAAGATTCGGTTGAGGAAGTTTAGAGAAATTCTAATATGGTTGCCAAAGAGTCTGTTAAAGTTAATTAAAGAGTTATTTGTGTCTAGAGGAAGTGCAATATGATATTAGTCATTAGTTGTTATCTGTAGATAATATTGATCTTATGCTTAGAAATTGATCAAAAGGGTCTATTATATGCACTTAAAAGGCAAATAGAGTATTGTTTTTTTTATTCCTCTCTAGTATTACCCAATTTTAGAAGCATTAATTTTCAAATTCAGGATGAAAATCTGATTTGCATGTATGTTCAAGATGGATTCCTCCCGTGCCTATCATCACACTCAAATTCATCAATTCGCAACTTTCCCATCACCCTTAACACCCAAAATTTATCCATACAATCCACTTTATTATAAAGTAAAAATGAGGAGAGAGACATAGGGCAGCAACATTCTTACAACTCTCTAGCCAATGGAATTGAAGATGGATCTACCACGTGCATGTTTATTTGAACTATCATCTTTTTTGGGCAGTACAATATGTCTGGTTAGAACTAGGTTGCATAGTCCAATTTTGGAATTGTTCCTTATCAGCTACCCATAATAGGCTTATTCCCTTCGATTGCCCATATTTGAGACCAAAAGACCTAGTTGATTACTTGGTTTTCCAGTTCACTTGATTCTGACTTTTAAAGCCAACTTTCCCTGGTCCGTCTGTGTTTCTACCATTTACAAGGCTTGCCGCTCTTCTCTACCCTTAGTTTTTTAACTGCTACATGTTCCAGTACATGAGCAATTATCATTGGGAAGAGAAGATCTTCTCTTCTTCGATCATCCCCTTTTGGATCCTCATTGTTCTTAATAGAACTTCTACGACTTGCAGTTTGTCATGTCTGTAGAACACTGGTGAACACTACCACTCTTTCAAAATTCAGTAAGACCATATCCCTCGCTGAACTTAATAGCAAGATTTGTTTTTCTTGCTAGGGTATGTCTCGTCATATAAGTTCCTTACTAGTCTTAGAGTTTACATAGTACTATCGTATGGTATTGTTTCCTAACCTTAAGATGGTTTTATATAAATGGTATTCTTCAAGAAGTCGAATACTATTGAACAAGAAGCAATATGATATGCTAATAGCTAACAACTCCATTCAGAATAAAGACAGAGTTCTGATATAGGTGGTTACATTAACTTAAACTGCCAGTGAAGTATAAGTCGAGAGGACAATATATAGTTAAAATAACTTTATAGTTTACAATAAAGGAAATTAAGGGACACTATAACAGTGCAATAAAGAAGGAAGCAATTTCCTCCCAAAGCCTCATGGATGCAAATGCAGTCAGCATTTTGTGTCAGGGCATACATCAATCAGCCCAAGCTAGAAATATGCAAAATAACATGAGGCATATAATATAAAAGGCAAATAAAGAAAAGAAAAGTGTTATAGGTTAGCACCAAACTCGACTATTTTTACCAGAATCCATCATTGTTTTGGAACCCAAATTCTTAGCCCAAATGTAGGAATTTGGACTCTGGAAGCAAGTATTGCATTAAGTTCAGAGCAAGGTTCGCAGTATCGGTATCGGACTATTCCTACGAGTATTGGTATCGGTGATATCGGTAGTATCGGCGGTTTCGGATCGGATTAACGAATTTTTTGGTATCGAAAAAAATAATTATTAATAAATTATTTACATTTAAAAATATATATTTTATACATTTAGGCATAATTTAATTATTTTCAGTGTTATTTCGTAGTACTTTTGAAATTAAATAACATTGTAATCACCCTTAGCGATTGGTTTACATATAATATATTGATTTTCTTCTTTTACATGTTTTTACAATCTTATTATGCTTTAAACCCTTGATGATTTGTCTTTTTCGTTTAATTTTCTTTGCCGAATTGACCGGAAAAGAGACCCTCAATGTTGGTATCGGTAAGTATCGGGTATCGGTCGGTATCGGATTGGGACATGCCAAACCATATTGGTATCGGCCATATCGGATCGGTATCGGCCGATACTTTAAACCATGGTTCAGAGCAGTTATCTAATATTACTGAGTCTTTCGTCAAACCAAACACTAACAATCAAATATCAGTAACTTAGTTTGAAAGAAAGCGTAAATGAACAAAAAGTAAAAAATTTGTAATAGTTTTTTTTTTTTTCCTCGGTAAATAAAGGAGTTGATCTTAGGAAGAAAGAAATGTGCAATGGAAGAAACCTTTGTCTAGATAATTCTTCTTTATTTTCCAACCTTCGCTTCCTTCTGGTAATCAAACATCGAAAGAAACTACCACTACCACTGCAATCTCCCAAAAATGAAGAACATGCCTCGACACCACCGATTACTTTCACAATTGTCACTCAGAACTTTGTGAGACAATATGTTTCTAAAGAATTTGTCGTTTGAAAATATAACTCTGTATAGAGAGGACTTTTGGGCCTAAGGAGTAGTGCAACTAAGTTAAATTTTTTGGCGAAGATTGCATCATGAGCGCGATTACATGATTGGGCTTCCCTCATGGCAAATATCTCATAATGTCATGTAATACCAATAAAATAGAAATAATACATGATATGTTATAATTTCTAGTGAACTGCAAGACTCGTATCATATGTATTTTATATATATATATATATATATTTCTTTAATGTTATGAAAAATTACGAGATATTAACATTAGAGGATCCCAATCCGCAATGTCAAAACAAAAATAACATCGCTCAGTTTGTCAAATCTCCTACTATTTATCAACATGAAAATGACCCCATAACTATCGATGATTTTATATCAGAAAGATAAATTAGCAGGCAAAGAAGTAATAGAAAAGAAAGTGTTAATTATATATTAGGCATGAGATTAAATCAAGTATTATTTAGAAAGTCAAATGTGATAAAGAATACTATTAGTATAGAAAAACAGAGACATCAATTGAGAGTTTGGATGCCTGAGCTTCAACATGAGGTGACCTTTATGCTCTTCTTGCTAACTTTGCATTAGTCTGCAATCAACAAATTCTAGAGTAAAATTAAAATTATATCCTAATATTTGATGAATAGTTTTATTGGTTGGAGAATAAAGAAAGGAAAAGCTACCACGCCTACTTCTAGTTGAAGTCATCAATGTAAAAGCCTCCATCTACCACAAAGTAAGTAGTTGTCTCATGTGAAATGCTGAAATTGCTATAGCAATTGACAATTTGTTGTTGTCATAAACAAGGACTAATGAATGTGAATTGTGAATTGTAAATTGCCATAGCAGTCACCATGAGCATTAGTATGCCTCATAATGTCCATCCGGCTTAAATATGCAGGCAGTACTAGGATTCCATTTCATTATTCCCTATAAACTCTTACAGCATGTGGATAACCTATTAGCATAAAGGTAGAGTTGAGATTGTCGAACTTTCTAAACTATCTTAAACATAAATATCACTAAATCTAATATGTAAAATATTTATGTGGATACATTCTCATGTATAGACAAATACAACTATACAAAACCCTTCAATCAGATGAAATAGAGAATCAATTTCTATGAGATCCATAGAATCGATATGGGATTACTGTAATATTACTTTGGGCGTTCATCATTTGTGTGGAGAAGGGTGAGGGCAATTTGGCATTTCATGTGGTAATGTGGTAGAAATGGGGATGCGTTGGCACCAGTGTGGTCCTTTGGTCTAATGGCTCATCATGCAGACCAAGCAGACCCTAAAGTTCGAGAGACAAAATGAGATGGGGGCCTTCCCCTGAGCCAACTTATTACCAAAACACTCATTTCCCCTCAATCTCAATTGTAAACCAAACCCATTTTATCAACCAAGTACGAATTTAATCACAATGCGCTTAGTTTAAATAGCCACTTGAAAACCCTAAATTTCTAAATTGTAGCAACATGCAAGCATAACTACATCCGCACAAACCTCCCAAATGCCTAGGAAGCACGGACACACCAAAACCGGTGCCGGTGTCCACGTTGCACCAGACACGTTGCCAAACACGAGACAAGACACTCTGAAGTACACTAGGGCATGCCAAAATGAATGCTGGCGTCACGTGACAAAAACCTAGGCTAAACTCCAATCCAAACCCCCAAATCCCTAAAATAGCGCACGCACACGCACACACAAAACCTAAAATAGCAAAAGGAGGGGAAAGTGAAGATAACCTGAGAGGAAACGTCGGCGGTGGCGAATATGGCGCCGGCGGTGAGGCTCTTGCTAAGGATCGGCCGAGTCTCGATCATCCATAGGTACCGAGCTAACTTGCCGACGTGCTTCACCCTGCATATCCGTCCTTTGTCGTGCCTCTGCCACCGGCCAGAGACAGCGTGACCGAGCTTCTTCAGCCACCCATGATCACTGACCTCCGAGTGCAGCGTTGGCCTCCAATGTTGATATGTCGATTTTCGTAGAGAGAGAGAGAGAGTAGTAATTGTTATTGCAGGGAACGCCGGACACGCTATTCGATGGAAAATACAGAAACTGAAACAGTTGTAAAGACGACGTTTCAAATGCAATTCCTTAAGGGTCTGCTTGTTTTGAGGTGTTTTTGAACCGACCGTTTATGAAAATCTCTGTTTGTTAATTTTTTTGAGGCACTGGTTTTGGTCGGCTCAAAAACATCCCAAAACCGGTGTAATGTATTTTTGGGTGGTTTTATAAACACCCCAAATCGGTGGGTTTTGAGTGGCTCTATTTTTTTTATTCCATTTATATCCTCACAAAATATATATAATTATAACTACTGATACCCTTCCCTATTTTAATCTATTCGTGTAAAAAAATTTCAGAACCGCTCGTTAGTGAATTACCAAGCATGGATTGGACTGGTTTAAAAGCCGCTACTTAAAAACCACCCAAAATCGGACACCTCATAACCGCTCATAACCGGTACTCTAAAAACACCTCATAACCGCTACCCCTACAATTGCCAAGCAGACCCTAAAGAAGGTTTTGCAACAGAGATCCAGAAGGATTCTGCAAATTACGAGATCAAAAAAGATATCGTAATACACGAATAATCTAAAGAGATTTTCGTGATCGTAGCAAACTGGCAGTAGTGCCTTCTAAAAAGAAGATACTGACAGAACTACTAAAGGCAACAGAAGGATGACAAGCGAAAGATGGAAATGCTGGGGTGAATGATCACCGTTGCTCAAAGCTTTATTCGCCCTCTGCGAACAGCTTCCAGGAACCAGCAAGGTTGACGGAAAACCTTGGAACACTCCTTCTCTTCTGACTCCTCGGAAGACGGCGAACTCTTCTGGCAATGGCTCTACGCTTCTCTCTCTGTTTGAAGTAACAGAACCCACGCGTACTAAAAAGTACTAGTGTTTGTGTTAAAGAACACGCTCACTACTCTGTTGTGTTAAAGAACACTTAGAGTTTTTCTCCCTGGAATTCTGATTACTACTACACTCAGAGAGAGGAGAGAACCTGCATATACATCCCACGGGGCGGTTGCCAAGCAGTTGCCTGAACTTCAGGGTAGTGGCAGAACCACCCCTGAACGTGCAGCAACTGCTGCAACCGTTCCCGCTCTAATATGCAGCCAGCCATACGCACACTACGCACTCTATACACACTGCGTACGCTGCGCACACTGTGCACTCTACGCACGCTGCGTACGCTGCGCACACTGGGCTGCGTACTGGGCTGCGTAACTGGGCCAGCGTAACTGGGCTCGCGTAACGGGCCGCGCAACGTGGTCGCGCAAGTGGCTCGCGCAACAAGCGCAACTTAAGCGCACTATGCGCCTAGCGACGATGCTGACGTGCTAAGTGCAAAGTGCGCCAAGAAAATGCCACATTACGCCTCATGAGCCCGAGTCCGAGCCCGAGTCCGAGTCCGAGTCGCTAAGCTCCTACGGAGCTTAGCTCCATGGAAATAAATTTCCAAGAGCAAAAAGCTTACAGCTTCTTAATTGTTGATTAAGCCTTTATACCATTAATAATTAATCCCACATGGCACACACCCATGTGCACTACATGTGCATCTCCATAAAGAGAAAAGACTCATATATATGGAGATACACATTCCTTTCTAGCCGATGTGGGACTAAAAACTAAAACAAAAGGCTACAAACCCAACAATCCCCCACATATCTCTATATATATGAGTACGAGTGTTCCCCACAGTAACTGTCCATTATGCTTTTAGGATAGATGCCACTTAAGACTTGAATCTTCCCACGTGAGTCAAACAACAGACTACAAATACAAGAATGGACTAAACCTTGAATTCTGCATCATAGCTGAAATCCTCCCCACTCACATAATGTAGTTACATGTGCCTCTGGCTACACATTAAAGGCCCTGTGCCAGCCTGGTTTCAGTGTATAATTTTGGGTGTCTACAAGTTTACCCTCAAGAGACGGCCTGATATCTCTGTCATACACTATAGGTGAGTTCATTATAAAGAGACATGGCACGAAGCGCTTTGCGCTTCCCTTGCGGTGCTACGCCGCTATGACATGGCTTAAAGCCGAGGCCTTATCCCGTACCGGAAACCTCATCGTAGTGTCATACTACAGTAGCATGAGGCAACCGCCTCTTTGTAGTGCCAAACTACCCAGCATGAAGCCTTAGGCTCCTTTGCGGTGTTACGTCGCAACGACATGGCTTGCAAGGCCGAGGCTTTATCCCTAACCGGGTACCTCATGGTGGTGTCGTGCCACTGTAACATGAGGAACTCCTCCTCTTTGTAGTGCTGACTACACCCCTCTTTATATTTAATATACAGCATTAGGCTAACTGCCTATTTGAGGTGCTACGCCGCTGTGACTTGGCCTGCAAAGCCGAGGCTTGATCCTATTCCTGGACAGCACCCCACATATAGGAACCTCATCGTGGAGTCACCCCACTGTAGCATGGAGTTTCACTCCTTGTAGTGGTGTTCTACCATGCTTCTTGTAAAGCATACCAGGCATTCACTCTGTCTGAGAACTCATTAAGGCAATTAAGCCAACCTTTCCACAGGAACTGTTTTCTGCAGAAAACAACAGTAGACAACAGTGGTTATAGGTCCGTAACCTCTCCATGCCCAATAGAACATGTACCCACCGTTCCTGATATTCTTCCGATTAGTGGTCCTCCCTTGAACCAAAAGCTAGATGCCTAGTAGATAAATCTTTGAACTATTAGCATAAAACTTTATGGTAGGAATACAATAATCCAATATCAGAATGCCTTCAAGCCCATTTTATAAGTTGTGTCATTGACCAGCTGGCGCTTGAGGCCCTTGGTGAACGGATCCGCCAGATTCTCCTGACTCCGAACATCAATCACTACAATAACACCTCTCTTGATAAGATCGTGTACTGCCCTGTGCTTCAACCGCACAGTCCTCTTCTTCCCGTTAAAAAGGTCATTTGATGCCACCGCCGCAGTCGCCTGGTTGTCGCAGTATATCGGTATCGCCGGTATTTGTGCCCCAACCAATGGAAGATCATACATGAGCTCCCGAAGCCATTCTGCTTCCTCGGCTGCGGTATCTAGTGCAAAGAACTCAGATTCCATGGATGACCGCGAGAGCATAGTCTACTTCTTCGACTTCCACGATATAGCAGCTCCACCCATTGTGAAAATGTATCCACCTGTGGACCTTTCGCTCTCCACCTCTGAGCACCAACTGGCATCACTGAAGCCTTCCACTACCTGCGGATCTCCGCTGTAGTACAGTGCATATGTTTGAGTCTTCTTGAGATATCTCATAACCCATTTCACAGCTTTCCAGTGTTCAGCACCTGGGTTGCTCGTGAAATGACTCAGCATTCCCACGGCGAAAGCTATGTTAGGCCTTGTGGCAGTAGTAGCATACATCAAACTTCCCATTACGCTTGCATACTCCAACTGTCTGACGCTTTCCCCTGAATTAGGCTTCAGCTTCAGATCACACCTGTACGGCGTATCGATCCCTGGAAGATCCCGATACCCATAACGAGTGATCATTTTCTCAATATAATGAGACTGTGACAGCGCTAGTCCAGTATCTGTCCGGATGATCTTGATCCCTAAGATCACATCAGCTTCCCCCAAGTCCTTCATACTGAACTTGCTAGAGATGAACTTCTTTGTCTCAGTGACACAGCTAATATCCGTACCTAGGATAAGCATGTCGTCCACGTACAGACAAACGATCACACCTTTTCCATCAGCGAACTTCGTGTAAACACACTTGTCCGTATCGCTGACCATGTAGCCATTTGACCTTATAACTTTGTCAAATTTCTCATGCCACATCTTGGGAGCCTGTTTAAGACCGTACAAGGATTTCACCAACTTGCAGACTTTGTCTTCAAGACCCCTGATGACAATTCCTCTGGCTGTTGCATGTAAATCTCTTCGGTCAGCTCGCCATTTAGGAAAGCCGTATTCACATCCATCTGATGTATCACCATCTTATGTATTGCTGCGAGAGCAATCAACATTCTGATGGTGGTCATCCGGGTTACTGGAGCATACGTGTCAAAATAGTCAATCCCCTGCTTCTGAGAAAACCCCTTGGCTACCAACCTAGCCTTGAACTTGTCAATAGTTCCGTCTGCTTTCATCTTCTTCTTGAAGATCCATTTGCATCCGATGGATTTCGCTCCTTCAGGAAGATCAACCAACACCCAAGTGTTATTTGAGGTGATGGAATCAATCTCATTGTCAATCACCTCCTTCCAGAAAACTGCGTCTCTGGTCTTCATCGCCTCATCATAGGTAAGCGGATCTGCTTCCACATGATAGGTGACAAAGTCACTTCCGAAGTCCTTCGGCCTCCTCACACGCTTAGCTGACGGCTCAGCTTGTTCTGGTTCAACCGTTGTATCAACAATAACATCTTCTTGGACCACATCTTCATTGAAGACTTCAGTCTCTTGTGCACCCTCATTATTCTCCGGAACATCCGGAAGAACAATATTCTTGTGCCTTGCAAACTTGTCTTCAAAATATTCTGCATCGCGAGATTCAATGATATGATTTGACTCAATATCAAGAAATCTCCGAGCATCACTCTTCTCGGCATACCCCAAGAAGATCGTCTTTGTAGTCCTTGTCCCAAGCTTCTGAATCTTTAGATCTGGAAGCTTGACATACGCCAGACACCCCCACACTCGAATGACATTCAAGTTAGGTCTGACCTTGAACCAGAGTTCATGAGGAGTAACGTCTGAAGTTGCATGAGGCACTCTATTTAGAATAAAAGTGACCGTCAATGCAGCTTCTCCCCAGTAGCACTTAGGAAGGCCAGCAGTCAACAACATTGAATTTATCATTTCTGTCAACGTCATGTTCTTCCTCTCAGCTACTCCGTTTGATTGAGGAGAGTACGGAGCCGTAGTCTCATTGACAATTCCATGTTCCTTACAGAACGATGTGAATCCATGAGACCTGTACTCCCCACCTCGATCACTTCTTATCCTTTTGAGTTGTTGTCCAGTCTGCCGCTCAGCTTCGGCTCTGAACTCCTTGAACTTCTCGAATGCTTCGTCTTTAGCCTTCAGCAAGTAGACGAACGCATACTTTGAGAAGTCATCGATGAAGGTTATGAAATACTTCATCCCGGCCTTTGTAGAGAACTGTTTGAAGTCACAGATATCGGAGTGAACCAACTCCAGAAGATCTGTACTTCGATTAACCCGAGGAAAGGGTTTCCTTGTGATCTTTGTTTGAGCACAAACTTCACATTTCTCTACCTTATCCCCACATTTGGAGATAAGTCCTAGACTAGACATTCTGTTTATTCGTTTACAATGAACATGTCCTAGCCTATTATGCCACAACTCAAGAGTATAAGCAGAATGAGTGACTTCATTAATTACATTAATTATATTAGACTGATTTACAAGCTGAATCTTGAACATTCCTTCGGTATAAAAAGCTTTCCCGAAATATGTTCTCTTGATAGACATCACCATCTGGCCAGCATTGATGTCCATCCTGAGGCCTGCATTGCAGAGTAGGCCTCCCGAGACCAGGTTCTTGGCGATAGCAGGTACGTGCTTTACGCTTTGAAGCGTCAGAGACTTCCCCGAAGTCAGCTTCAACACCACCGTCTCGATCCCGAGCACTACAGCTTGTGCTTGGTTTGCCATCATAACCACTTCAGAAGTAGGTGTATAGGTGGTGAACCACTCCTTACTGGAGCAGACATGGCAGGAGGCTCCAGTGTCTACCCACCAGTCAGAGTCAGTCCTTACTGCATCAACCTGTGCAATCATAGCAATTACGTCAGTGATCATAGATACCTTACTAGGCTCTCCTTGCTCTGATTGCTTGGTTTTTGCTTTGCACTCATTCTTAAAGTGGCCCTTCTTGCCACACTTGAAGCAAGGCATTTCTGACTTTGGCTTCTTTTTCTTGATAGAAGTTCCCTTGTCTTTTAGATTGTCAGGGTTCTTCTTCTTGCTGTGGAAAGCTGCCTGCTTTCCCTTTGGTTCCTTGGTCTGAACCAGATTGGTGTTAGCCAATTGCTTGGACAGTGTGTCCACCTTCAGTTGAGCCCGCATCTGGTCCTCAACATAGATTTTCTGTAGGAGATCTTCAAGGGTGATCTCCAACTTCTTCCTATGCATGTTTGCATAGAACTTGCTCCACCCAGCGGGGAGCTTTGAGACAATCCCTCCAACAACAAACTTTTCGGGGAGGGGCATCGCCTCGTCTTCCAGCTTCTGTCGCAGTTTCAGGAACTCCTTTACCTGCGGCAGCATAGACTTTTCGTCCTCAAAGAACCACTTGTTATATTTTTCAACCACAAATATTTTACTGCGGTTCTTATCTTCTTCGTAGAGTTTTTCTAGAGACTCCCATATGTCTCTAGCGATATTTTTCTTAGAATAGGATTCTGCTAGGAAATCCTCCATAGCATTTAGGATAAGCAACCTGCAAATACTATTCTCCCTTCCCCATTTGGCCTGAAGTTTAGTAGCCGCAGAGATTGCGGCAGCAGACCCAATATCTGGAAAGGTAGGTTCCTCTTCAAGAAGCACGTGATCCACGTCTCTGAGTTGAAGAGTAAGATAAACCTTCCTCTTCCAGACTTGATAATACTCTCCATCAAACTTCTTTAACTTACAGAAGTCAGTGTTTAGGAGTGAAGCATTAATGTTTTCCATCGTAGCAATAAAGCTTTGAGATTATTATTGCCGGGAACGCCGAGGCACGCTATTCGATAGAAAATACAGAAACTGAAACAGTTGTAAAGACAACATTTCAAATGCAATTCCTTAAAGAAGGTTTTATAACAGAGATCCAGAAGGATTCTGCAAATTACGAGATCTAAAAAGATATCGTAATACACGAATAATCTAAAGTGATTTTCGTGATCGTTGCAAACTGGCAGTAGTGCCTTCCAAAAAGAAGATACTGACAGAACTACTGAAGGCAACAGAAGGATGACAGGCGAAAGATGGAAATGCTGGGGTGAATGATCACCGTTGCTCAAAGCTTTATTCGCCCTCTGCGAACAGCTTCCAGGAACCAGCAAGGTTGACGGAAAACCTTGGAACACTCCTGCTCTTCTGACTCCTCGGAAGACGGCGAACTCCTCTGGCAATGGCTCTACTCTTCTCTCGCTGTTTGAAGTAACAGAACCCACGCGTACTAAAAAGTACTAGTGTTTGTGTTAAAGAACACGCTCACTACTCTGTTGTGTTAAAGAACACTTAGAGTTTTTCTCCCTGGAATTCTGATTACTACTACACTCAGAGAGAGGAGAGAACCTGCATATATAGCCCACGGGGCGGTTGCCAAGCAGTTGCCTGAACTTCAGGGTAGTGGCAGAATCACTCCTGAACGTGCAGCAACTGCTGCAACCGTTCCCGCTCTAATATGCAGCCAGCCATACGCACACTACGCACACTGCGTACGCTGCGCACACTGCGCACTCTACGCACGCTGCGTACGCTGCGCACACTGGGCGTACTGGGCTGCGTACTGGGCTGCGTAACTGGGCTCGCGTAACGGGCCGCGCAACGTGGTCGCGCAAGTGGCTCGCGCAACAAGCGCAACTTAAGCGCACTATGCGCCTAGCGACGATGCTGACGTGCTAAGTGCAAAGTGCGCCAACAAAATGCCATATTACGCCTCATGAGCCCTTGAGCCCGAGTCCGAGTCCGAGTCCGAGTCCGAGTCCGAGTCACTAAGCTCCTACGGAGCTTAGCTCCATGGAAATAAATTTCCAAGAGCAAAAAGCTTACAGCTTCTTAATTGTTGATTAAGCCTTTATACCATTAATAATTAATCCCACATGGCACACACCCATGTGCTCTACATGTGCATCTCCATAAAGAGAAAAGACTCATATGTATGGAGATACACATTCCTTTCTAGCCGATGTGGGACTAAAAACCAAAACAAAAGGCTACAAACCCAACAGTAATGAATGCCAGGAACAAGGAAAAAATTTCTTAGGGTCTGATTGGATTGAGGCGAAAAAAAAATAGAGTTAAGTGGGGTTAAATGATGGAGAGCTAAGTGAGTTAACTGGGATTAAATGAAGGAGAGTTAAGTGAAGGGGAATAGAGTCAATACATATAACTTTATTTAGATTTGAGGGAGTTAAGTGGAGGGTGTTTAATAACTTTTGTTTGGATTGGAGGTTTTGAGTGAGAGGGAGGTTAATAAAAATATGATAGTTACCAAAATAATCTTATTACATATGTTATAAAATCAAATTTAATTGAAATTTTAATTAGAACTTTTTAAAATATCTTCACAAATTAGAAAGTTACAGAGCAACATGTTGAAAACAAGAAAAAACAGAAAAAAAAATTTATAATATTTTGTAGAATAAATAAGGGGTATTTATAACTTTTTAAACAAAATCCTTGAATTACCCTCGTTAACCTTTCGATTTGGGGTTAAAAAAATGGACAAAAGAGGATGAAATAAACTTTCATTTAACCCACTATAACCCTCTCTCCTAAACCCCCACCCTCAAACCAAACATGGTTTTATGTTTTCCTCACTTAACTTTCCCTCACTTAACTCTCTTAACTCTCGATCCAAGCGGACCCTGAGAGAGAGGGAGAGAGATTTGTTGATTTTCTATATGGGAACTTTATAATTCCCCCCAATTTTTCGTAGAGAAGGAGAGAGGTGTGTTGTTCCCCCAATTTTTTTTCGTTGAGAGGGACGGGGTGTGTTGTTCCCCAATTTGTTCTAAGAGCATCATTAGTAGTTGGGACTCTCAAATACAATTTGGGACCCAAAATTTCAAAAAAAAGGTAAACTTAGAATGTAGTAGGAAATGATAAAGTGAGCTCCGGTCACAAAGATTGTGTGATCAAAAATTAATGTAGAATAATATAAAATCTAGAATCTAGAAAGTTGGGCTCCAAATTTGGACTTACAATTCTACAAAACGAGTTTCTACAATCTAGAATCTAGAAATTAGGAGGCCCAACCCTTAGCACCTATGGATGGGTTGGGACCGAAATTGTAGAAATTGGAATTATGGATGAGACTTATTATTCTACAAAATGAGCTCCTAAATTCTAAATCTAGAATGTAGAAAATGAGATGGACCTTAGTAATGATGCTCTAAATAGAGGTATTTATTTTGGCAAGAAAAATTTTTGCTGCAAAAAAAAATCACTTGGTGCAACAAAACAAATTTGTTATTAAAAATCTAAGATTCTTTGTAATGCTCGACATTTGGTGTGAAAAAATATTTTTGTTGTAAATAATTTTACCACCAATTTGTAAAAGCGAAAATAGAGTGCACCAACTATTTTTACAACAAAACATTTTAAAACGATTAAGTTTTATTGTTAAAAAATTACTAAACCAACTTTTGCAACGAATTTATAAATTTTGTTACAATTAATTATCTTTTGCAACAAATAGTTCTTACTACAAAAGTTTTATCCCAAAAAATACATATTCTTGTATCTAGAAACTAAATTGGAAATCAATAGGGATATGAAAACCAAACACTGAATGGGTGCAGAGAAGCTTTCGGTTGACAATGGGAGAGAGAACCAAGCGCGCTCAAGAGAAAGAAAACCCTACAAGCGACACGAAATAACCCAAAAGAATGCAGTCGGGGGGGGGGGGGGGGCATTAACGGTTTTGTTTCATATATTTTTAGGTTATTATTCAATTAACAAATTATAAAAATGTATTCCTTACATAGGTCAATGTCGTCGAACATATAGTGTCTTTCCGCGACATGTATCATCCATGTCACCGAACGTATAGCGCCTTTCTGCAACATGTTCCATATGTTACAAAACATATAGTATCTTTCTACGACATGTACATGTTGCGATATATATAGAGTTTTTGGCGGGACTGGTATTTCGATTCCCTCTAGTAAAATTTATGTTGATTCTACGACATACTAGAATACATGTCGGCAATACATGTAAAAAATAGCTTTTAGAGACATAAAAGACCCTATGTCGCTAAAATATGTTGCTAAAAATGTAATTTCTTGTAGTGTAATACTCTTTATACTTATCCAAATTTCCTCTTATGTTGATTTGCAAATACTTCTTTTCGTGATTCCCTCGATCTTGTCGCTCTATTATCTATGCCATACGATGATCGAAACTCTATATACCATCTCGCCCAAAATATGTCTGACCAAGTTATTTCTACTGTCTTGTTGAAAGCATGATCTATTTAGGAGTAGTATAGATTTCATAATAATTTTCTTATAGAGCTATTGACCATATGTCACGACCCGCACCCGCTTTTTGGATACGAGACGTGTCCAAGCCAGCCTATGCCGCATAGTCGGCGGTAGAACGCTGTCACGACAAAGATGCTCAAAATCACCAAATATAACATTTATTGCTCATTCACATTTCTAAATTGATTACAACTTTTACAACATTTATACTTAAAGAAAATACAAGGTTCATACAATTAATGAAAATGATACCATTTCTATCTAATTTCTAGGTTTCTGTCTGCAAGTACACCCGTATCTCCCAATGCTAAGTGAAGCCACAGCTAACCTGAAAAAAGTTTCCAGTCAAGAATGGAACAAGCACACAAACCGACGACAATGCAAAAACATAATAGAATTCACAAGACATGAAAATAACATATGTGAGATGAAAACTAGAAAGTACTGATGTCATGGCAAGCGGTGAAGAAAACAAGGAAACAAATAAAAGACAACTATTTATGTGTTTTATAATATCAGTTTTGACATGTGAACGGCTAGGGGGTAAATTCGGCACTCTGTACGTGTCGTGTGCAGCTGCTATTATTCAAGAATAGACATTTGGGGATAGAAAGGGTAGTTCACACGTCTACTAAGATATTTTCTCGCCCAGCTAGTATTCATGGGATCCAGTCGCAAGCATGGTAATCATGTAAAAGACAGTCACAAGTATAAACAAATCCATAATACTAATCCGTGTGACAACATGTTATCAAGCAAGAGAGCATATGTATAAACATGAAATGGAAACTACTATGAATCGAAAGCAATCATAAAGTATACTTGCCTGAGGTCCTTAGCTGGTGAAAACGATAATACTATACCACTCAATGAGCCACCAGTCAACACATGCAAAGTCTCCGGATGCTGAAATAAATAATGTTAGTATTCTCAGAACAGTCAAATTAGTTAGAATTGCCTGTTCATAAGTCCAATTCTGTACACAGGGGCAAAATAAAAATTTTAGGTAAAAACGGTATCCGCCGGTGGACCCGCTTTGCACCAAAAATTGTGCTAGAGTCAATGGTCTCTAAAGTCGTCAAACTACATGTCTACGTATTTTTTTTGATGATACGAACCCAACCGTATATCCAAAGTTGTATTCCGGCAGGCCGTGCACAAAATCGCCTGTTGAATCGGATCGTGGGGCCCGCAAAACGGCGATCCGATCAACTGTCTTAGAATTGGACCAAACTTGGCATACAGGACCAGAAAAACAATACGGTCCTGTTGGCGTAAGTTTCGTCTGGATCTGACAAACATACACAAAGTAATTGGAAAAATTGCAAAGTGGCCGATACGGTGAATTTCGACGGATACGTATCAAATTCGTCGCGCACACGCAACCAATCTGAATTCCGTTAATGCCCACACGTCAGTGAAGTCGATACGCACCTTTCGATACTTTCAATTCGCGACCATGTTTTCCGGTTTGTCGGGACGGACCCCGGGTCGAGTAGATTTCTAAGTTTTTGAAAACTGTTTTCATAGTTTTTCCTTGATTTTCAATTTGTTTTCTCTCACTGTTTAGTTAACTACAATTAAAACTAAAAGTAGGGATCTAATCCCGGATATGTAGTCTACAAAGCTATTTAAATAGATTTGGAAAACTCTCCTTGGTTTGGCATAAAATCGTCTTCCAAGTTGGGTTGTAGGACTGATTTATGTCCTGTTTCGGGACAGGGTTTTTATCGACTTTGCGTCGATTTTTCGAATGATCGAAGACATCTACTTATAAACTAAAAGAACAGAAATGAAGAGGGTTATGTTAGGTACATACCCAAGAAATCGATTCGCACATCGATCGACAAACGGCGATGAACTTCGTTCTCAAAGTTGGGGTCGGACCCAGCGTTTACTGTTCTGTTATGCACCTTCGTTGGCTCTGGCCGCGTGTGGCGGTTGCGCCAGCGACGGTTGGCTGCCCTGGGTCGGGGGCGGGGTCGACAGGGTTAGGGGGGTGGCATGGTGGAGATTTAGGGTTTATGAGTCGAGTATCTCTCGTTGTAATATATATATACTTAGGGTCGGTTATGTGATAACTAGGGTCGGGTGTTTGTTCATCTCGCGATAATTTCAATATATCGCGAGATAATGGATTATATATATATATATATATATATATATATATATATATATATATATCTTTTCATTTATTTACTAATCCTATTTTTTTTATTTACTAATCCTATATATATATATATATATATATATATATATATATATATATATATATATATATATATATATATATATACACACTTATATCTCTTATATATAATAATTACTCATAAAATTCAATTGAATTACCAATATTATATTGATCTAGTATAGAGTATTTATGGTCACATATATAGATCTATAAATCTATTTGGCAATGGAATAATAACCAACTAATGATAACTAATTTTATTTAGCAATAACATCATTACTAATAATAATAATAGTAAGGATACAAATTATAATTACCTAATAATACGAGTAGTATTGGTAACACATTATACTCCTATGTTACTTGGTTCACAGAAACTGTGCAAGTATCTTATAATTGCCCGGTAAATATTTATATGATACATATAACAATTACTTAGAGCATATTTGCTAATCCTTAATATAAAACATGAAACATATGACTATGCATAATGTATCTCTACATGGACGTCTTTCTGCGCAAAATACCTCTACATGGGTTTAGGCTTGGTTCGAGTACAGTCCTGGCTAGAATGGTACAGTCGGGTCTCCTAAAGTCAATAATCTAATAATAAATTGTTAAATCGCTTATGGGGTCAAGTCGCAATTTTGTCTGGTTTTCCTACTTAGGACACACTTACGGCTGGATCTTCCTTGTCATGGCTAAAACACTAGCCAAGGCACACCACTGTACTATCCGTGCCTCGATTTCTAGTCACATTGTACTCTAATTCCTAACTATGGCTAAAGTCATCTACCGTAATAATTAACTAAATAATTATTTATAACTCTCTAAAAATCGTACTTCAAAATAAAGTAAAATAAAATATATCAAAATTTTGGGAAGCGGGATTACAAATCTACCCACCTTAGAAATAAATTCGTTCTCGAATTTAAGGACTACTAGGATAGGCAGACTTGGTAGATTGGTAAAAGGTAATAGAAATTTATGATAAAAGAAATTGATCGAATAAAAATAAATAAAACATGAAGAAAATGTTTGAAACTCTAAAAGCCCTAAAATGCTCTCAACTTTAATTTTGAAACAAGTTTGATAAGGAAAATAATCATAAACAAAGTATCAACGAAATCTGCCTTCAACCCCGACAAATAAAATATGTGAATGAATAAATGAATAAAATTTCTGAAACTCCGGAAAAGGGAATCTAGGGTTAGGGATGTGGAATTGATTTTGGAAATTAGGAATAGGGATTTTGATGGTTGGAATTTTGGGAACTAAGGATTTGACCCAATCATACCCCAAATCAATTATAAAATATTGTCTAAAATAATACATATTACTTTAAATAATCCTTTTAATAAAATCAATTGTCAAAATATTGTTAAGAATAATTCAGATATTTATAGTTGTATATTTTCCACAAATACAATATCTTCTAAAATAATATAGTAATAATTGAATTTAATATAACTCTTGATAAAATAGTAATTCAAATAATCCTAAAATAAAATCTCTTCTAAAATTTTGCAAATCTCTCCTCTTTTTTTTTTCAAGATATCTAAAATAGAAATAGAATAAAAATTATTTTCCGATTTGGAAAAATAATTAAACTAAAATGAACTAAATAGAAAATGTAAGAAAACGGAAAGTGGACATACGACCTACCCACCTTAGAATGATTTACCCTAAAATTTTTAAAGGAAACGATTATGCATGACTATGAAGAATAATCAAGAAACCAAATTTCTAATTGATATGAATAAAACGACGAATGGTATAATCAAGGGAGTGATATGATTCATGATCTAATTAGTCACGCGTAATCATGGATATGATCAAAATGATAAAGATAATAGACAAAAGGAGAGTGTGATTTGGTACGATCAATATTCGGTTGAATGGTCTAGTTGACAACCAAATATTTAAGAATGATTTAAATTGAAATGATTTGGCATGATCCAATTACAGTTAACATGGTCTAGTTACGACCGAATTTCTAAAGAATGATTAAGGTTGTAGATGCAATCTAAACAAGACTATAGTCCCATAGATATAAGTTAAGATACAGTCATGATTAAGGTTAATCATGCAAGTCATCCATGCATGAATAAATTAGAAAGTTAGCACGAGCATGAACAAGGTCAAAATAGTCATGATCAACATGGAATAAAAAATATAACATCAGCAATAATCGATTTAAAATATATGCACGATTATGATTATAGTCAAGAGAGTTTAGTCGTAATCAAATTTGTTTAGGAACGATCAATTAGTTAAGAAAAACTGTTTAGGCATGATTATAGAATCAAACCTAGGAAAGGATACGAATTGACTCGATCGAAATATAATAAAAGGAGTCTAGTCATGATCAAAATTGTTCAAGGATGATCAAATCCAAAATCATTTCGATATGCTTAAAATATTTATCCATAATTATTTAGGTACGAGTTTAGAATCAAAATCTAGATAAGTTTAGGAATCCAGTCGAAATTACATTAAAAGATGACAATCTGAAAAATAGAAGGATAAGAAAGGAAGGGAGAATTACCAGTTTATTGAGAAGATTATGACTAGAAATAAGCACAAACCAATTTGAAAACTTAATAGTTATATGCCAATAAGATATAGTCTCTATGGTATTTGAAACTCGTAAACATAATCGAAGTCATTTTACCGATAATTTATGCCTCGCCAGTGTACAGCTAGCTACATTAGACCCTTGGTTCTACAACTCAAGCTATGTTCTGGTAACGAATACCCTATCAACTCTGTCTAATCTTGACATAACAACTCAAGGATGAAATAAGATGACCAAGACATAATTTTAATAATGTTCGATCACCCACGCTTACTTGAAATTATTTCAACTTAGGGGTCATGCCACGCCAGTGCACTGCTGGCTGCAGTGAACCCGCAGTCTCGATAATTCAAATAAGTGACGACAGTGTGCTGCTGTCTTGTCATCGCAAGGCATCAAAATTATTCCAACTATATCCCCAAGAATATCAAAGGAGTTTAAAATATCATACAAGTTGATAAAGATAGAAAAAGTGCAAGTATTTGTTCTTCAAGTATAAGATCAGCTTCTTGAAAGGAAAAATAATTGGTTAGGAAGGATAATGATCAAAGTCAAAATAATTAAAAATCTTATAATCCTTATTTCACGGATATTTAATATTTAACGATTGAGAGGAAACTTTTGAATCCAAAAACTTAACTCGAGATTAATAGACAATTGACTGAGAAGTTATTTTAAAAATAATTCCTTAGGTCCAAGGAAAAGAATATAAGTGATACGAACTTATGATATGACGATGTTTTAGAAAAGGCATAAGATAAAGTTGTACAAATGATCATGATTAGGGAGAAAATGATCGAAGGCAAAAGAAATATAAACTTAAATTTATATTTCTCTAATGCTCAAGATCGAGGGAAAATATGTATAAAGCACTATGTCTACCTATTATGAATATATTTATACACAAGTATATATGTATAGCCTAAGTAATCCCAAAAATCCTAAAATATCATTCTAAGATAAGGTTATCCTATTTCAAGTAAAATATAAATTTAAATAGAAATAATACATATATTATATTAAATATATAATTTATAGAAATTATTCACAATACTAGAAATGGACTACCAATATATGTACATATCTATATATCTACATGGACGACGTTGGTCGCACTACATGACCACCAGGACTTGGGTTGGGTTCGGGCTAGTTTGGAACAACCAGGTCTTCTAAAAGCCAATAATCTTAATAATAAGTAATTAAATTATTCCTAGGATTATGTCACGATTTGGCCTGGTTTTCCTAGTTAGTACACACCTATGACTCGGCCCCCTCTACCATGGCTAGAACACTAGTCAAAGCACTCGACCACACTCTCAGTGCCAATATTCTTGGTTATCTTGCACGCAAAAACTTAACCGTGACTAAGGCCTTCTATAATAAATATTTATAAAATTCTAAAAATCACATTTTAATTCAAACAAATAAATAAAAGGATATTTTCCAAACTTTCGGAAAGAGGGGTTACGAATCGTTCCACTTTAGAAATACTATCGAATCAAAATACAATAGTGCATCCTCCTATGAAAATCATCTAATAGGATTTAGAATTCGATGAGGCCTATGTAGCAACCTTAACTACCCAACTATCAAATTAAACTAGGGACTCCTAGTCCTAACCATTCTCCTAAAATTGACTTACTCTAGTTGTGAATGAGCATTTTCTAGTCGCAGGCTCGCAGTAGCACGCCGAATATGGTACTACTACGAGTTCGCACAATTTGTGAAAACTGACCTGCATGAGCCACCACAAAAATTTGTCGCGATCCGCACCCACTTTTCGGATACGAGACGTGTCCAAGCCAGCCTACGTCGCAGAGTCGACGGTAGAACGCTGTCACAACCAAGATGCTCAAAACCTCCAAATATAACATTTATTGTTCATTCATATTTCTAAATTGATTATAACTTTTACAACATTTATATTTAAAAAAAATACAAGGTTCTTACAATTAATGAAAATGATACCATTTCTATCTAATTTCTAGGTTTCTGTCTGCAAGTACATCCGTATCTCCCAATGCTAAGTGAAGGCACAACTAACCCGAAAAATATTGGTTTCCAGTCGGGAATAGAACAAGCACACAAACTGATGGCAATACGAAAACATGATAGAATTCACAAGACATGAAAATAACATATGTGAGATGAAAACTAGAAAGTACTGATGTCATGGCAAGCGGTGAAGAAACAAGGAAACAAATAAAAGACAACTATCTATGTGTTTTGAAATATCAGTTTTGACATGTGAATGGCTAGGGGTTAAATCCGGCACCCTGTACGTGTCGTGTGCAGCTTCTATTATTCAAGAATTAGACATTTGGGGATGGAAAGGGTAGTTCACACGTCTACTAAGATATTTTTTCGTCCAGCTAGTATTCATGGGATCCAGTCGCAAGCATGGTAATCATGTAAAAGACAGTCAAAGTATAAACAAATTCATAATACTAATCCGTGTGATAACGTATCATCAAGCAAGAGAGCATATGTATAAACATGAAATGGAAACTACTATGAATCGAAAGCAATCATAAAGTGTACTTGCCTGAGGTCCTTAGCTGGTGAAACCGATAATACTATACCACTCAATGAGCTACCAGTCAACACATGCAAAAAGTCTCCGGATACTGAAATAAATAATGTCAACATTCTCAAAATAGTCAAATTAGCTAGAATTGCCTGTCCATAAGTCCAATTCTGGACACAGGGACAAAACGATAATTTTGGATAAAAACGGTGTCCGCCGTTGGACCCACTTTGCACCGAAAATTATGCCAAAGTTAATGGTCTCTAAAGTCGTCAAACTACATGTCTACAAATTTATTTTGATGATACGAATCCAACCATATGTCCAAAGTTGGATTTCGACAGGCCGTGCACAAAATCGCTCGTTGAATCGGATCATGGGGCCCGCGAAACGGCGATCCGATCAACTGTCTCAAAATTGGACCAAACTTTGGCATACAGGACCAAAAAATGATACGGTCCTGTGGCGTAAGTTTCATCTCGATCTGACGAACGTGGATAAAGTAATTGGAAAAATTGCAAAGTGGCCGATACAGTGAATTTCGACAGATATGCATCAAATTCATCGTGCACACGCAACCAATCTGAATTCCGTCAAAGCCCACACGTCCGCGAAATCGATACACACCTTTCGATGCTTTCGGTTTATGACCATATTTCTCGGTTTGTCGGGACGGACCCCGGGTCGGGTAGATTTCTAAGTTTTTGAAAACTGTTTTCATAGTTTTTTTTTCTTGATTTTCAATTTGTTTTCTCTCACTGTTTATTTAACTAAAATTAAAAATAAAAGTAGGGTTCTAATCCTGGATATGTAGTCACAAAACTATTCAAACAGATTTTGAAATCTCTCCTTGGTTTGGCATAAAATCACCTTCCAAGTTGGGTTGTAGGACTGATTCATGTCCTGTTTCGGGACAGGATTTTCATCGACTTTGCGTCGATTTTTCGAACGATCGACAACATCTACTTATAAACTAAAAGAACAAAAATGAAGTGGGTTATGTTAGGTACATACCCAAGAAATCGATTCGTACATCGATCGAAAAACGACGATGAACTTCGTTCTCAAAGTTGGGGTCGTACCCAGCATTCGCTGTTTTGTTATGCGCTTGCTCCTGCGGCTCTGGCCGCACGTGGCGGTTGCGCCAGCGAAAGTTGGCCGCCCCTGGGTCGGGGGCGAGGTCAACAGGGTTAGGGGTGGCATGGTGGAGATTTAGGGTTTATGAGTCGAGTATCTCTCGTTGCAATATATATACTTAGGGTCGGTTCTGTGATAACTAGGGTCAGGTGTTACAGCCCTTGTTCATCTCGCAATAATTTCAATATATCGCGAGATAATGGATTATATATATATATATATATATATATATATATATATATATATATATAAATATATATATATATAAAATATATAAATATATAAATATATATATATATATATATAAATATAAATATATATATATATATATATATATATATATATATATATATATATATATATATATATATATATATTCATTTATTTACTAACCCTATATATCTATATATATATATTTGTATATATCTATATACACACACTTATATCTCTTATATATAATAATTACTCATAAAATTCAATTGAATTACCAATGTTATATTTATCTAGTATAGAGTATTTATGGTCACCTATATATCTATAAATCTATTTGACAATGGAATAATAACCAACTAATGATAACTAATTTTATTTAGCAATAACATCATTACTAATAATAATAATAGTAAGGATACGAATTATAATTACCTAATAATACGAGTAGTATTGGTAACACATTATACTCCCATGTTACTTTGTTCACAGAAACTGTGCAAGTATCTTATAATTGTCCTGTAAATATTTATATGATACCTATAACAATTACTTAGAGCATATTTGCTAATCCTTAAAATAAAACATGAAACATATGGCTATGCATAATGTATCTCTACATGGACGTCTTTCTGCGCAAAATACCCCTACATGGGTTTATGCTTTATTCGGGTACAGTCCTGGCTAGAATGGTACAGTCGGGTCTCCTAAAGTCAATAATCTAATAATAAATAGTTAAATCGCTTTATGTGGGTCAAGTCGCAATTTGGTCTGGTTTTCCTAGTTAGGACACACTTATGGCTGGGTTTTCTTTGTCATGGATAAAACACTAGCCAAGGCACACCACTGTACTATATGTGCCACGATTTCTAGTCACCTTGTACTCCAATTTCTAACCATGGCTAAAGTCATCTATCGTAATAATTAACTAAATAATTATTTATAACTCTTTAAAAATCGTAATTCAAAATAAAGTAAAATAAAATATATTAAAATTTTGGGAAGGGGGATTACACCATTAGCATCATAGTAGCACCTAGATTCCTTAGAAAGTTTGTGACTACTGTCATAAGTATATAATACTCATCGTATCTCTCCTTCAAATTAGACCTTCCCATGAACCTTACAAACAGGATTATGACTAGAGTTTCCGCTGCCAACTTAAATGCCTATAAGTTGGGTAGTATCTCGAACTAAGCATAACCTAGCTCTTAGGTCGTGATGCCAACTAGGATTCCATTGATAACCGTGTATCCTATCCTTTGGAGAAACCCGATACGACTAGTTGTATTGGATTTCTTCCAAGATTAGTTCTTTTATCCTATATATCGTGCCTTAGTTTAATTTCGAGGATAATTTTTTTTAAAGTGGATAAGTTGTAAGACCTCTGAATTTCATAGTTTATTTTTTATATTTATTTAGAATTAATTAATTAATTAATTAATATTAAAATTTTATTTTAAAATTAAGCATAAAGATCTTTACCGTGGCTTTGACTTTAGGAACACAACAAATTCTATTTCTTTCAAACAAATTTTATATGCTTGACCTAGAGATGCATACTTCCATTCTTGACTATCATTTCCCACTCAAACATATCTTTTTTTATCACACAATATCCGAGCGAAAAACTAAATTTCTAGCACCTATGTGTAACCGTTGACCATTCCAATTTAAATTAGAGACCCAATTTCGACCAATTCTTTCGACCTAATGCATGGTCATGATCTAAATTAAGTCTAAACACACATGATACATGTGTCCCACTCAATTGAAACTATGTTCTACCTACCCTTAATAATCACAATGACCCATTTTCTAGTCGATAGGACCAACCTAGTCAAACTAAACCGCAACGACCCGAACTTGACCCAACTGGAAGTAGTTGGACTTAATCTAGATTGACTAAGCTAGGTTTGGCCATCCATATTAGACGTCATTTTAGTTTTGGACATCCATGGATTTATTAAATCATTAGAATGGAATGTGAAAGGGAATAGGTTATAACTTATGACCTTTCTTTACCCCATTGGTAACTCCTCATCAGCAAAGCTATAACCCCCCTCTTTTCACCTTCCCCATTCAAAACTCCTGAAGAACAATTCTTCCTAACCCTCTTCCAAATAATTTCTCTTCACAAACCATTCCCCAAAACCTTTTCCATCTCCCTCCACACCTCCATCTATCCAACCCTATCCAGGCTGAATCCAAATTCAGCTAGTCTCCACCAATACGGCCATATCTCTCCCCACAGTAAGTATCTTTCTCTCAAATTCTGTATACCTCTTCCTTTTCCTGTTCTCATTACTTTCTCTTCACAAACCTTCCATCAAAACTCACTCTAAGTTCCTCAAAACAGCCCTTCAATCAGAGGTATCCAGGCTGAATTTGAATTTAGCTACTCTTACCAATCTGGCTATATCTCTCTCCACAGTAAGTATCTTTCTCTCAAAATTTGTATGTTTCTTTCTCTTTATGTCCTCAACATTTTTTTTCACAAACCTTCCAACAAAACTCACTATAACTTCCTCAAAATATCCCCTCCATCATAGGTGTCCAGGATGAATCCGAATTCAGTCTTTCCCCTTCTCAGGCCACTCCACCACCTTCGCAGCACCCAAACCATCATCACAGCACCCAAAACTCCTTCCCAAACCTCTTTCCAGCAAGTTTCCTTTAAAACTCATCCTGTAGATCGACTTCGTTTGGCAGTGGTGAGCGTCGCACGACGAAGTATCCAGTCTGAAATAATTCTGGAACGCGGTTGTTTGCACCACTTTGCGAGGCCCTATGACAATGAATAATCTCTTGGTAACGACCCTAACATCTCCCTTTAACACCCCCATTATGTTTAATTTTCATCTCCTAATGTCTTATATATATATACTGTCACGACCCGCACCCACTGTAAGGGTACGAGCACGTAACAACGTCTAGCCTACGTCGCAGTGTCGGGGTAGAACGCTGTCCTAGGTCAAACATCTAACAATATTAAGGTACATGTATAGTATATACTCTCCAAATGGAGGTGACATAGCAGATACAATCTCAATCACATCTAAGGTAGAGCATTAAAAAAATAGATTGATAGATAGATAACCAGAAATGAAACACAGAGATACAATCCAGAAGTCTAAGTGTCTAAATAAAATACATATCCCAAATAACATCTCAGAATCTCAATACAGTAATCCAGGAAAGATAATAAAGACATCCTAATCTAGGAGAGTGTCATCAACTGCTAGTGGGTCCAAGTCACAAGTGTCTAAAACTGCACCATAGTGGGTAGACACCAGAGCCTCATCATTCACTGTAAAATTTTCAACAGGTCCAGTCAGGACGGGAGCGAGTACAGTACATCTCAACAAAATCATAACAGGTTAGGAAATATAAACATGCTAGAGAGTAAGATACAGGAAACTGAAGAAATAACATGATAAAAAGAGAGAGACTGTAAGTATAGCTACATTATATAGAGAACTAACAGTGCTAGTGATTCAGAGCACAAGATGGTTATGTAAACGGCACGATATTGTACACGAGTAATCTACAGAGGTTTGTACACGAGTAATCTACTGGATTGAATACATAACCACTTCTACTCTCCTGCCCCAATCAATACACAAGGATCTAGCTAAGTTATGTTATTGTACACGAAGGTCATGTGAATACATGATTATACACGATTCACACGTTTCGTACACGAATGTCACAAATACAAGGAGTACACGATGTTCATGATAAAGTACATGAACACGAATACCCGATGTATCCGCTAAGGGGATAACATCATACAACAAGATCCATATAGTACTAATCCGTATTGCCAACGTGTCAGTATCATGTAAAGTAATCTAAAGCAGGAATATAATCCTAAACAAGATATGAAATTATCAGAGAATGTACTCGCCTGTATCCTGAGTATCTGAAGAGTATCTACTGTCCGAGGAGTGGTGTCTGTCTCCTATAGAACAGTACAAGTTACTACAAGTCCAAAATAATATAACAGACTGCTATAATGCATCTACATAAAGTTTAGGGTCAAACTGGACTAAAGTCAACTCTCGGTCAACTCTAGTCAACTAGACTAGTCAAACTAGGTCAACTAGGTCAAGTCCTAATCCTAGCAAGTCTCACTAAGCCTAACTAGTCTATCCTAGCAAGCACACAACAACACAAGGCTAAAGCCATCACTCACAACCATCTATATATATTTATCATATATATATATACATCCAAAATAGGTTAAGGCATCTATAGATATTAGGCGATAACAAGGCAATATATCATACAACAAGTCATATATTAAGATGCTAAGAGATAGAGTGTGATAGTGTTAAGTGTCAAGTGTGCATGTGATACATCATGTGAAACTAAATCAGCATTAAGACCAATGTGTAAGTGTTAATACAAATGTTTGCATTATCTAGATTCACATTTTCAAGAAAGGGTTATAGTGTACAAGTGTGTTCAGATTTTACATCAAGTTAAAGGGGTTGCATGGCTTGTCTAATATACATTCATTCATATCCCATATGCATGTATATTTCAGTTCAGGCATTATATCTATTCACATATCATTAAGTTGCATACATATACTTATTTTTATTACATACATATTAGTCATACATATTACATACTTACATGCATCTATACATTATATATGGATACAATACATTATCTTGCATGCTTGCATTCATATATTACATTCTATATTACCTATATACATGTATTTCCTCCATTCATTCATGCTTGCATCATATACTCTACATTACCATACATGTTATCATTATATATTGTATTATAATATTTATACATTATGCATTCATATCTATCATTACATATATATCTTGCATTCATATCTAGCATTTATTATATACTTTCATGCATATATTGTATATCATTCTTTCATTCATGCATTGCTTATATGCATTGTATTAATTGTATTCCAACATGCTTGCATTCAACCATATATATACATTAATGTAAAGAGAATATATATCATATATATATATATTATTTCATTCATCTAACATATCATGCATTGCATACTCTATATTCATTTAATATCCATACTACATAGGCTCATAGGTTACACAAAATGCATATATCGTATAGTCACTCTTCTACTTAAAACCAATACTGTACCAATTGGGCCTCTACTAAATTCTAGGATTAAACTATGTTGTAGCCCTTCGTGTTAGCTTTCCGAAACTTCAAACGTCATTTTCGTGTCCGGAAGCTCCCGAAATCGCGAAAATACCGAAACACGTTCGTCTTTCGTACAACTGACACTCAAATAATTCTACAGAAAGTTACAGAAAGAATTTGGCTTATTAAAATATATATTTGGAAAGCTAACTTTGATACGGTTCTTTTAAAAAAAACGGAAGATAAATCAGAGTTCTAAGCTAAAAGTTATGATATTTCTAAGTTACTTTGGTTAATAAAAACGTGGATGAAAATTATAACGGATTTGACAAAAGAACACATATAGGCCAAGATACTTGGATACAAACATAGGTATCCAAATAAAACTCATTCTAACCATCCTAACTAAGATCAATCCACTCTCTAACCATTATAAAACTGAATTTAAATATCTATTTAAACTATTATCATACATACATACACATGGGGTGTCCTAATTTGGGATCTATCAAGTAGGACACAAGACACATATCTAAAATCCTCAAAAGAGCTCCAAATGGCCTCAAATTTGAATCTAAATGGGACACATGCATGAGGATAGATTCTACGAATTCAAAACTAATTTATATGCAAAAGAAATCGATTTAGATGATGGATTTTACCTATTGGGAGTGGAATCCCAATGAAATCCTTTAGGACACGGCTCCGATACGAAGATCCCTCAAAGTGGACACTCCTCCTTGCACTCCTCTTCCAATCCTTGGTAGCACCTTTCCCTTGGAGAATGGGAATGATTAAGGGAAGGTTTGGTGAAGGAATGATTTGATTTGGAGATCAAATCAATGAGAAGGCTCTCTAAAATTGGGGAAAAACAAAAGGAAAATAAAAGAGGCAATATTGTAATGAATGAAATGAATCATTCTACCCTAAAGGTGGCTGCCATAAAGAGTCCATTAGGGCTAATGGGAAATTTCCTAATTGCCCCTCTCTAGTCTCATATGGTTAAGTCTAGACCAGGTTCAAGTTTGGGGTCAAAATGATCTAGTTTGAGTCTCTAACTTAACCATTCTAACATAATAAAAATTAGTTTAACTAACTAACTTAAATGTTGGGTCTGGTGAGCCATATTTAACTTAATATTGGGTCCCATCTAGAGTTTAAGCTACCCGGGTCACAATACAAGTCGGAACGAGACGAAACTCAAACCCGACTAAACAAATCCAATAAAAAACAATATTAAAAATATAAAATTTTCCCAAAATATTAAAATATAAAAAATGACCGAAATCATAATACATTAATTTAAATATTATTAAAATAATCTAAAATTCACCAATTAATTAAAATCCTAAATAATTTAAAAGTCACAATATGACCAAAATACCCTTAGCCTAAAAAGCATTCTAATCACATGGTTAGGTCCCCATGGTCATGGTTAGTCTCTAGGCTCAACAGTTCTAGAGTTCACCAGCTAACACATCAAAATTATAATTCACCAATTTTAAATAGTATTAAATTAATTAAAAATTTGCATAAATCATAAATTCTATTATTAAATAATAAACTTTTACAAAAGTTCAAAATTACCATCATTTGGAAAACTGGGTGTTACAATCCTACCCTCCTTAGAAATATTTTATCCTCGAAATTAAAATATTTATACTCCTTCTAGGTCAAACCCTCAATCAAAGTCTCAGAACTTACCTAAATCATACAATTAAAAAGGATGGCATACAGGGTCATGGCATATGGTGGTAGTGAAAGTCTCATCTAGGTATACTAGTCATGCTAACCAAAAGGGTTATAGGGTATCAAACATACAAGCAATCGGGGGTGTTAAACTGAAAAAGATACAGAAATAACAAATTATCAAAACTGTAAGACAGTCTACCATCCTATAAAAAACTGGTACTTATCAGAAAATAAAATAAGATAACAACCAATTATCTATAAAGGGGTACTATTCAAAGAAAAATCAAAATCAAAAGTTAAAGAATGAAAGTCAATTGCATTAAAATCCAATCACAATATATATATATATATATATATATATATATATATATATATATATATATATATGAGAGGGAAAAGCTAGCATTATGTAAAGGTTATGTGGTTAGTGTGTGTATGGGTGTATGTGGACATGTTCATAGCGTTAGATAGTAGACGTGTGTGTGTGTGTGTGTGTGTGTGTGAAATATACATGAAAGTGTATAGGACGATTTGGGTTTCAAAACAATAGCTATCAAGTTACACTACTCATGGCATATTGGTTAAACAATCTATAATGCACAACCTATTTACTCATAACATGCATGGCTAACCATATATATACATATATCTATATGTATAGAGAGGTAGAGATTTAGTTATGTATCTATATACATTATAACATGTATGCATAAACTATATATATATATATATATACCTATATAGATATATGAACATAACATAAAGATGAAGGGTTAGGTTTACATGGCAGTTGTGAACATTAATGTACATTAGTGTAGAGTGTCAAGAGTACATGGGTTATAACTTAAAATGAAGGGTTCAATCATTCAGTTCAGTTTAACATTACATATTAAATCTGAAATTGAACTAAACATTTAAAATCAATGTGAAAAAATGTTAACATGTACTCAGTTTTAGGATTTTGGAGAAATTCGAACATCAAACCAACCCAATGTTTATCACAACCTAACTTGTAAAAATATGAAACCTAACATTATATCCCTAAATAAAACAATGTATATACCTCAAAATATTACATTTAAAAATAGCAATTTGAACTAATATTTAAAATCCAGTATTAAGGGTTAATATGCACACAGTCTCTGATTTGACAAGTTCAAACACAAAACTTAACCAATTTCTTTAAGAATTGAAACCTTGTGTATAAGATACATGTGCAGTGATGTAAACAAAACTAATAACATGAAATTTATATTTAAATTACGAATTTAAACTGGAAAAGCAGAGAACCAGTCTCTGATACTGTACTGTATCAGAATATTGGGGTTTTGAGAATTTAAACATCAATAACATATTAATATGCATTTAGATGGGTTGATTATCAAAGTGTAGCATGCATATGTGTCAGACAAAGTATCTGTGTCCACTATATATATTCTCATGTCCCAATATAAAAATCAAATTCTATATCAAGACCAACATTTAGATTCCTACCAAGATTGCAAAGAAGGTGATTGATGTAATCAAGACAGTTTATTATTATTATTTAATACAAGAATAATAGCAAGAAGAAAATAACGATAAAATATGTTCTGCTTATCTGTTTAAAAGAAGGAACCATTTTGAAACCAGAGCTATAATATCAAATCCAAGATAAGGTCTAGCAAAATCATCGATTCATTATTTTAAGAAGAGATTCATAGTAAGAAGTTACACAAAGGTTTATAATACAGCTAAAGCTACTCCTACTCCTAAGTTAAATAATGAGAAAAAACAAACAAAACAATTTTTTTTTGAAAGACTGAACAAAAGAAGAGAAAACTTGTTCAAAAGCATTTAAGGTACAATCCGATAATCCTATGCGTCTATCCAAAATCATGGTGCTCCAAATCCTCGTCATACTAGTAAGCAAGGATACAATAATCACAGAGTCCTTGACTAAGGTACATACCTCTAGGTTCATGGTATTTAAAATTTCCGTATTGCCGCATGCGACGGCGAAAACCTTAAATTTTTACACTCGAAAAATAGGTCCAAAATCTGACTATGTCCTCACTATGCCAGCTAACATGACTATCGAAGATTCTAGATCCCATAACTGAGGTGACCTAGCCCATATAATTTTTTTTCTCAGAAGAAAAAAATAAATATAACACAGGAACAACAGAACAAATTGATCAGTCAACAAGGAACAGATGGAATCGAATTTCAAGATAGTTGTAAGAGACAATTGCGGGAATGGAATAGAGAAGAACGGAACTTGCAGCAAGATCTCTAATGGTCTGTGCATCCTCGACTGTCCTGACGATAGCTCGTCCTGCTGGTTTCCTCTGGTCTGCTGATGATGCTGTATGAACCGCTGCTGCTGAGAGAAATCAGAAATGACGAGAGAAAGTCTGTACAGACAGAGGTACACCTCCAGTGTAGCAGAAATGCCAACCTGAGTCGGCACAACAGGAGCTACGGTCTCGAGGCCCTGATGAACAGGACGAGAGGTGGCCAGCCTCTCGATAGTATCCCCCGAACCGAAACGATGAGATCATGTCTCTATAACCATCATGAAAACAGATCAAAACAAGAAACAATTTCTGAGAATGAAGCAAAAATTCAAAGGAGGACAGTTTATATTCAAGGGAAACAACAAGCAGCAAATTTAGATAAAAGGGATCTGATAAGGTATTTTTCCTAATATGATTGAGTACCTTCAAAATATCTTAATCCTACTGCAGGCTGTAGTGATACTCTAGTTCGAATACCACTACATAAACTCGACCTGCATGGGCCACCACTAAAAATGTGTCACGACCCGCACCCACTGTAAGGGTACGAGCACGTAACAACGCCCAGCCTACATCGCAGTGTCGGGGTAGAACGCTGTCCTAGGTCAAACATCTAACAATATAAAGGTACATGTATAGTATATACTCTCCAAATGGAGGTGACATAGCAGATACAATCTCAATCACATCTAAGGTAGAGCATAAAAAAATAGATTGATAGATAGATAACCAGAAATGAAACACAGAGATACAATCCAGAAGTCTAAGTGTCTAAATAAAATACATATCCCAAATAACATCTCAGAATCTCAATACAGTAATCCAGGAAAGATAATAAAGACATCCTAATCTAGGAGAGTGTCATCAACTGCTAGTGGGTCCAAGTCACAAGTGTCTAAAACTGCACCATAGTGGGTAGACACCAGAGCCTCATCATTTACTGTAAAATTTTCAACAGGTCCAGTCAGGACGGGAGCGAGTACAGTACATCTCAACAAAATCATAACAGGTTAGGAAATATAAACATGCTAGAGAGTAAGATACAGAAAACTGAAGAAATAACATGATAAAAAGAGAGAGACTGTAAGTAAATAGCTACATTATATAGAGAACTAACAGTGCTAGTGATTCAGAGCACAATATGGTTATGTAAACGGCACGATATTGTACACGAGTAATCTACAGAGGTTTGTACACGAGTAATCTACTGGATTGAATACATAACCACTTCTACTCCCCCGTCCCAATCAATACACAAGGATCTAGCTAAGTTATGTTATTGCACACGAAGGTCATGTGAATACATGATTATACACGATTCACATATTTTGTACACGAATGTCACAAATACAAGGAGTACACGATGTTCACGATAAAGTACACGAACACGAATACCCGATGTATCAGCTAAGGGGATAACATCCCACAACAAGATCCATAATAGTACTAATCCGTGTTACCAACGTGTCAGCATCATGTAAAGTAATCTAAAGCAGGAATATAATCCTAAACAAGATATGAAATGATCAGAGAATGTACTCGCCTGTATCCTGAGTATCTGAAGAGTATCTACTGTCCGAGGAGTGGTGTCTATCTCCTATAGAATAATACAAGTTACTACAAGTCCAAAATAATATAACAGACTGCTACAATGCATCTACATGAAGTTTTGGGTCAAACTGGACTAAAGTCAACTCTCGGTCAATTCTAGTCAACTAGACTAGTCAAACTAGGTCAACTAGGTCAAGTCCTAATCCCAGTAAGTCTCACTAAGTCTAACTAGTCTATCCTAGCATGCACACAACAACACAAGGCTAAACAAGCCATCACTCACAACCATATATATATATTTATCATATATATATATACATCCAAAATAGGTTAAGGCATCTACAGATATTATGCGATAACAAGGCAATATATATCATACAACAAGTCATGTATTAAGATGCTAAGAGATAGAGTGTGATAGTGTAAAGTGTCAAGTGTGCATGTGATACATCATGTGAAACTAAATCAGCATTAAGACCAATGTGTAAGTGTTAATACAAGTGTTTGCATTATCTAGATTCACATTTTCAAGAAAGGGTTATAGTGTACACGTGTATTCAAATTTTACATCAAGTTAAAGGGGTTGCATGGCTTGTCTAATATACATTCATTCATATCCCATATGCATGCATATTTTAGTTCAGGCATTATATCCATTCACATATCATTAAGTTGCATACATATACTTATTTTTATTACATACATAACATTCATGCATATTACATACTTACATACATCTATACAATATATATGGATACAATACATTATCTTGCATGCTTGCATTCATATATTACATTCTATATTACCTATATACATGTATTTCCTCCATTCATTCATGCTTGCATCATATACTCTACATTACCATACATGTTATCATTATATATTGCATTACAATATTTATACATTATGCATTCATATCTATTATTACATATATATCTTGCATTCATATCTAGCATTCATTATATACTTTCATGCATACATTGTATATCATTCTTTCATTCATGTATTGCTTATATGTATTGTATTAGTTGTATTCCTACATGCTTGCATTCAACCATATATATACATTAATGTAAAGAGAATATATATCATATATATATTATTTCATTCATCTAATATATCATGCATTACATACTCTATATTCATTTAATATCCATACTACATAGGCTCATAGGTTACACAAAATGCATATATCGTATAGTCACTCTTCTACTTAAAACCAATACTGTACCAATTGGGCCTCTACTAAATTCTAGGATTAAAGTATGTTGAAGCCCTTTGTGTTAGCTTTCCGAAACTTCAAACGTCATTTTTGTGTCCGGAAGCTCCCGAAATCGCGAAAATACCGAAACACATTCGTCTTTCGTACAGCTGACACTCAAATAATTCTACAGAAAGTTACAGAAAGAATTTGGCTTATTAAAATATATATTTGGAAAGCTAACTTCGATACAGTTTTTTAAAAAAAAACGGGAGATAAATCAGAGTTCTAAGCTAAAAGTTATGACATTTCTAAGTTACTTTGGTTAATAAAAACGTGGATGAAAATTATGACGGATTTGACAAAAGAACACATATAGGCCAAGATACTTGGATACAAACATAGGTATCCAAATAAAACTCATTCTAACCATCCTAACTAAGATCAATCCACTCTCTAACCATTATAAAATGGAATTTAAATATCTATTTAAACTATTATCATACATACATACACATGGAGTGTCCTAATTTGGGATCTATCAAGTAGGACACAAGACACATATCTAAAATCCTTAAGAGAGCTCCAAATAGCCTCAAATTTAAATCTAAATGGGACACATGCATGAGGATGGATCCTACGGATTCAAAACTAATTTATATGCAAAAGAAATCGATTTAGAGGATGAGTTTTACCTATTGGGAGTGGAATCCCAATAAAATCCTTTAGGACACGGCTCCGATACGAAGATCCCTTAAAGTGGACACTCCTCCTTGCACTCCTCTTCCAATCCTTGGTAGCACCCTTCCCTTGGAGAATGGAAATGATTGAGGGAAGGTTTGGTGAAGGAATGATTTGATTTGGCGATCAAATCAATGGGAAGGCTCTCTAAAATTGGGGAAGAACAAAAGGAAAATAAAAGAGGCAAGATTGTAATGAATGAAATGAATTATTCTCCCCTAAAGGTGGCTGCCATAAAGAGTCCATTAGTGACTTGCATTGAGTTATGGATTGTTTGAGTCATGGATATAACTTGTGCGATATACAGGCGAGGAAGACTATTAGTAGGCGTATGAGGAATCCCTATTTCGACTTCAGTGTTGCCCGGTCATGGGTTATTGATTCCCGATTATGGGTGTATCGTTGGAGTATATATATCAGGCAGCAGCCGCTGACCACGCGTCAGAATACGGTCGGGAGGTATGCTAGTTGATGCAAAGTATGACTAGGGGATATAATTATTAGTGGCCTTGACTATACGTCATATACGGTCAGGATGTATACTAGTTCATGTGCAAGCCTCTAGCGGAGGCTATGCTTTATTCCTTTGCCTACTCATACGTGCCAAAGTTGTCTTCAATTTGCATACACATAGATGTTTAGAGCCCTTATTTTATCTGTCATTTATTCAGTTCATATTATGGCATATTCTTTTGTATCTGGCTACATCCCTCTGAGGACTTGGTGATCTCATCAGGTTGTTGCTGAGCTTATAGTATAGATAGATGGATGGTATGATTTTGGCTGCAGGATTCAGGTATCATTTGTAGTGTTACTTATTCATTTTCTCGTACTTTCTATTTTCTATCATGTTATATCCTGCTCATTAGCCTAGTTTTGCAAACTTATGTTATTCTCAAGTTTGCTCGGACATGTGCATTATAGGACGACCAACCTATATTACATGTTGTTCATTCTTGTTTTATTTACTTGTATGTAGATTGAGATATAGTTGAGATAACATAGTTTAGTACACTTCTACATCGTAGTACATCTGGGATAAGTCTATTAAATTGGGTAACTTATTCTAGATCGTATTAGCTGACATGCTCGCATCTCAAGTTCCTGTGAATTTTTGAACTAGGGCGTGACATTATGTTAAGGTTAGGGTTTAGTGGAGCCACCCCCACCCTATCTAAATACTCTCTTCCACTCTCTCCCCTTATTCACTCTCATTATTTCTCTCAACCACCTAGGCCAGTACATCTTACACTAATAAAAAGACCACATTGCTCATTTTATTTTATTAGTTTCTTTGATTTTTCTTTACCTATTTTTAGTCTACCTTATGCATTATTATATTCTCTACAAGTTTAGTTCTTAGTATTTTCGTTTTTAATAGCTATTTTAGAGTAGACCTAAAGTTTCAAAATTAGGATTCTATATAATTTTAAGGGAATGATCTAGTAAAATATGTTATTTTCAAAACTAGTTGTTCCATGTTGTAGAGAATTCGATTTCATACAGTTTGAGCTTTTGTTTTGCTGAATTTTGAGTTCTAGAGAGAAAGTTATGGCCATGGCAAGTTTTTCGAAATTTTATGACAGAACTTGCTATTCGGGACGATGACCCTCTATGCGCGCAGGAGGCCATGCAGCATAACCAAGTGGCCATTGAAGCTTGCCTCATATACCCCTGACAACGTACGCATTATGCTCATAGGTTTCCTATGTGCATGGGTTGAAGGCACATGCTTGTCTCGTATATGCACCAGATCGCCATGCGCCTGTTTGGCCATGCGCCAGGTTGTCATGCGCCTGTCTTTCTATGTGCCTGACCATGCTATGCGCCAGGTTGCTATGTGCATGACCATGCTATGTGCTAGGTTGCTATGCGCCTGACCATGCTATACACCATTTTATATGTGCTTATCTCGCATATCCGTCTGCCCATCCCATGCGCCAGATTAGACTTGTCCGCCCTGTTGTGCTTAAAAAAATGAGACTATGCCATTTATGTGACCACCTGTTCATGTACCTGGATATGTTCGTATGCCTGCCCATCCCATGCGCTTGAATCTTCAATAGGCATATTTTGTTGAATTTATAAATTAAGTGGTTTTGTTATTTTCTTTTGATGACCTTGATTTTCTACCATGACCTTAGTATACCATGAGTAACTTAGAGTATGAGCCTATGTGACTTATGCGCCCAAGTGACCTATATGCCAAGACATTTTCATATAATTTGCTTGACTTGATCATGTTCCTGACTTGATTACCTATCTACGTATTGGTAATACTTGAGTGCACTGAGGTGCTATTATATGAGTACACTGAGGTACAATCTAAGTGTGCACTGAGGTGCTATTATATGAGTGCACTGAGGTGCGACTCTTCATGCTACTTGATCTTGCCTATTATATGTCAGCACATTCCTAGTTTTAGCACAATCATGGTAAATGGTCAGTAACATTGGCTTGGTATGATGCTTGCTTGCTTGGTACATTACACTAAGGATGGATCCAGATGTGGGACTCTTCGAGCCAATGTAGATTCATACTTAGAGTACACGTACTGAGGTACGATATATAGGAGGATGATCATGTGTCTACGACATATGAATTCAAGACCAAGATAGGGGTAATCTAAGCAACAACAAATGGTAGAAGCATTAGAAGGGAACATAAACTCGAGATCGTGTATGACAAGCCACCTTCCAAACATTTATTATGCCATGCCAGCTGGAAACCATGGATATCGTGTATTCATCCGCACTAGTGGAGTGTAGTATTTGCCTATTATATGACGAGCCAGTTCTCTCTATAAGAGAGCTATAATTGTCATTGCTTGTCTTAACACGGTGGCCTTTCGGGGGACCGGTGCATTTAGTGTGTGCATGTGTTATTGGTTCAACTAGCCTTACTTGGATACCGGCATGATATGAGGATTCATATATATATATACATTACTGGGATAACCTAGACAGATTATAAAAAGTCGTAGGATTGATTGGCCGTTTGTAAAATGGCTTGCTTTTGACATGTTTCCTTCCGTTAGTAGCTTAGGACATGGACTGTCGTGGTGCATGGTCCAATCATGTTATTGTTTGGTTGTTGGGTTGGGTTATTGTGCTACGACATGCTATGAACCGAAGTTGCGACACCGAAGCCAATAACTGACTATAATTATAGGATATACTTTATCTCGGCATAATTACGATACCATTTGTCCTTGTTTGGTTGTAAGGGTGTCGCATGGTCTCGATGATATTATATGCCTATAATCATTGGCTAATTTTATTGCTTGAGTTTTGTCGTATATTATGTGATCCCTTGTGGTACTTGCTATTCGAGACCTGACTCACTGGTCTTGTTTGGCCAAATTTCGTAGCTGAGCCTGAGGATCCAGCCTTCTACTCGACCAATGGTTCACACCAGGAGCATAGACGCCGAGGACCATCAGTGTATTTTTTTTCTACTACTATGATAGCTTCTATTTTGTACTTGGCGTTTAGCTGCCGGCACCTGTTTAGCTGGATGTTCAGGACATTTAGTTTTCTTATATAATTGTAATTAAATCAGACTGCAGCTGACTATGGTTATGTACTATTGACTCTCGCTATTCGCTTATCATTTTGTGTAGCTAGTTTCATGTATCATTTTGATAACGTCGGAGGTGCCTTACTGCTTTGTCTTATGTGATCTGGGTTGATATGATCCTCAGTTTAACAAAAATAGCATATAATAAGCCTAGGTTGCTGTTAGGGTTATATACTAAAATCATCACTTTTGTATTAACTTTATTTCCTTAAATTTTAAATGAGAATCATATGGACAACGTTTGCATATTGTATTTGTTACAAGTGTTGATGCAAGTGTCTGATCTCTATAATGTAGATAATATGGTGTGTAATGTCACACAGAAGATCATATTATCAATTCCCTATGGAATATATAAATGGTTCACAACCTAGATGGACTTGGACAATCTATTGGAAAGGTTGTAGTGTAATATGGTATTAGTCTATCTTGACTATAGGTTTATACTAGTACACTTTGTGTGTATTGAACATGACCACTTGAGGTTGTTCTATTTGTACTGACTACATAAGAGAACAGACACCTCTGTTATTATGGATGCTTTTGCTCTTAATTCGAATATAATAACAGACATGTATATGCAGTGATTTTGACTCATAAAAGAGTGAGATTCATTATGGGTCAATAACCTCTAGGAATTGGGTAATAATATTGTATATATGATGGGCTGTTGATTATAAAAGGAATCCATGTCCCGATACGTTGGGTTGATGATGTCCCCTTAAGGAGCTCATAAGGATTGTCATGTAAACCCTGCAAGTGGATTATATTCGACATGACAAATAAAGTTGAGTGGTACTACCTAAGGATAAAAGATGTCGATCAATATAGTTGTCAGTAACTTAATCTGATCGACGGACATTCGATATCTTAACATGGGGAGACAAACGAGCATATAATAGAAGGAGCCCACAATTATAATTTGGGATTAGGAAGGTAGTGCAACAATATCTCATTAATGGACCGAGCTATTGTTAATGGGCCTGGGTTGTGTGTTCGGGCTGAACACAGGACACCCAGATCCGTTAGGAGATCTAACCCTAATTTCTCCTCATGGTCCCTGCCGTCGCCGTATATTATCCTCTATTCTCTGGCTGCCAAATTATAATTAGAACTAAGAAGCTTTCTCTAAATTTGTAATCCACGTAAGGAAAGAAAGAAGGGGCTGCTAAGGAGAAGAAAAGTTTGGAAGATCGTCGCCCACACAACGTCCAACCCAAGGAAGAAATACGTGCAGAAGATGTTTGGGTCGTGACTGCTTGAGATTACTAGGAACTATTGTTTTTTTCTGTCGCAAGTATAATTCATGAACCTTAGTTTCCGCCTATGAAGGGTTAGAACACGTTTATATCTGTTTAACTTTCTATCAATCAATACGCACACCAAACTAGGGTCCTGGGTACCCCAAGTTCCATTAGTTGCCCACTCTCATTCTCTTGTTATTTGCTCTGTTAGCCTGTAAATCCTCTACCTCTAAAAAAGTATGAGAATCTCCCTGCGTATTACAACCCAATCTGTAGCAGTCTAGAACCGCTGACTCTCTTGCTTAAAGTCTTCTGCGTGCTTTTGCTTTAATAAATTAAATATACCTCTTTTACCCTTTTATTATTTTTTCATTGCTGCCTTAACATCTCTCTCCACCATCATAGCCTTGTTAACTAAAACAACATAATTAGTTAATTGAAGAGCAATACGTTTGGGCTTAGTCTCTAACTCTAGTCAATCTTGAAATCTAATGCATTTGTCTTCTTCATTCAGTATGAAACGAGATGTAAACCGAGATAAGTCAATAAAATTAGCTTCATACTATACCAATGACATATCATCCTGAGTTGATGCCAACAATTCATTTTTTATGTACATTATAGGAATGTATTTTTTGTATAAGGCCTTAATGAAAACATCCCATGTAATTACCTTATTTTTTCTGGAGTAATCAATAGATGTTTGGAAGTCTCCCACTAGTTTTTAGCTTCACCCTTGAGCATAATTGTAGATAACATTACTTTTCATAGGTTAATAAGTTTCATCACTCTAAAAATAGTTTCAATATCTCAGAAAGAGCTTCGACTACGTACCAAAGGATCAACGTAACTAGTAAAAGTTAGAGGATTTAATTTCAGAAAACTGTCATACATAATATTCTTCTCATATCGATGTGCAGCCCTTTCAATTATTTCTAAGGCCTTATCTTCTAACATGTTGCTCTGCAATATTTGTCATTGCACGAGCTATTATCTATATGTTTGTCAATTGTTAAAGTTCAACATTTATGCGAGGTGGTTAATCGACCTCGATATTTGCTTAATCATAAGATGCAGCAACCTCCTCTCCATGGTGACCAATACTCGTTTCTAACTTTGAATATCTGAAATAAAATACATATATAACAACTAATACACATAATATATATATTTACAACATAATTATTACTATCCTGTAATGGTTAATATAATGACCCAAACGCACTTGCACTACTGCTAGACTAGACTTTCTAACTCCAGAATCTATAAACATAGAGCTCTGATACCAAAATTGTCACACCCCATCCAAAATTTTTAAATAATCATAGAGATAATCAACTTTTTTGTATAAACTAAAGACATGTTTATATAAACTCAAAGTAAAAGTGCAGAATATTATAAACCAACCTATTTTCAAACTTAAACATAGCTTCTAAAAGGTTATAATCAATTTGATGTTTGTTGAAATTTTTACAAATAACACACCCAAGAACCTCCATAAGTGCAACGACAACTCTCTTTGGTTACTATGGTAGAATTGGCTGTACCGGCACTACTGGTTGATCGGGTTGAATATACTGCTCTGCCCTTGGATCAACTTTGGACTCTGTTCCTGAATGCTGATGCTGAACCCCATAGATCTACTGACCACAAGGTTGCTAACCAGCCATCGGCTGAACCCGACCAATTTGATTAGGAGGGCTAGGAACAATGTCCCTGAAAGTTAAGGGGCACAAGTATCAAATCAGGGGAACATGATAGATCAGTGATAAAAAGCAGATAACAGGTCAAAGGATTAGGGATATAGAATAATGCAAAGGATATCAAGGAGAAAGGATAAAGATTAAGACAACTAAGCATCAGTAACCTCATACGTCTGAAAACACGAACCTGCATGGGCCATCATCTAAACCAGGTCACGTCTCAAAACCAAAATATTGGATAGCGGGGGCAGTGCTAAGCTAGTTACTTATACCAGAGTACACAATTACCCCGAGATATATGCACGGATGTATAAGACATATCCAACAGTCAAAACTAGGTCAGACAAACCTAGGTGTCTCAATCATAGGCAAAAAAAAAGTTTTGACCATCAACATATAAAATAGTAAAGCATCATAAACTATAATATATAGATTATCATGAAGCTAGTAGTACAAAGTAATGAACTAGCAAGAGTGTAAGTCATACATGATCAGCTCTAGCTGTAGTATATAATATACACATCGAATGTCAAGCCCGTATGCTAGATATCAAGGTCCAAAATCATAAGCTAAAGAAGTGTCTGGTGGCTAAACGTCGCAAGATAATTTATGTATAAAATTGGTAAAAGAAAGAACATCCACTCAGGTACTTTTGTGCTTCAGGTGGTCACAATAAGTAGGAGGTACGGTAGATCTTCTGATTTCACTACCAGATCTTGCTAAATAAAACAAGTGGGGTCAGACCATAGATAACAAGTATCACAAGGAAGCCAACTATGAACTAAAAACCAGCATACAAGAAAGATAAAGACAGAATGAAAAGACAACATGTAAAAATCAAGATGATAATAAGGTACACAAGGAAATATGTATAATAAACATGAACATGTAAGCATAAAAACAATCATGTAAGATAGACACGAATAGTATGTAAGTACATGATAGGATGACAAATAATTAGAGAACGTAGGAACTATTCTGAATCAAATCTATAATCCATAAACAAAACAAGGATCGGGGTTTATAGACCGTCTCTCGAATAGAACTTAGCCTCTAAACAATCACCGACACAAGTAGAACATAGACAAGACAAGAACAAAACAAGAAGATAAGCAGAAAATGGACTCCATCCGTCAACCACAGTCAACCAATAAGTACGGCTTGCTACATTATTTAAATAGGGTTATAAGAAATCCTAGTTACTAATATATCCAATTTGAAGAGTTTTATATCGTTTACCTGCCCTGCAGCCTTCCCAAATTATTCAGGCCAAAAGAATAGTATATATAGCAGATGCACCACCCAAGAGATGTGCATCCTAAAGAAGAAGTCATCACACAACGGTGAGCTCAATTTGCATCACACAATGACGAGCCATGTCTGCTCCACGCGACGGTGAACTAATATTAACAAGTACAAAATATGCCCCACTCAAAGGTGTGCTAGAAATGTGCCCCTTACGACGGAGAGCACCAAGTCTATCGAGGTTCGGGCCGAAATAAATGGACTACAAGTAAATGCGAAAACATTCCCTTCCAATAAATCTAGGTGAATAGACTAGTCTATTATCTTAACATCTTTGTTTAGACTTTCCGACCGTAGTATCATGGAATTCTTCCTGTATATGATACTCCTGTCACGACCCGCACCCAGTGTAGGGACACGAGAAGTGGTTATGTCCAGCCTACGTCGCAGTGTCGGCGGTAGAACGCTTTACTAGGTCACATATATCTAACAATTATAAGGTACCTGTATAATGTATACGCTCCGAATGGAGGAAAATATAGAAATGTACAGCTCAATCACAGCTAATGTATAAAGTATGATAAGATAGATAGATAAGATCTGAATCCACAATGAAATACAAGATAAGAGAGAATCTAAGTGTCTAAGATAACAACTCCACAATATCCAGAATAACTCCCCAAATAAATACAAGTGTATCCAAACAAGACAGGATAATAAGTAAGATACTGGTCTAGCTAACTAGCCTAGACTACTGGGGTAATGTCCTCTGCAAGTGCTGGGTCCTCCTGGGAGTCCAGCTCACATGTGTCATCTAGGCCTACTCCATAGTATGTGGGACAGAACTCCTCAATGTCATCTGTAATATTTTTAACAGGTCCAGTCAGGACGGGAGCGAGCACAATACATCTCATGCAGTTCATAATATGACATGATATATAAATATGTAATAGAGTAAGATATATAAAATGCTGAAGAATATACATGAAGTAAAAGAGATGACTGTAAAGAAATATCTACTATAAGTAAAGAACTAACAGTGAACTAGTGATTTAGAGTACAAGATAGACATGTGAACGGCTTGAATTTGCACATAAGTAATCTAAGAGTTTGTACATGAGTATACTACTTTGGAATTGTTCACATGACCATTTATACTCCCCCGTACCCCAATCAATACACAAGGATCCAAACAGGTTATGTTATTGCATATGATATCACATGAAGGCCCATAAAGGGTACACATGATTGTATACATGAGGGCTCTATGAACATGAGAGTATATGAATCACAAGAGTGCACATGAATGGTGAAAGCACTGGAGTACATGATGAAAGTGAAACACACATGACATACTGTAACCCGATGCTCCCGAGGGGGATAACATCTCATAAAGGGATCCATATAGTACCAATCCGTGGTAACAACATGACAACATCAAGTAAAGTAATCTAGAGCATAAATGTAAATCCTATCAAGTATGAAATGGTCAGAGAATGTACTCGTCTGATATCCTGAGTATCTGAAGTGAAATACTGTCTGAGGAGAGGTGTCTGGCTCCTATTTAGAACAACACAAGTCACAAAATATCCAAAGTGGTAAAATAGACTACTAAAATACATTCTACATGATGTTTGGGTCAATCTAGGCTAAAGTCAACCTTTGGTCAATTCTAGTCAACTACACTAGTCAAACTAGGTCAACTAGGTCAAATCCTAACCCAGACAAGTCTCACTAAGCCTAACCATGTCTACCTAGCATTCACATACCATCACAATGCTATACAAGCTATCAACACACAATCCCATGTATATACATATCCATATACACACAGGCTTACATATAGGAAACCATATAGGCTATATGCCTATGTACCAATCTACACAGGCATGCATCATATACATTTACCATATTTATATATATTAAATTCATATAGCAATATTTTATATATATATATATATATATATATAAAATATATATATATATATATATATATATATATATATATATATATAATATATATATATATATATATATATATATATATATATATATATATATATATATATATATATATATATATATTACATATTTATCTAGCAAAGTTATATATATTATATATACATAAATAGAGAGAGAGAGAGAGAGAGAGAGAGAGAGAGAGAGAGAGAGAGAGAGAGATAGGGTGACAGTGATATATATGTGTGTGTGTCATTTGTGTGTACATGACAGTGGTGTGTTTTCAGTTTTAGAGTGCATGTGTGTGTATAGTACATAGGTTCTTAGGTTTTGTGTGTACCTGTGTGTATGTATGTGTCAATGTGTGAGTGAGTGACTCAATGTGTGTATGTGTGTAGAAGCTGAACATATAGGGTCTTAGGCTCCTGTGTTCATATGTGTATGTGTATAGACATCAGGAATCAGTGTGTGTATGAGTGTATAGCAGTATAACATAGGTTGAGCATTTGTGTGTGTGTGTATAGGTATCAGTTTTCAGTGGAGTGTGGGTGTGTGTGTCGGTAGCTGGACATATAGGGTATTCAGGTTCCTGTGTACATGTGTGTGTGTGTGAATAGAAAATTAGTGCAGCAGTAGATAGGTATAGGTTATCAGGTTTGTACATATGTGTGTGTGTATATGAGTGTATACATGATTCCAGTTTCCCGTTTTAACACTCTTTTAACATTTTGAGAGCCCAATCACCAAGCCAATATGAATTCCAACATGCAAACTTAAACTCAGATATATACATGTGAACCAACATGATAATTTAATCATTCGAAATCAGTTAAACACAAATTAATTCTCAGAATTTTGAATGACAGCTCTAGTATCAGAAATTTGGGGGAAATCACCAATTCAAATTCAAAACACAATTAAAAATCAATTTAAAGGGTTGGTAATTAATGTGTCATATGTGAATGTGTCCTAAAGTGTTCTAGTGTCCATAAATTGGACACAAACGTGTCCAAGACAATTCCAACACACGAGTATATCGAAACAGTACACAGTCTCGTGCATTGGTTCATCACATTCGTAGGCACGACATACGGCACGTGCGTCCACGTGGTCACATCCACGTGTAGCCCAGCACTAGGGCTACACACTAAACACATCACGAAGTGTCCATGTCGTGTCCAGTACGGACACGAGACGCGTATCAGTGAGGAAATTTCGACTGTGCCCGCACAGTGTGAATCCAATGTAGGGCTAAGTTCTCCTCATGTGGTGAACCATTGGATCCCAAACTTTGGAAGGTTAATGTCAGTCATTGCCCCGAAATCTACCCCAAAATTCTTGTGTCCACGTGTCCTGAGTAGGGAGAACTCAGTGTCGAGCAGCAGGACACTGTCCGTGCGTGCACTGTGAGCGTGTTCGTATCCTGTTTGGACACGAACACGGCTCAAATTTGACTCAGTCCAAGGGGAAATCAATACATGCATATAAATCATCATTTCCATTCAATTACTTTTCAAAAATAGCAAATAAATTCCCTTTGTGGCATTTACACAAACACTTACAACTAAGAAATGATACGTGTCCGATACGGACACGAAATCGATGCAAAACTTCACCAATCACACATCACAGCTGGGGGACACCTAGATCTAGGCTATTATGCAAAAAAAATCAGAATTAAAATATAGTTTAGAGTGTTTACCTATAATGTATCAATGACAAGGAAAAAGCCCCAAATATGATGATTCTTCTTGCAAGCCAAAAGCTCCAAATTGTACCAAATCTGAGATTTCTCTCCATGAACAGAAAATAGAGTGGGATTAGGTTCTAATGCAAGAAACTAGAGTCAAAAATGAATTAAAATAAAATAGTTATGGATTGGGGAAGAAGGACCAATACCTCTCTCTTTCCAAAAGTTGCTTGATGCAAACGAGGCAAGAACTAGGAAGAGAGATTAAATAAGGGGATCCCTATGTGACCGGCCATAAAGGAGGAATTAGGGTTAAGGTTATGACTGATGGGCTTGGGCCAAGTTTCAATGATAAAGGAAATCAATCCATAAGTCAAAAGTCCTTGAACCTAATCATTTATTCTCTATATGAAACTTGATTCAAAATGACAACTTGGGTTGACTTAAGTTAGACTAGGGTCCCACCATGCTAATAAAGTCATCATAGCTAAGGTCCACATCTAGGTTAGTCTCCAAAGTCTCAACTAGCAAAGGTCTAAAATAACAATCATCACTCCAATAATTCAAAATAAATCCAAAATTTTCAAAATGACCAAAATACCCTCAAGCTAAAATGTGGTAGTGACAACTCCCCTCGGGGATATGCAAGATTAGATATGATTGAAAAGAAGCAAGACAGAAAATAAAATAGCAAACCACGTGGTACGATCACTATTATCTGTAGTGCTTTGCGACTAGCCACAACTGGAATCGATACAAGGATCGAATATAATATATGTCAAGAATAGCTAGAAAATGTAAAATACAAGTCAAGAACATTATGGACATGCCAAAAATGATATTGATGTCTTACTATTAGCAACAAATCAGGAACATTGCTTTGCCATAACATGCAAACTCTTGTAAGTAGCAACATAGCACAAATGATACTAATATATTTGGATAGTACAAGACAAGACAGAAGTGACAAGGTGCTCCAGTACGTGACATGTATACAAGGTGTAATAGGATACCCTCATGCACTAGGCACGAGTACCTCTATAAATAAAGTCCAAGCAATCATCAATCACAGGTAGGCATGTTAAAAAATAAGCATGTAAGCAAGAAAAACAAGATCAAATAGATGAAGCTTGACGAAAAACATAAGAAATATGAACTTGGGTGCAAAATTGGTATGCCGGTGTGCACAAACAGTATGCCGACGGGTTGCCACAAAAACTCTCTTTCAATAGATTTGAGCAAAACTAGTATGTCATCATTATAGACCATTATACCAGTGGTATGCTAGTTTTATAACGCAGTTACTCTCTGTCAAAAATTGGTATACCGACGGTTATAATGCAGTGTGTCGACATTATGACAGTTTTCGGTAGATTTTATGGTAAATCCATGAAATCAGATTCCCGGGCCAAATTATGTCCTGAAATCCACCAAAAATAAGTCTAGCAGAAAATCAATACTGGGGATAATTCTCATATTGCATATAGAATAGGTTTTATAGTAATAACTTTGGTAACACTCCTGATACCTAGTTTTGCAACTAAGTGAATATCAATATTATACAGGAAATTAAAACTTAGCTCAAAACAAATTCAGAAACATGTACATAAACGAGAATCATTAAGAAAACATCTTTAACAAAATAGGTTTGGACAAAATTGAGTATTCAATATCAAGGAAAACAAAAATAGTAATAATATAATATTTTTCAAGAGTTTGACAATATGTACTTGTCTAAAAATAAAATTTTAGCCTAAACCTTCTACTCCACCACCAAGAGGGGTTCAAAAACGATACTCTTAGGCCTCAAGACCAAGCTCACGAGAAAAATGGAGAGAAAATGAAGAGAGAGAGAGAGAGAGAGAGAGAGAAAGAGAACAAAAGAAAAACAAACAAACAAAGGGGTATAATAGAAGACGGGAATTAATCTTAACTGTTGGATCTGTCATGTTAGTGATCTATGACTCGATCAATTCAAACTCGACCGTATATAAAGAAAACCAAGAATCCAAAGGATAAAATGGTGCTTTAGAACCAAAAAAAATCAAAGAATAATATAATTAGCTTGGTTATGAACCAATTAATGGATGATAACATGCATCGATTACTATTCATAAGGAAAGATATCTCTGTGTTGTATTTTGGTAGCATAGACCAGAGTACCCGCAATATGCCGTCCAGGGGAAAAATTCCCAAGTTCAAAATTTTTTTCATGGTTCCACTCTACGGGTCCTAGCACGGTCTATGGAAATGCCAAATGATATTCTACAAGTGACTGGTAGTCTAGTGCTAAACATGGTTGCCACAAACTTAAAAAAAATAATACGTTACATAACTCATTAAGTATTTTCTTAAGAATAAAAATTCAAAAAAAATAAACCGTGAATACTCGCTTATCCGGATACCAATATCGATATCATGAGACGAGTCTCACAAAACCTGGAAACCTCCCCTCCAAATGAACATATGTCATCAATCTAGTCATTAATTCTTGAGTATTTTTAGTAGAACCCTCGGCCATAGGCATATGAGAATCCATCATATACATGATACTCCCTCGAAGAAATACAGGACTGGACAATACTTTAACAATCACGATCAATAAATCAAGACAAGATTGCAAACCATGTGCTATAATCAATATAGGTGTGCGCTACGACAAGCAACAATAGAAATCAGTACATGAATTAGGACATGATAGCAACCACATACTATAATTATGACGGGTGTGCGCTACGACGCGCAACAATAGAAATTAGTACATGAATTAGGACATGATAGCAACCACATACTATAATTATGACGGGTGTGCACTACGACGAGCCACAATAGGAATCAATACATGGTAGGATAGGACAAACAATGCAATATGGTACAAGATAATACCATACATTAATGCCAGAGTGCTCCTGTTTGCGACAGACAATCAATATGAAATAGGGATACCCTCGTGCATTGGGCATGGATACTGCCACAATCAATCTAGTCAATCGACAATCATGAGAAATCATACGTAAGCAATAAGCATTCAAGTACGAAACAAATTAGAGAAAAAATAAAAAATAAAATCTGGGTATCAGAGTGGTATACCATGGTATACAGGCGGTATACCAACTATCAAGACAACAAGTTCCAAAATACAAAAAGGCATAGGACAATATACAGTGGTATACCATCGGCAATGAAGCAGAATAGGAATGGTAAAAAAATTTGGTTTTTAGGGCCAAAACAAAGTCCAAAATCTATCAAACTCAAATCCAACAAGAAGCAATACTAGGGGTAAGTCTCATACAACAATATAGACTAGGTTATAAGGTGTAACCCTAGGTATCATACTCGACACCAAGTTTTCCTTACAGTATCATAAATCATTGCTGGAAAATCATTTTCTAGCTCAAAACCAAGCCATGCTCGTAGCCAAGAATCATGATGGAAATATTTTAATAAACTTATTTTGGATAAAACTAAGCATTCAAATCCATGGGAAAGGAAATGACAAGAGAAAAATTCAATTTATTCAAGTGATGGCCAATATACTTGTCTAGGTTAAGCTTCAAGCCTACACTTCTGCTCTACCACCAAAGCGAATTCATAAATCACACCATTAGGTCTCGGTGACTAAGTTCCAAGCTCAAGACTAAGCTCAAGAAACTTGAGAATAAATCAAGAGAGAAGAAGGAAAAGAGGAGAGAGAAAATAAAATATGTTACATAGGGAGAGAGGATGATTCTTAGCCCTTGGATCGACAAAATAATTGATCCGTAACCTCTCGCAATCAATCTCAGCAGTCCAAACAAAACCAAGTGTCCATTGGACACAAGAAATGACTTTGTTTTTTCCATTGACTCAGCCACTAGTAGTTGGGCAGTGTGCCAACGGATACTGCGGTATACTTGTTGTCTATTTCCTAATTTGGGAAAATTCAAGATTCCTTTTTACATATGTGTTGTCACTACCATAAGCCTTAATAGGGTTATTTTGGTCTTTTTTATATTATTAATATATTATGTATAATTATTTAATTAATTATAGTGATGGTTGTATTTTTTAGTGGACTAGACAATTTAGTGGACCCTTGGTTAGTAAACCCGATTAGACTTGTCATGACACTTGGACCTATATTTTATGTTAGCCTCATTGAGACTCAATTAAGTCAAAACAAGTTAAGAATAGGGGTTAGATTTAATTACCAATTCAGACTAAAAGCTTCCATATGTTAGCCAAACCTTCATGACAAATTAAGAGGGCCTTGTGGACATTTCACATAGGAAATTCGGGCTCCTTTAATGGCCAGCCAAGAGAGGGAAAGAGGATCATTCATTCATATCTTATTTTGAGCTCAAATCCTAGTTTTGGTATTCTTTCCCAAACCCTTCTCATTCCTCCATCAAATTCCTTCTAAATCATTGTCAATCATCCTCAATGTTCTCCTACTCTTCATCCAAGAAGCCTAGAAGCTTGGAAGACAAGGAGCATAAGAAGAGGCTGCTATTTTGCTTAAGGGTTGTGTCCAACATCTCTTTTGTGTCCATTAGTGGTGCTACATTGGGAATCCATCTCCCAATAGGTTTACATCTAACTTTTCTCTATGTTTAGACTCTATTACATGCATTGGACCATTAGAAAACCCACCCATGGACTAGGGGTACCTATAGGAAGAAGAATTAGGCTCTAATGACCATGTTGGTAGAAGTTACATATAATTTTTGTGCTATTTTTAGGAAAATCCGAGAATAATACACCTATTGCTTGTCATTTGGTTAGATAAGCTAAATAGGCATGTGGATGATGTGTGTGGCATTGGAAGTCCCAAATTGTTGTCTGGCATGCATCAACCATTTATGAGAGGTTCTTTATGAGATGAGGGTCGTGAAACTACTCGAGGTCACTCAAGATCAAGGCTGGTTTCTTCAAACAGGTATATCATTCATGTAGAGCTTAGGGCCATTTGCACTTAAGCTTAGATACTGAACTTGAATATATGGAGTATCTAGGTTGTTATGTAATTATTTATTCTAAATTAGATTTATGAGATAAATCACAGGTTTCTGTTAAATGAAGGACTAAATCTGAACCATTAGAAAAAGCTATGAGTCTTTAATCTACAAAATCTTTTTAAACAGTTTTTTTAAAACCAACGTGAGCCTCTCCTGGGTTGGTTTCTGTTAAACAATTTGTTGTTATCAACATAAGCAACAAATTTGGTTTTTGTTAAAACTTTGTTGTTATCAACTCTGGTGTTAAAACAACTCTGTTGTTTTACAAAATCGGTTTTTGTTATCTAAACAGTTATTCATTCCAACAGAATTTATTTTGATTGATTAAATAAATAAAGCTAAACTTTGAGGCTTAGGACAGATCAGTTTTTTCAAAAACACGCAGTAGCTATTCGAAAAACCTGTTCATTCTTTTTCATCATACATTCATACTGCATTAGTGTTGCGCCTGATCCCGCGGAGAACCAAAAGGAGGACCAGACTGCTTTTTCAAGAGCTTGTGGACTCGAGTTTGAGAGATGGGGTTGGTATGGTTGTGGGTGACTTGCTTGTCTTAGTAAGTGTTACATCTTTGAACTTCTTTTGATTATAGTGGATTGGTTTGTTGAGGTTTCAGCCGGGACATAAAGGTCTACGGTTCCTCGTTAAAATTATTGTTTTGTGCTGTGTGTTTGTTTCACCATTTATTGTGTTTGTCAATTGTTGAATCTTGTGTATCTACTCATTTTGAGTACGGGGGATTTTCAATTGGTATCAGAGAAAACCTCTACGCATTGAGTGATCCATTGATACACATTATTTTTAACAATGTCATCAAGCAATTATGAGGGTTGGTTAAGTGGAAATAAGATTCCACCATTCACTGGCAAGAACTATCCTCAATGGAAAGTTCGAATGAGAATCTACCTTATGGCTCTTGGTTCGGACGTTTGGAATCTTATTGAAAATAATTGGATTGAACCAATTCAAGTTACAGCAGCTACTGCTACTGAGACTGAAAAGAGGGAAATCAAACCTAGAGCCGAATACACGGCTGATAAAAAATTATCGGCTAGCAATAATTCACGGGGTTTAAATGCTATATTTACAGCACTAGACAATAATGAGGCAAATAGAATCAGTACCTGCACCACGTCTCATGATGCTTGGGAAGCCATAAGACTCGCCTATGAAGGGGATGAACAAGTCAAAGAACAACAATTACAAGCTATCCAAACTGAATTCGAAGATAGTCGTATGCATGAACACGAAACATTTGATGACTACTATCTTAAACTTTCAACAGTTATAAATAAAGCCACTGCTATTGGTTATTCTTATGAGGATGTGTATGTTGTTAGGAAAATACTTAGAACATTGCCTAAAAGGTTTTCTTCGAAAAAGGACACGATTATGGAAGCCCAAAATATTCAAAAAATGTCTATTGCTACACTTGTTAGTAAACTTCGAGCCTATGAAGTCTCCTTAGAAATTGTACAACGAGATGAACCTAAGAAGAATAAATCTATTGCTTTTCTAGTAAAGCACATCCTAATGTTGACTCTGATGATTTTGATAGCCATGTTGATGAACATGATATAAATTCTATAAATGAACACCTAGCCTTTTTAGGGGTGAACATAAAAAAATGGACAAATAAGATAAACAAATTTGTTCCATATAATAATGCTTCATCTACTGTTCGTTCAAATAATAATGACAAATCTATGAGTAACACAAACACTGCACCCAAGCCCAAGTCAAAACTTGATACCTTTAATCTTGAGTGTTTTAAATATAAAGGCATCGGTCACATAGCTAAAGATTGTCCTAGTAAAAACAAACCTAAGGTGGTCATGGCAAATTTCTCATTCTCCTCGTGGGAGACTGAGTATGAATCAGGGGATGATGAGGACGTCCCTAGTGAAGGTTTTGCCAACTTTGTTTATTTGATGGCTAAATGTACTTCAAGCATATGTTCTTCTGATTCTGTTATGGACCCTGTAGATTGGGAATCTCTGTACCTGATTGAATCTGCTAAAAATGATGACCTTGGACTAACTATGATTACTCTACGATCTGAAATTGATAATCTGAATAAATATATAATAGCTGGGTTAAATGATATGACTATTTTAAAACATGATTTTAAGATGGAAAAAGAAATATTGACTAAAAAGAATGCTGGAATACAAGCTGAATTAAATTCTCTGTATGAAGTCCACCAAAACACCTTGAATGAACTTGTGTCAACCAAAAAGGCTTTGGAGGATTCTAAAGAGCAGTTTAGATCCTTTAATACGAGTTCATTAAAACTTGACCACATGATTACTATAGGAAAACAAACTAAGGACACAAGAGGTCTTGGTTACACTAGATCCACATCTACGAGTGAGGTTTCGAATATGACTAAGTTTGTTAAACCAATAGAGCTCCAAGAAAACATTCCAGTTGACACCTACACTCACAAAGAAAAGCATACTCCTTATTATATGAACAAATCAAATAAATCGATGGCCAACAGATATAAGAGGATTCCAGTTTGCTATACTTATGGAAAGAGAGGTCATACCTTTCATAATTGCTGGTATGAATCTTATTACTCTAATGGTTTTAATTACTGTAAAATTTTTGACTATTCACATCCCAATACTTTTGCTCATTACAGGTTTAGCAAGAAAATCCAGAAAGCAAATGAAACAAAGAAGGTTAGCAAGTGTGTTGGATCAAAAACTGCTTCAGAACATGTCTGGGTAAGGAAAGATGTAGTAAATGTTCTTGAGAAGTTATCTGAAAATGACATTATTACCTTATCTTCTATTTTAAAAAACCAGAGAGTTGTTTGCCATGTAGCAAGTTTTTGTTTTAATACAACCTATGATGCTACTGTCTGGTACATGGACAGTAGTTGTTCATATCACATGACTGGAAATAAAGAATACCTAACAGACTACACTTCTTATGCTGGGGGTTTAGTATCATTCGGGGATGGAGAGAAGAGTAGTATTGTTGGGAGAGGCACATTAATAAGGATGGGATGCCGGCTATTCATGATGTTTATCATGTTATTGGATGTAAAGTTAATTTGTTAAGTGTTAGTCAAATTTGCGATCAGTTCTTAGATGTTATTTTCAAACATGACATATGTCGGGTCATTGACGATAATGGAAACTTTGTCATGTATGGAAGGAGGGACTTCAATAATGTGTATGTTATGTTTTTAAGTCCTGCCGATCTCACCTGTTTGTCTGCACGGTATAGTGATGCAAGATTGTGGCATCGACGATTGGGGCATTTAAATTATAAAACTCTTGACCTCATCTCCTCTAAAGAATTAGTTAGAGGCCTACCCAAGCTAGGATGTGTTAGAGATACGGTGTGTGGATCATGTCAGGTAGGTAAACAAACTAGAACTCCTTATAAAAAATCTAACAACATTCCTTCTACTCAATACTTGGACTTAATACATATGGATCTCATGACTAGTAGGACGTTAAGTAGGCATGGTCGAAAATATATTCTAGTTTTAGTTGATGATTTTTCTAGATTCACTTGGACTGCTTTTCTTCGTAAAAAATCTGATACGTTTGAAGCATTTCGAGTTTGGAGTCTGAAAGTCCAAACTGAAAAGGATATGTCTATTGTGAGAATTCGGAGTGACCACGGTAGAGAATTTGAGGATACAGGCCTTGCTGAGTTCTGTGAAAACTATGATATCCAACACCAATTCTCTGCTCCATATACTCCACAGTCCAATAGAGTTGTGGAATGAAAGAATCATACTATTCAAGAAATGGCACATGTGATGTTACATGAGATGGCAGTTCCTAGGTATTTTTGGGAGGAAGCTGTTAGCACAGCCACCTACATCATTAACAGGGTTTACATTCGGCCAATGACAACACATACCCCATATGAACTTTGGTTCAATAGGAAGCCTAGCATAAAACACATGAGAGTGTTTGGGAGTCCTTGTTGGATCTATCGAGACAGGGATAGTCTGGGAAAGTTTGACTCTAGAGGTGAGTCTGGTATATTTTTGGGGTATTGCAATAACTCAAGAGCTTATAAAGTCCTAAATGAACAAACAGGTGTGGTAGTCGAATCTATGAATGTTGTTGTGGATGATGCTCGTACAACTTCCAATATAGATGATGATGGTTTTAGCTTTTCTTTGCCTGAACATGGGGATATTACAAAAAACTTACTGCTGTTAATAATAATAAAATTTCTCAGGTTCCTCGTGATTTTGATCGGACCCTGTCTACACCCAATTTCGACACTGCTCACTTAACTGAAGAAGAAATGCATGTTAATCATATAAAATTTGAAGACAGACCAACTTGGTTAACAAAAAATCACTCTTTGAAAGACATAATTGGAAATGTTACCGATTCAATTCGCACACGATCACATAAAGCTGACTTTGTAAACGGTGTCTGATATCTATCTTCAGTTGAGCCCAAAAATATTAAGGAGGCATTACATGATGAGTTCTGGATTGCTGCCATGCAGGAAGAATTAACTCAGTTCGAGAGACAAAATATGTGGACCTTAGTACCTCGGCCATCGCATACGAATGTTATTGGCACAAAATGGGTGTTCAAAAATAAAACTGATAGTGAGGGAATTTTTTTTAGAAATAAGGATAGACTTGTGGCTCAAGGTTACAAACAGGAAGAAGGAATAGATTTTGATGAGACATATGCCCCTGTAGCTCGTATAGAATCTGTGAGATTGCTTTTGTCCATTGCATGTCACTTACACTTCAAACTGTTTCAAATGGACGTTAAGAGCGCTTTCCTAAATGGCTTGCTCAAAGAAGAAGTATATGTTGAGCAACCTAAAGGTTTTGAGGACCCACATCATGATGGTTATATTTACTAGTTAAATAAAGCTCTCTATGGATTGAAACAAGCACCACGTTTTTGGTATGAAAGGTTAGCCATTTTTTTAACTGATAAAGGATTTAATCGGGGTAGTGTTGACAAGACTTTGTTCTATAAAACTTTTACCAAAGGAGTCTTGGTTGCTCAAGTGTATGTGGATGACATCATTTTTGGTTCTACATCTCCATCTCAAACTGACGGGTTTGCTAACCTCATGTCCAGTGAATTCGAAATGAGTATGGTTGGGGAGTTAACCATGTTTTTGGGTTTAGGTGTCCAACAGTTGGATAACGGCATGTTTGTCTCTCAAACAAAATATGCAAAGGGTTTGGTAGAAAAATTTGGCCTTAAAAATGCCACATTTGCTCGTACTCCAATGAGTACTTCGACTAGGCTGTCTAAAGATGATACGGGTAAGGATGTTGATCCTAAGTTGTATAGAAGTATGATTGGAAGCCTGCTTTATCTTTGTGCTAGTCGTACTGATCTTTCATTTAGTGTAGGTATTTGTGCTCGATTCCAGGCAAACCCTAAAGAAACACATTTGTTAGATGTCAAACAAGTGCTCAAGTATGTTAGTGGTACTTTGAATTATGGGTTATGGTATACCTATGATACTTTTTGTGAGATAGTTGGGTACACTGATGCTGATTGGGCTGGTCATGTTGATACTCGAAAGAGTACTTCAGGAGGATGTTTCTATGTTGGGTCAAATATCACGAGTTGGTTGTTTAAGACTCAGAATTCTGTTTCACTTTCCACTGCGGAGGCCGAGTATATTGCTGCTGGTAGTTGTTGCACTCAACTTGTCTGGATGAGACAGATGTTAAATGACTATGGGCTGTCTCAAGGTTGTATGACTCTGTTTTGTGACAACATGAGTGCAATTCAAATGAGCAAAAATCCTGTTTTTCACTCCCGTACAAAACACATTGATATTCAACATCATTATATTAGGGAACTTATAGAGAATAAGGATGTAGAACTTAAATATGTGGCCACTGACAAACAACTTGTAGATTTGTTTACTAAGCCCCTTGATGTCAGTCGATTTGAGGAGCTTAGAAGAGCAATTGGTGTTTGCTCTCTGAATTAATCTGTCTTCGTTTCATGCATCATGTAGGACTCATGCATTTAAAAAAAAGTTATTTATACAAAAATATTGTTTGGATCATGAGCCTGTTTTGAAAGATATGACTGATAAATCTAGATATTGATCAAATGCATTACATGTATTCACATTTATTGTCTGATATTTTCGATTGTCTATAAGTCTGTACAGTGCTTAATCATGATTGATTTCATCCTTTTCATACTAGTAACACATGATCAGGTTGATACTCCTCTGAATTTTTGATTGATGGCATGATAAAGTGATATTCATAGTGGTACAATGATAGTGGTACATTGTCTCTTATTGAAATACTTAAATTTTTAGGAGCACAGGTATGTATCCACCCGAGTTAGTAGGATCGTAGGGGTTTTTCTAAACCTGACATCCTAAGCCTAACTAGGCTGGGACTTGTCATCCAAAACCTCATTAAATGGGATGGTTCCTCTACTAAATTTTTCAATACAGAGGATATTTTATCAATGATAAAGTGATTAGTAGGGGTATCTGGAAACCCGACACCCTAAAGCTGACTAGCTTGGGAGTTGTCAATTTGCACCACATTGATAAGATCACCCCTCCTACAGGCAACAAATAAAAATATATTCTCGTACCCTTTGCTCATATGTGTTCATGCTAACCTTGATATTTATGTCTGAGGATTTTAGCCTTGTTATAAAATTACTCACACACACAACACGGAGTCCATTTGTGGCTGTACTTTCATTTTTATAGCTTTTCGACAATAATCTATATCTGTATGGAGTTACAATAGTGCGTTTGGAATTTATCTCATTTTGATATCTATTCAATCAAAAACATGGCTCCTTGATTTCTCATGTCATTTAGATTGCATGTCATATAACTATATTTTTTTAATGGCCATGTTATTTAAGTTCTTCTTCTGCTTCTCCATTTTCTGTGTTTTGTGCTTGTTCGAATAATCGGGATCTAGTTGGAGTTGCTGTATTGTCTAGCATGTGTCAAAAATGGGGGAGTAATGACCCAACCAGTGTTGGTATCAGTATTGGTTTCAGGTTTTGTTGGTTTCAAGTTTTATGACCCAGTTTTGGTATTATGGGGGAGTCCGTATTATGGGGGAGTCCGTATTATAGGGGAGTCCGATCTCAGGTAGCCTGGGGGAGTAGGTTTTCAGGTAGCCTGGGAAGTTTGGCCCAGAGAGTTTGATCTGTTTTTTTAACATAACTGAACATATCCGGGTTTTTTTTTGAAAATAACTGAACATATCAGTTGATGGAGTACTAAAATGTCTTGCCATTGCCTTTACAATTCTGTATAAGTTCTGATATGTTGTCCCATAGGTTCTATATTCTGATACGCTGCTATATCATAGGCTCTGATACTCTGCTGCATCTTATGTATGATTACTTGCTGCAACACTCTGATACTCTGTCCCATATGTCTGAATACTTGTTGAAACAGAAATTATATATTGATATCCCACTGTCATCATTCTGAAAGCTTAACTCTACCTGAAAAAGTTTGAAAATTGATCTGTTATTGAATTTCTTTCAACTGACAATACTTTGTATCTAAAACCTGCTTTGTCATTTAAGATAGAATTTTTAGGTATGCAAAACACATTCAGGGATTAAGCTTCAAAGGAATGACGAACTTAGTCTTGTTGTTGTTTGGAGTGATAAGGGGAGCGACTTAAGGATGCAGGTGTGAATTTCACTTAACAGAGCTCTTTTCGCTCGTATCAGTAATTAATTGTACTATCTTGTATGTAAAATCTTTTAGGATTTGGGTAGTCTAGGACAGAGCCTAAAAATGTTCATAAGGGTTTTTGATACATGCTACAACAATGGGGGAGATTGAAAGTCCTAAATTGTTGTCTTGCATACATCAACCATTTATGAGAGGTTCTTTATGAGATGAGGGTCGTGAAACTACTCGAGTTCACTCAAGATCAAGGCTGGTTTCTTCAAATAGGTATATCATTCATGTAGAGCTTAGGGCCATTTGTACTTAAGCTTAGATACTGAACTTGAATATATGGAGTATCTAGGTTGTTATGTAATTATTTATTCTAAATTAGATTTATGAGATAAATCACAGGTTCCTGTTAAATGAAGGACTAAATCTGAACCATTAGAAAAAGCTATGAGTCTTTAATCTACAAAATCTTTTTAAACAGTTTTTTTAAAACCAACGTGAGCCTCTCCTGGGTTGGTTGCTGTTAAACAATTTTGTTGTTATCAACATAAGCAACAAATTCGATTTTTGTTAAAACTTTATTGTTATCAACTCTGGTGTTAAAACAACTCTGTTGTTTTACAAAATCGGTTTTTGTTATATAAACAGTTATTCATTCCAACAGAATTTCTTTTGATTGATTAAACAAATAGAGCTAAACTTTGAGGCTTAGGACAGATCAGTTTTTTTCAAAAACACACAGTAGCTATTCAAAAAACCTGTTCATTCTTTTTCATCATACATTCATACTGCATTGGTGTTGCGCCTGATCCCGCGGAGAACCAAAAGGAGGACCAGACTGCTTTCTTAAGAGCTTGTGGACTCGAGTTTGAGAGATGGGGTTGGTATGGTTGTGGGTGGCTTGCTTGTCTTAGTAAGTGTTACATCTTTGAACTTCTTTTGATTATAGTGGATTGGTTTGTTGAGGTTTCAGCCGGGACATAAAGGTCTACGGTTCCTCGTTAAAATTATTGTTTTGTGCTGTGTGTTTGTTTCACCATTTGTTGTGTTTGTCAATTGTTGAATCTTGTGTATCTACTCATTTTGAGTACGGGGGATTTTCATGTGGCTAATTTGTGTCCACAAATGGATACGAGTAGGTTGTGTCATGTTACACTAGGAAACGGAGTCAATTTGGAAGTTTTTTCCTCCTACACTTGTCACACTCATGTCAAATTTCACATGACACATTGCACTAGCTAGATACCACTCTAATTAGCTTCTAATTGTCATTTTAGGTATGCTTATGTGTTTGGGTATGAATAGGACAAGATTTGGTATAGGTATCTTGGACGTATCATGAGAGTATCGGAGTTTTGGTACGATACTAGCATTATACACACCAAGTGTTTGTGTAATTGCATGTATGCATATGTATACATATTCATATATGCCTATAGTTGTACATGTATGTATATGTGAAGACACATTGTATGTGTGTATCCTAGGTAATACTAATTTGTGTGTGTCGACTTGTATTGTGATGGATAGGAGTGCATACACTTTAGTGAGTATGTGTATTTACCTACACTAGAGTAGGGGTATACACATGTGTGTATACATGAATGTATGTGTCTATATATATGTATCTATGTGTACATAGATATGTGTGAGGGTAATGTGAGGTGTTGTGCACAGTTTAGTGAGGCACATAGGTATGTGTTGTGTGAAATGGTAGAGAGGATAGAGGACTTGTGCATTTGTTTGAATGTGTGTATGCATATGAGAGTGTAGGGATTGATAGGAAGTGTAAGTAAGAGAGTGTAATAGGGAAGAGGGAAGTTGTCAGGGATAATGCACAAGGGATTGTGCTGCTGCCCTTGGCAGCAGCAGGTAACAAGCAGGCTTGTTGACCCCTTGCCAAAGCAAGGCTGTGAACATCAGTGCACTTTCTACAGGTGTTGCACATGTCAGTGCAACCTGTGCCCATGTGTACACAGGTGGCAGCAGGGTTTGAGGGGACATATTTTTCCTACAAACAGCAGGGCAAGCCTTGCACATGCCTTGGGTAGCACTTGTATGAGTTTGTGTGTGTGTGGTGAATGACACACATGAGCACTTGTGTGAGTTTGTGTGTGTGGTGAGTGACACACATGAGTGATGTGTGAGTTTGTGTGTGTGGTGAGTAACACTAATGAGTGATGTGTATAGTTTGTGTGTATGTGTAGGTTAACATAGGTAATGGTCATAGGAATGAGTTAGACAAGAGTTTAGGTAATGTTAGTTAGGGTATCCTAGTGCCTATGTGTATAGGTAATGAGTAGGTAAATGTTAGGTGACATAGGTATAGGTATAAGTTAAGGTATTGAGTTTACCATATGTTAAGGTATAGGGTATTTGTGTAATAGGGTAATGGGACGAGGTATCTTATGATAGTGCCTATGTGTATCCAAATAGGTAAATACATATGATAAGCCAATACTGCCTAGTATAGATTAGATTACCTTGGTATGACAAAGTATTGACCTAGAAACTTAGGTTTGACCTAGCTTGACCAAAGTTGACTAGTTTGATCTTAAAGTCAACCTTTGAGTTAAATTGACCTAGTTTGACCACAGAGATCTAGTATTGACCTAGTTTGACCCCCAATGACCTAGAATTGACTTAGAAATCATATTTTACTTTAGAAATCAATGTTTAACACACCAAAATACCAATTGATATTGATATTTCATTTTAGGTCTTTGTGACTCCAATTTGGACATTGATCCTTACTTCTTGCTCAGGACCATAGACGAGTATTTTTTTGATAGTTTTTGTTATATTGATGATTCCTATGATATTATTTTGTAGTGTTATACTTGATTCCTGACACGAGAAAATACACATTAGTATATTTTGGATCTTGTCGTGAGATATTATTTCCTAGAGGACCCTGTACATGTCTTGTATTTCTTATTCATATATAGACATCGATTCAGGAGTGGGCTGGCCCCCTGCTTCATGAATCTTGTGTCATAACGTAACATAGTTGGATACACTATACTAGTCGGAGGATGAAGAGGTAGTGTAGATTATGTGATCATACCCAAAGCTACTTGTACATAGCTCACCCTCATCTCACGCAGGATGTAGCCTGATCTTATATTACTTATGTATAGCTTTCCATGTATGGCTGACCTGACCCATTACTATACTTGTGCATAGCCGGTCATATGGAATAACCTGATCCAGTCCTAGGCCGATCGCATAATACTCTAATGTCTTAAGGCACTATTTAGTATTACATGCTCCATGCTAGATATTACCTACTGATACACCATGCACATGATTACTTATAGTTTTTACTGATCCATGACATGATTACCTAGTTTTCTTTATTGTTGTGTTCAGTATTGTTTGTCCATCATGTATCTCTATTACTTACCATTTTTATGGCTCTTGTCAATTTAACACAACTGGTGTTAGTTTATGTACTTCACTCCAATCCTGACTGGATAATATTTTTTAGAGGACTTCTATCCCACCTACTACGGATCCGGAGTAGACGATGACTATGCCCATGAGATTTTCTTAGAGCAGGTTCCCGTTGAGGATGCACCACCAGTAGTGCCTTAGCTAGTAGCTAGGATTATTGGATTTGTCTAATTTATTGCGACTTGGACTTGTTATATTTATTTGAGACATGTACTTACTGATATTAGACTACTAGACTCTGTTGTGTATTGACTTATGCTACTAGACTTCTCTATTTCATTATTTCATATCTTATATCATTTCGTGCCATTCTCTTCCTTTAGTATCTGTGATTGAGTATAAGATTCTAGATATTATATTGTCCTCCGTTCGAAGATGTGATTACTATTGACAGGTTATGATTCATATATTACGTAGATTGTTTAGATAGCACTGCTGACCTAAACAATGTTCTACCACCAATGTTGTGGCATAGGCTGGACGTACCCACGTACTCGTGCCCCTATACCGGGTGTGAGGCGTGACACATTTTTATGGTGGCCCATGAAGGTCTAGAAGTCACAATTAGTACAATATTACAGTGGTGCTCAGACTTAGAGTACTATTACGAGCCTCCTATTAGGATATAGGTTATAGGCTATAGTAGGAGATAATCAATCACAATTAGGAAACTTTCAATCTATTTGACCACCAATCCAAATTCTTTTGCATATTATTTTTCAAATTTAGTTGTCTTCCTTAATATTATCTTATCTTGTGCCATATTAACTTCCTTGTTTGATCTGTCTTCAGGATGCCACCAAAGACTAGATCACAGCCTCTGGACCCGCAGGACCGTAGCAGCTTTCGAGAGGACTGTTACCTCTCGACCTCCTGCTCTAGTTACGGGAGCTCCAGTTGTAGGAGTTGTTCCTACTATTTCTCATGTCTATGGGAGTATTAGCTGCCTTCAGAGTCACTCCTCCGTCTATAAAGAGGGTCATTTCTGTAGAGCCAAAGGTGATTCCTCTTCCACCTCCAACACCAACTGATGCAGCACAAATGTTTACGTTGTTCTAGCAAATGATGGAGGCACATAGAGTGTATGCTGAGGCTCAAAAGTGGCAGGCTGAGGTGATGTGTCAGAGCATCGAGAGTGCCCACCAGCTGGCTCTAGCTGCAGTGGAGAAGGTGACACTCGTTCAGCCTCAGGGTGCTCCAGTCCAGCAGCAATAGACAAGACTGATTACTATTATGGACTTTAAGAGGATATCTCCTCGAGAGTTCAAGGGTACTGAGGGGATCCTCTATACAGATGACTGGTTTGAGGACATCGAGTGGATCTTACGACCGGCTCAGATTTTGGAGAGTTTGCAGGCTGAGGCAGTCGCTAGTTAGCTGTTCAACATTGCGCTTACTTGGTATCGCACGGAGCCCATGCTTGTCATGACGGGACTTACTTGGGAGGCATTCTAGAAGCTCTTCAAGGAAAAGTTCTTCCCTGATGTAGCTTTAAGTGCCTTGGAGAGTCAGTTTCTCGGGTTGGTTCAGGGGAGCTTATTAGTTAATGAGTATGCTGTCGAGTTTTCCTGCCTGAGCCATTTTGTGAAGAGTATGGTTTGGAAGCCAAGAGATCAGGCCAGAATGTTCAAAAGGGGCCTGAACTGTGCGATCAGATCGTGTACATCTGGGCATCGTACGATAACTTTTGAGGATATTCTGATGGATGCCCACATCGCAGAAAAGGATTTGGACCTCAGGCCCAAGAGGAGCAATGATGCCAAAGGTGCTGGTACTAGTGCAGGACCGGCCAAGCGTCCTCACATTCAATCGAGGCTATTTCAGAAGCATCAGCATTAGCAGCACCATACACCAGCACGTGCTTATACCCCATAGGTACAGAGGCAGGCCGTTCAGTATGCATTCTATGGAAAGCCACGACACACTAGGGAGGTTTACATGAAGAGGTTGGGTGGATGCCTTTTCTGTGGGTCATCCGACCATTAGTTGAAGGATTGTTTGACTCGTTCAGCTCAGGGAGGTCCAGCTAGAGCACCTCCTACGAGAGCACTTACAACACCTATCATTCAGCCGAGGTACCACCGCTTCCAACCCAGCAACAATGTTTTGCCTAACACCAGCATCAGAGGGGTGTACCTCAGGACAGAGCGTTTACTTTAACGGTCGAGGAGGCCGAGCCCGTTGGAGATTTCATTGAAGGTTCTGTTCTTCTTAATTCCTTTTTTACTTTAGCATTATTCAATTTTGGTCCTACACATAGCTTTGTATCTTTCTCTTTTGTTCTTAGACACCATATTGTTGCTGAACCATTGGATAGGAATTGCAAGATCATGACCGGAGGAGGAATTATTCTGGTTAGTGATGTTTGCAAGGGGCGAAGAGTTTCTCTGGAAGGCCAAAAATTGAGTGCGTATTTACTCATAATACCACTTCCGAGCTACGATATTGTACTCTTGATGTATTGGTTGAGTAGCACTATGCTAGCATAGATTGTAGAGGAGTTAGAGTTTTATTCAGTCTGCCAGGAAAGCTAGAGTTCGAGTTTGTCAGAAGGGCATTTCAGTAGAGGGGTGGCTATATCTGTGGAGATAGGGTAGAAGAGAAGGAGTTGCCACATTCATTCATAGCAGAGTTTCTGGATGTTTTTCCTAAGGAGTTGCCCGGGATACCACCTGACAGGGATGTTGAGTTCTCTATAGAATTAGTGCCGGTTGTGAAGCCTATTTCGCAGCAAGTCTATAGGATCAACAATAGTAAGTTGGTAGAGTTAAATAAGCAGGTAGATGAGTTACAGGACAAGAGAATTATCAGATCTAGTTCTTCATATTGGGGTGCTCCTATTTTGTTTGTACCAAAGAAGATGGATCGATAAATATATGCATTGATTATAGGGTGCTGAACAACCTCACTATCAAGAACAAATTTTTGCTACCTAGGATTGATGACTTATTTGATCAGTTGAGCGGCGCACAAGTATTTTCGAAGATAGATTTGAGGTCGGGGTACCAACAGTTGAAGGTGAAGAAGGAGGACATTTCAAAGACTGCTTTTCGGACTCGATATGGCCAATATGAGTTCACTATAATGCCATTTGGGTTGAATAATTCCCCAAAGGTGTTTATAAACTTGATGAATAAGGTATTATTTCAATACCTTAACAAGTTCGTGATGGAATTCATCAATAATATTCTGGTCTACTCGAAGACGCCAGAGGTGCACGAGAAGCATCTAAGGATTGTGCTAGAGACCTTTAGGGAGGAGCAGTTGTACGAAAAGTTGTCGAACTGTGTGTTCTTTCTGGAGCAGATGGAGTTCTTGGGTCATGTTATGACCGAGAAGGGGATCTTGGTAGACCCAAAAAAGATTTCAGTAGTTGAGTCTTGGTCTACACCCAGTACAATTGCAGAGATTTAGAGTTTCTTGGGTCTAACAGGCTACTATCTAAAGTTTCTATAGGACTTTTCTCGGATTGCGGATCCGATGACCCGACTTACCATGAAGGATGTAGAGTTCGTTTGGACTGAGGAGTGCCAGGCTACCTTTGAAGAGTTGAAGAAGAGGTTGACTACAACTTCTATCTTGACGTTGCCATTGGGGACAGGTGGTTTCACTACCTATAGTAATGCTTCTGGAAAAGGCTTGGGTTGTATTCTTCAGCAGCATGGGAAGGTGATTGCCTATGCATCCAGACAATTATGTCCTCATAAAAAGAACTACATGACCTATGTTCTCGAGTTGGCAGACGTTATCTTTGCTATAAAGTTGTGGAAACACTACCTGTATGGAGAGCGTATAGAGATCTTTACAAATCACAAGAGCTTTAAGTACATGTCTCATAAAGAGCTAGATATGAGACAGAGGCGATAGCTAGAGCTGATGAAGGACTTCGATATCTCCTTGCAGTATCATCCAGGGAAGGCCAACATAGTTGCCGATGCCTTGAGCAGGTATCCGGTAGCTATGTACTTGACGACAAACCATTACTTATTGACAGTTTTGGATAGCTTGGGTATCAAGGTGGTAGTTCCTGGGTTGGAGATGCAGATGTGGATTTACAGATTCAGCGTGAGTTGATGGACATGGTCAAGTCAGCACATTTAAGGATGTGACTCTGAGGAGAATCATAAAATAGGTCTAGGCAAGATTGTTGGATGAATTTCTATTGTCGAGGATAGGTCGTTGAGGTATGGTACTAGATTGTGCATGCCTAGTGGAGAGCTTCAGAAGGAGGTTCTTCAGGAAGTGCATTATTCTCAGTACTTTATGCATCCTGGTGCCAACAAGATATACAAAGATCTGAGTGAGCACGTATGGTGGTATAGCATGAAGCGGGAGGTAGCACAGTTTGTATCCAGATGCTTAGTGTGCCAGCAGATGAAAGCAGAGAGGAAGAGGTCAGGAGGTTTGCTTCAGCCATTACCTATTCCAGAGTGGAAATATGAACAAATTACCATAGATTTTGTGTCCGGACTTCCACGATCTCTAAGAGAGAAAGACACAATTTGGGTCATCGTTGACAGATTGACCAAATTGGCCCACTTTTTACTTTTTAAGGTAGGATTGTCTATGAAGAAGCTGTCCTAGATGTACGTAAGGCAGATCGTTAGGTTGCATGAGGTTCCTGTGGTTATAGTTTCAGATCGGGATAGTTGCTTCACTTCTCACTTCTAGAGGAGTTTACAGGCTATCTTGGGATCTCAGCTCATGTTCAATGTCGCATATCACCCTCAGACGGATGGGCAGTCGGAGAGGACCATTCGGACTCTCGAGGATATACTTCACACCTGTGTGCAGGATTTGAAAAGATCTTGGGAGGACCATCTCCACCTGGTAGAGTTTGCTTACAACAATAGCTACCAGGCCAATATAGAGATGTCACCATTTGAGGCTCTATATGGATGGAAGTGTCGCACTCCCTTGTCTTAGGACGATATTGGTAAGAGAGCTTTATTTGGCCTGGAGATGATTATAGATGCAGCAGAGATGGTCAAGCTGATTAGAGATAAACTTCAAGTGGCACAGGACAAGCCGCGACATTAGGCCGATAGCCACCGGAGACCGTTGGAGTTTGAGGTATAGCTTTACTTCTTTGGATTGTGCTTATTTGTGATTGTTTGCTTTAGAAATTATGTTTAGTCTTGTTTTGTGATAGGTTGGTGATCTGGTGTTACTGAGAATTTCTCTAACACGGGAAAAAATTTGCTTTGGTGGGGGATGGAAGCTTAGTCCGCAATTCATCGGAACTTTTACCATTCTTGAAAGGGTCGGAGTAGTGGCCTATGGACTAGACTTGTTGCCTATACAAGAAGGAGTCAACAACGTGTTCTATGTGTCAGTTGAGATGGTACATAGTGGACCCTAATCACATATTAGATTACTCCAAGATAGAGGTGGGCCCAACTCTCAGCTATCCAGAGCAGCCTGTGGAGATTTTGGATCGACAAAAGAAGGTGCTCCGGAATAGGGTTATTCCTTTGGTTCGCATTGCATGGAGGCATCACTCTCCGGGTGAGTCTACCTGGGAGATAGAGGATGACATACATGAGCGATACCCATATCTCTTTGAGCCTTGAGGTATTGTTCTTCTTGTTCTTCCTTTGCATTCTTGTGCTAGTTTCATCTTTTAATTTCGAAAATAAAATTATTTTAAGGAGGGTAGATTTTGTCACTACCATTATCCTAGATAGGGTTATTTTGGTCATTTTTACATGATTAATATGTTGTGTATATTTTTTTAATTAATTATAGTAGTGGTTGTATTTATTAGTGGGCTAGCCTATTTATTGGACCCTTGGTCAGTAAACCCGAGTAGACTTGTCATGGCACTTGGACCTATATTTTAGGTTAGCCTCATTGAGACTCAATTAAGTCATACAAGTCATGAATAGGAGTTAGATTTAATTACCAACTTAGACTAGAAGCTTCCATAGGTTAGCCAAACCTTAATAACAACTTAAGAGGCCTTGTGGACATTTCACATAGGCAATTAGGGCTACTTTTATGGCTGGCCAAGATAGGGGGAGAAGCTCATTCATTCACCTCTCATTTTAAGCTCAAAACCCTAGTATTGGTGTTTTTTTTTCTCGAAAAACCCTTCTCATTCCTTTATCAAATTCCTTCCAAATTATTGCCAATCATCCTCAATCTTCTCCTATTCTTCATCCAAGGAGCCTAGAAGCTTGGAAGACAAGGAGCACAAGGAGAGGAGTTTAGCTTGAGGATTGTGTCCAATATCTCTCTTGTGTCCATTGGTGGTGCTACATTGGGAATCCATCTCCCAATAGGTAAACATCTAACTTTTCTCTATGTTTAGACTCTATTACATGCATTGGACCATTAGGAAACCCACCCATAGACTAGGAGTACCTATAGGAGGAAGAAATAGGCTCTAATGACCATATTGGTAGAAGTTACATAGAGTTTTGTACCATTTTTGAAAAAATTCGAGAATGGTACACCAACTGTTTGTCATTTGGTTTGATAGGCTAAATAGGTATGTAAATGATGTCCGTGGCTAGATATGTGTCCACAAATGGATACGAGTAGATTGTGTCATGTTATACTAGGACAAGGAGTCAATTTGGGGGTTTTCTCCTCCTACACTTGTCACACACATGTCACATTTCACATGACACATTACACTAGCTAGACACCACTCTAATTAGCTTCTAATTGTCATTTTAGGCATGCTCATGTGTTTTTGTATGAATAGGATAAGGTTTGGTATTGATATCTTGGGCGTATCATGAGAGTATCGGAGTCTTAGTACGATACTAGCATGGTGCACACCAAGTATTTGTGTAATTGCATGTGTACATATGTATACATATTCATATATGCCTGTAGTTGTACATGTGTGTATATGTGAAGACATTATATGTGTGTATCCTAGTGAATACTAGTTTGTGCGTGTCTACTTGTATTGTGATGGATAGGAGTGCATACACATTAGTGAGTGTGTGTATTTACCTACACTAGAGTAGGGGTATACACATGTGTGTGTATACATGAATGTGTCTATATACTAGAGTGTGTGTGTATGTGTGTGTGTGTCACGACCCGCACCCTGAAGAGGGGCATGAGCACGTGGTTACGTCCAGCCTACGCCGCAGTATCGACGGTAGAACGCTGTATATAGGGTCTGTAAATACTACGACTAAAATAGATAAATGTACCTGTACAGTATATACACTCCGAATGGAGGTGACATAGCAATACAGTCTCAATCACATATATCAAACTTAGGTAGATAGCATGGAAAAGAGATATGATAGATAAAACAGGAAATGAGTCCAAAATCCACAAGTCAGAGCTAAACACAAACATCCAAGTCTCAGAAAATATATAAGATACTACAAAACTGAAATGTACTAGCTGGCTCGCAGGCCAGGCAAACCTAAATAAACTATGCTACTCAGGGTGAGCAAAGTCTAGTGGCTCTACCAACAAGCCATGGTCTAAATCTAGTCCATCAGACTCAATCCCATAGTAGGTCGGGCAATCAGCCTCTGAATCATCTATAAAATTTGTCAACGTATCCTGTCAGGAAAATGAGCAAGTACAAACACCAACAGCAGTTCCATATGTATTGAGAAATACTACAAGAGACAGCAATAATAAAATACAGATAAAGATATAGGCGACTTGGGAACCATTTGAAAGCCGAGCTACAACCCTTGAACCAAACAAGGACCAGAGTTGTAACCCTTCTTTCAAACAGAACTTAATCTCAAATCATGGTACAGTATATAAGCAGATAGAGCATGTGAGTAATGGAATCATAGCATGGTGAGAAGTACAGAAAGTAAGGCTGAACTGGAATATAAGACACACTAATAAATGTAAAAAGGTGATTTGAACTATTAGAGCGATATATAATCGGCTAGGGAAGCAAGAGATGGTTATCCACTTGGCCCGGCAATCCACGGTGTCCTCAACGGAGAATCATGCCGTCCAACCTGGATTACTGGTAATGGGGTGTCTGCTACACCCTACGTGAGGTGAGGGTGGCGCTAGCAAAATATAGTTACAGGGAGGCTTTGATCACATAACCCCTAATAATTCCCCTATCCCCGAATAGTATCACGGATCCGGACATAGCACATCATGACACGGGGTTCGAGAGCAGGGGGCCAGCCCACTCCCAAATCAGTGTCTATATAAGTACAGGAACACAGAAATATCATATACTCATATACCAAGGGAGTCTAGGAATAACATCTCATGACAGGATCCGACGTATACTAGTCCGTGAAACGTCGTGTCAGGAATCATGTAAAACACTACGGCTGAATCGAATATAGTAGATATCAAGACAATGAAAACTATCAGTGAATGTACTTGCCTGTGGTCCCGAGCTGATAGGGTGAACAGACGCTCAGAGTGATCACAGACCTAAAATAAGATACTATGAGTCAAACAGGGTTTTATTACTGAAAAGAAAACTAATATAAGTCATGAATGCAAGTCTGAGTCAAAACTAGGTCAATCTAGGTCAAACTGAGTCATACTAGGTCATACTGGTTCATACTAGGTCATACTAGGTCACTGGGAGTCAATCCAAGTCAAACTAGGTCGAACGGGGTCAAGGATTGACTTACAGTTGACTTTTGGTCAAAAAGTCAACTCTGGTCAACTCTAGGTCAACCCTAGGTCAAACTAGTATAATGTTGATCAACTGTTGACTTTCAGTCAACTGGTCAACTCTGGTTTGGTTTCGGTTAAATCTGGTCGCTTAAAGGCTACGTTTGATTCTCGGTTGAGTTTTGTTGACTTTTGGTCAAAAAGGTCAACCGACGTCAAATCTAGTCTATGAGCACCATATTTGATCATTACCAACCAAAGGAATCAAGTCCTAACCCTATCTTAGACTCCAAACACTAATACCCTATTTTCTAGGTAAACTTACATTACCCTACCAAGGTAAATCCCGATACCTTGCCCAATCCCAAAGAAACCCCGCTAATACCCAAGATACTAGCCTAGGCTCCTTAGGGTAGCTAGATACCAACCTATCTAAGGTTTACCTACCAAGGAAAATGGGTATCCTAGGTATCTAGGCTATGTTGGGATACATGGGTATTGGTTTACCCTACTACGTACCTAAACCATGTCATAAATTTACCTTCATATCTCTATCACACTCATCCACACCACTCACTCTCATGATACACTCCTATATATATCACACTCATAGGCGTCTCTATAGGTTTCCTATTGGTTTAGACATAGGCCAAACTATAGGTTACTAGCTACACTCTTATAGCTCACACACACACACACACAAACTCATATATACACCCACACACACAAGATTAAATATATGGAATGATATGTGGTGTTGGTGGACTGTTTAGTGGCAAAATAGGACTGCATTTGAGTGGGTTTTGGGGACTAAGGGACTGCTAAAAAATGGAGAAAAACTGGACAGCCAACAGGGGAAATTAGACATGTATTTGGGCTTGGTTGATGGCTGTCATGGACAGTCCAGATATGGTTTGTTAGGGACAGAAATCAAGGGTTTTATATGAGCTGTTTAGAGTGTCATATGGGGACAGTCATCTAGGTGTTCAAGGACTGAAACATGGGGTAAATTTGGAGATTGTTTTGATAGTCCAAGGGGACTGATTTCTGGTGTATTGGGACAGCTAGAGGGCTGTTTTGGAGGGTGGTTTATGAGGGTTCAAATGACAGCCAATGGGTTGATATTGGAGGGTGTTTAGGACAGCAATGTATAGGTAAAACCTGGACTGTAGTGTGGGCTAAATGGGGACTGTTGTGACAGCAATGTAATGGATTTGTATGGACTGATTTGTAGTGTAAATAACAGCCAATAGGGTGGACTGAAGGGTGGCTGAATGGGACAGGTATTTGCTGATGTTAAGATGCCCAAAGGGACAACCAAAGGGCTGTGTGGGACTGTCATTTAGGAGAAATGTGGTCTGTCATTTGACAGCCACGTAGCTACTGTTATGGGCACTAGGAATGGGGTTTTGGGGACAGTGTAAACTGGGTTTAAGGGACAGCAGGGTATGGGGGTTCTCTCCTCCCTCCTAACACTCCAAACCACTCTTCAATCTCCTCTATCTAACACTCAAACATATCATCAAACACAACATCTACACACCCCTCTATCAACACAAACACACACACACACACAACTCCTCTTGGCCGACCACTGTGTGCCCAAAACCAAATCACAAAGCCACACACCACATAATATATATATCCCCATATATATATAAACCACATTATATATAAATACACACACACACACACACACACACACACACACACACACACACACACACACACATATATATATATATATATATATATATTCTTTTTTCTTTTATATATATATATATATATATATATATATATATATATATATATTTATATATATATATATATATATATATATATATATATATATATATATATATATATATATATATATATATATTTTATATATATATATAAAATATATATATATATATATATATATATATATATATATATATATATATATATATATATTTTATATATATATATAAAATATATATATATATATATATATATATATATATATATATATATATATATATATATATATATATATATATATAAAATATATATATAAAAAAAATATATATATATAAAATATATATATATATATATATATATATATATATATATATATATATATATATATATATATATATATATATATATATATATATATATAGATAGATATTAACAATATGATACATAATGATACATAGGCAAACTCATTTCTAAACACATGAAAATCTGGAATTAATATTAGAATAGCATCACATCAATATACAAATGATCTTTACAAGTGTCCCAATAGGGTTTTCCCATTAGGACACGATCCTGCTCTTAGGACACCTCTACAAATGTCCAAATGGACACTAAATGGACACCAAACCATGGGGGTCAATCCTAAGGGTCAAAATGAAACTAATGCATGAAAAGAATGAGAAGGAGAAGGGATTATACCTTCCGGTGACTCGAATCGATCCCGAAATGCCACCGACACGTAGGAATCCCAAACGGACACGAACGAGCTCCGAATCCTCTCAAACTTGAGGAGCTCCTCCCTTGGATTGAATGGAGAAGGAAGGATGAAGGTTTGGTGGATAAATGGAAGGATTTGGTGGTGATTTGATTAGGGTTTGCTCTCAAATCAATTTGGGAAAGAACAAGAGAGAGAATGAAAGAGAAAATAATAAAGTGACTTGTCCCTATCCCCGACATGTGTGGCCGGCCAAATAAGGCTGTTTTGTCCTATATGGGAAAAGGCCAAAAGCCCCTACACTAATCTATTTGCTAATACATTGGTAAGGGGTTAAGTCGGGGGTAGTTTGGTCAATCCTAAATCACTAATCCAAATTAATACTAACCAAAATAATTAGTCTAGTCACTAACTAAAATAACTAACATGTGGCCATGGCTAACTAGTGTGTGGGCCCGCTAAGGTCAACACTACCTCGGGCCCCCAATACAAGTCGGAATGAGTTAAAATTCGAACCCGACTCAAACAACCCCAAAATAATACAATAAATAAATAAATAATTCCAAAATAATTTTAAAGTGGAAGATTACCAAAATACCCCTGTTCATGAAAACTGGGGGTGACAAATCTATCCACCTTAAAAAAATTTTGTCCTCAAAATTAAAACAAACATACACTGAATCACATGCAGAAACAAAATTATACCTCAGGGCTCGAAGAGATAAGGGAAACGCTCCCGCATGTCGTCCTCTTTCTCCCAGGTGGACTCACCTGGAGAGTGATGCCTCCATGCAACGCGAACCAAGGATAAAACCTGGTTCCGGAGCACCTTCTTCCTACGATCTAGAATCTCCACTGGCTGCTCTGGATAGTGAAGAGTAGGCCCCACCTCGATCGCTGAATGGTCCAATACATGGCTGGGGTCCGCCACGTACCCTCTCAGCTGCGACACATGGAACACGTTGTGTACCCCCTCTAGCGTAGGCGGTAAGTCTAGCCGGTAAGCCACGGCACCGACCCTCTCAAGGATAGTGAAGGGTCCGATGTAGCGCGGACTAAGCTTTCCGCCTCCGCCAAAGCGAATCGTGTCCCGTGTCGGAGAAATCTTCAGGAACACCAAAGCACCAGCCTAGACATAAAACAGACTCAGACCACAGGACAGACAAATCACAAACAATCACAAACAGGAACGTCTGAAACTAACCTCGAACTCTAACGGTCTCCGGTGGCTATCGGCCCAATGCCGCTGCCTATCCTGAGCCACTGGAAGTCCGTCTCTAATCAGCCTGACCTTCTCAGCTGCATCCACTACCATCTTCGGTCCAAGCAGCACCCTCTCGCCAATATCGTCCCATGACAAGGGAGTACGACATCTCCGTCCGTATAGAGCCTCGAATGGCGACATTTCTATACTAGCCTGATAGCTGTTGTTGTAAGCAAACTCTACCAGGTGAAGATGATCCTCCCAAGAACTCCCGAGATCTAGCACACACGTACGAAGCATATCCTCCAAGGTTTGGATAGTCCTCTCCGATTGCCCGTCTGTCTGGGGGTGATAAGCGGTACTAAACTTGAGCGAGGTGCCCAAGCTAGCCTGCAAACTCCTCCAGAAGTGGGAAGTGAAACGGCTATCCCGGTCTGAAACTATGCTCACAGGAACCCCATGCAATCGCACGATCTGACGAACATACAGCTCTGCCAACCTCTCCGTAGACAATCCCACCTTGAAAGGCAAAAAGTGGGCCGATTTGGTCAATCTATCAACTATGACCCAAATCGCATCTTTTCCTCCTGGAGATCGTGGAAGTCCGGACACAAAGTCCATGGTGATGTGCTCCCACTTCCACTCAAGAATGGGTAGTGGCTGTAGCAACCCACCAGGCCTCTGCCTCTCGGCCTTCACCTACTGACAAACCAAGCAGCGAGATACAAACTGAGTCACCTCGCGCTTCATGCCATACCACCAAACGTGCTCTCTTAGATCTCTGTACATCTTGTTGGCACCAGGATGCATAGAGTACTGAGAGCGATGAGCCTCTTGAAGAACCTCCTCCCGAAGCTCCCCACTCGGAATACACAGTCTAGTACCGTGCCGCAGCGACCCATCCTCGGCAATAGAGAAATCATCAAGCAGCCTGCCTGCACCTGCTCCCTGAGGCACCTCAGGGCAATATCATAATACTGTGCTGATCTGACTCTGTCCATCAACTCAGACTGAATTTGTAAGCCCCACATCTGCACCTCCATGCCCGGAATAATTACTTCGATTTCCAAACTGTCTAGGTCAGCCAAAAAATGACGGTCTGATGTCAGATACATAGCCACTGGATACCTGCTCAAGGCATCTGTAACTATGTTGGCCTTCTCTGGATGGTACTGCAAGGCGATATCAAAATCCTTCATCCACTCAAGCCAATGTTTCTACCTTATGTTCAGCTCCTTCTGAGTGAACACGTACTTCAAGCTCTTGTGGTCAGTAAAGATCTCAACCCGCTCTCCGTACAGATAGTGTTTCCACAACTTCAGGGTAAAGATGACAGCGGCTAACTCCAGATCGTGAGTTGGGTAGTTCTTCTCATGAGGACGTAACTGCCTAGATGCATAGACAATCACCTTCCCGTACTGCAGAAGTACACAACCAAGACCCCGGCCAGAAGCGTCGCTGTAAATCGAGAAACCACCGGTCCCAGACGGCAATGTCAAGATTAGAGCTGATGTCAACCTCTTCTTCAGCTCATCGAAGGTGGCCTGACACTCCTCAGTCCAGACGAACTCCACGTCCTTCCTGGTGAGTCTAGTCATCGGCTCCGCAATCTGCAAGAAATCCTGGACGAACTTTCGATAGTAGCCCGCCAATCCCAGAAAGCTCCGAATCTTGACAACTGTACTGGGCGTAGACCAAGACTCTATCGCAACAATCTTCTTCTGGTCTACTGAGATCCCGTGCTCGGTCACAACATGACCCAAGAACTCGACCTGGTCCAGGAAGAACTCACACTTCGACAACTTCCCATACAACTGCTCCTTTCTCAAAGTCTCGAGCACAATCCTCAGATGCTCCTCGTACTCCTCTGGCATCTTCGAGTAGACTAGGATGTCCTCGTGCTCCTCCGGCGTCTTCGAGTAGACTAGGATGTCGTCTATGAAGACCACCACGAACTTGTCAAGGTATTGATGGAATACCTTATTCATCAAGTTCATGAACACAGCTAGGGCGTTGGTCAACCCAAATGGCATCACTGTGAACTCGTACTGGCCGTACCGAGTCCGAAAAGCTGTCTACAGAATGTCTTCCTGCTTCACCTTCAGCTGATGATAGCCGGACCTCAGATCTATCTTTGAAAACACCCTGGCACCACTCAACTGATCGAACAAGTCATCGATCCTCGACAATGGGTACTTATATTTTGATGGTGAGGTTGTTGAGCGCCCTGTAGTCGATACACATGTGCATCATACCATCCTTCTTCGGTACAAACAGGACTGGCGCTCTCCAAGGCGATGAACTGGATCTAATGAATCCTTTGGCCTGCAGCTCGTCGACCTGCTTCTTCAGCTCCGCCAACTCGCTGTTGTTGACCCTATAGACGTGCTATAAGATAGGCTCAGCACCCGACACTAAGTCTATAGAGAACTCAATGTCTCTATCCGACGGCATCCCAGGCAACTCCTCGGGAAAAACATCCATGATGTCAGCTATCAATGGATGCGGCAATGTTTACCCTGCCAGTAAAGCTCCGCAGAACCCATCTCCCGGCTCTGCTGCTCCTCTAGCAAATACAATCTCTGGCTCTCCCGGCGGCCTAAACAAAATCCTACCTCCTCTGTAATCTATACTAGCATGGTGCATGCTCAACCAATCCATTCCGAGTACCACATCGTACCTCGAAAGGGGCATTACGAGCAAGTACGCACCTAAAACTCAGCCTCCTACAGTAACTCTCCGCCCCTTGCAGATATTGTTGACCAGGATGATGCCTCCTCCGGTCAATATCTTACAAGTCCTACCCAAGGGTTCAGCAATAATATTGTGTCTCAGAGGAAAGGAGACCGACAAAAAGCTATGAGAGGCACCGGAATCAAATAAGGTAAATACAGGGAATGAATCCAGAAGAACGTGACCTGCCACTACATTGCCTACTGGCTCTGCCTCCTTCTCTGCTGTCAGGGTAAATACTCTGCCCGCAGGAGCTCCCCTCTGGTGTTGCTGAAAATGCTGCTGCTGCGTCTGAAGTGGAGGACCTCTCTGCTGTACTGCTGGTCCTCTGGCCGGCTGCACTCTGTCCTGAACTCCTCGGACTCCTCGAATACGATAGTCCTTCAGCTGGTGATCGGGCGTCCCACAGTATAAGCAGACACCCAACCTCTTTCTGCACACCTCTCTAGTGTGCCCTGGCTTCCCGCAGAAGTTACACTGTGTAGCCGGCCTCTGGCCCTGACCCTGATCCTGATGCTGCTGGGCACGCGTCAGTGCCTGCTGGAACTGCAACTGAGGCTGCTGCTACTAGAACTACAACTGAGGCTGCTGCTGCTGGAACTGCCTCTGCTGGAAATATGGACGCTTTGCTGGCCCTGCACTTGAACTAGCTCCTAGAGCGTCACTGCTCCTCTTCGCCTTGAGGCCGAAGTCCTCCTCTACAATCTGAGCCTCCATAAGGATCTGCTCGAACGTCGCGTCTCGTCGCCCAGATGTGCGAGTGCGCACTGCATGTATAAGGCCCCTCCGGAACTTCCGGGCCTTGCACCCCTCATCCTGAACCAAACTAGATGCAAACCTGCTCAGGGGGAAGAACTCTGCTGCATACTCGTCTACTAACGAGTTCTCCTGCACCAGACTGGCAAACTGCCCCTCCTAAGCTGTCAAGGCTACATCTGGGTAGAACTTCTCCTTAAAGAGTTTCCTGAAGTCCTTCCAAGATATACCTCTCATTGACGCACGCAAATCCGTACGGTACCAAGTCAGCGCTATGTTAAAGAACTGGCTCGCTGCAGAAGTCACCCACAGACCTCTCGGGACCTCTGCCAACTCTAGACTCCGCTGGACATCCTCTAGCCAGTCGTTCGCGTATAGGATACCCTCGGTACCCTTGAACTCTCGCGGGTTCATCTTCCTGAAGTCGAGGTGTGTACCGGGCCTCCCCTGACCCTGCTGCTGTACTGGTGCTCCCTGAACTGTAGCCGGTGCATCTCTCTCCACTGCTGCCATAGCTAGCTGATGTGAGTTCTCTATGGTCTGTCGCAGCACCTCTGCCTGACGGTGCTGTGCCTCTGCCTGTGCTCTCTGTGTCTGCAGCATCTGCTGCAGAAGGGCCATTATACCCTGAGTGTCTGCCGGTAGCTGAGGCGGCGGTAGAAGAATGTCAGGGATGACCAGGGGCGGTCCCGCAGCTGGAGGTGGAAGACCTCCTGGAACTATCTCTACTGCTGCTTCCCGCCGGAAGGGCAGGAATTGAGGTGGCAGCTCCCTCAGCTGTAGCTCCCGCAACCGGAGGTAGAAGACCTCCTGGGACTGCCACTGCTACTCCCACAGCCGGAGGTGGAAGACCTCCTGCCGGATCGGGCCTCTCTGGTACAGTGCTAGAACCCGCTGCCTGAGAGCGAGTGATCGTCATCCTGAGGATAGATTGAAACAAGGAATCAATATGGCACATGATAGGAATATCAAAGACGAACAATTAAATTCAATGCAAAAGAATTTGTCATGGTAATCAAAAGATCAAAAATTTTCTAACATGTGATTGAGTAACTCCTATCATACCCTAGATCCCACATCCTAATTGCAGGCTCATAATTAGTACTCTAAGTCGAGCACCATTACGTGTTCGTACTAGTTGCGACACAGACCTGCATGGGCCACTACAAAAATGCGTCACGACCCACACCCTGAAGAGGGACACGAGCACGTGGTTACGCCCAGCCTACGCCGCAATATCGGCGGTAGAACGCTGTATATAGGGTCTATAAATACTATGACTAAAACAGATAAATGTACCTGTACAATATATACACTCCGAATGGAGGTGACATAGCAATACAGTCTCAATCACATATATCAAACTAAGGTAGATAGCATGGAAAAGAGATATGATTGATAAAACAGGAAATGAGTCCAAAATCTACAAGTCAGAGCTAAACACAAACATCCAAGTCTCAGAAAATATATAAGATACTACAAAACTGAAATATACTAGCTGGCTCGCAGGCCAGGCAAACCTAACTAAACTATGCTACTCAGGGTGAGCAAAGTCTAGTAGCTCTACCAACAAGCCACGGTTTAAATCTAGTCCATCAGACTCAACCCCATAGTAGGTCGGGCAATCAGCCTCTGAATCATCTGTAAAATTTGTCAACGTATCCTGTCAGAAAAATGAGCAAGTACAAATACCAACAACAGTTCCATATGAATTGAAAAATACTGTAAGAGACAACAATAATGAAATACAAGATAAAGATATAGGCGACTTGGGAACCATTTGAAAGCCGAGGTACAACCCTTGAACCAAATAAGGACCAGAGTTGTAACCCTTCTTTCAAACAGAACTTAATCTCAAATCATGGTACAGTATATAAGCAGATAGAGCATGTGAGTAATGGAATCATAGCATGGTGAGAAGTACAGAAAGTAAAGCTAAACTGGAATATAAGACACAGTAATAAATGTAAAAAGGTGATTTGAACTATTAGAGCGATATGTGATCGGCAAGGAAAGTAAGAGATGGTTATTCACTTGGCCCGGCAATCCGCAGTGTCCTCAACGGAGAGTCATGCCGTCCAACCTGGATAACTGGTAATGGGGTGTGTGCTACACCCTACGTGAGGTGAAGGTGGCGCTAGCAAAATATAGTTACAGGGAGGCTTTGATCACATAACCCCTAATAATTCCCCCATCCCCGAATAGTATCACGGATCCGGACATGGCACATCATGACACGGGGTTCGAGAGCAGGGGGCCGGCCCACTCCTAAATCAGTGTCTATATAAGTACAGGAACACAGAAATATCACATACTCATATACAAAGGGAGTCTAGGAATAACATCTCATGACAGGATACGACGTATACTAGTCCGTGAAACGTCGTGTCAGAAATCATGTAAAACACTATGACTGAATCGGATAGTAGATATCAAGACAATAAAAACTATCAGTGAATGTACTCGCCTGTGGTCCTGAGCTGATAGGGTGAACAGACGCTCAGAGTGATCACAGACCTAAAATAAGATACTATGAGTCAAACAGGGTTTTAATACTGAAAATGAAACTAATATAAGTCATGAATATAAGTCTAAGTCAAAACTAGGTCAATCTAGGTCAAACTGAGTCATACTAGGTCATACTGGTTCATACTAGGTCATACTAGGTCACTGGGAGTCAATCCAAGTCAAACTAGGTCGAACGGGGTCAAGGGTTAACTTACAGTTGACTTTTGGTCAAAAAGTCAACTCTGGTCAACTCTAGGTCAACCATAGGTCAAACTAGTCTAATGTTGACCAACTGTTGACTTTCAGTCTACTGGTCAACTCTGGTTTGGTTTCGGTCAAATCTGGTCGCTTAAAGGCTACGTTTGACTCTCGGTTGACTTTTGTTGACTTTTGGTCAAAAAGGTCAACCGACGTCAAATCTAGTCTATGAGCACCATATTTGATCATTACCAACCAAAGGAATCAAGTCCTAACCCTATCTTAGACTCCAAACACTAATACCCTATTTTCTAGGTAAACTTACATTACCCTACCAAGGTAAATCCCGATACCTTGCCCAATCCCAAAGAAACCCCGCTAATACCCAAGATACTAGCCTAGGCTCCTTAGGGTAGCTAGATACTAACCTATCTAAGGTTTACCTACCAAAGAAAATGGGTATCTTAGGTATCTAGGCTATGTTGGGATACATGGGTATTGGTTTACCCTACTACCTAAACCATATCATAAATTTACCCTCATATCTCTATCAGACTCATCCACACCACTCACTCTCATGATACAGTCCTATATATATCACACTCATAGGCTTCTCTATAGGTTTCCTATTGGTTTAGACATAGGCCAAACTATAGGTTACTAGCTACACTCTTATAGCTCTCTCACACACACACAAACTCATAGATACACCCACACACACAAGGCTAAATATATGGAATGATATGTGGTGTTGGTGGACTGTTTAGTGGCAAAATAGGACTGCATTTGAGTGGGTTTTGGGGACTAAGGGACTGCTAAGAAATGGAGAAAAATTGGACAGCCAACAGGATAAATTGGACAGGTATTTGGGCTTGGTTGATGGCTGTCATGGACAGTCCAGATATGGTTTGTTAGGGACAGAAATCAAGGGTTTTATATGAGCTGTTTAGAGTGTCATATGGGGACAGTCATCTAGGTGTTCTAGGACTGAAATATGGGGTGAATTTGGAGACTGTTTTGACAGTCCAAGTGGACTGATTTCTGGTGTATTGGGACAGCTAGAGGGCTGTTTTGGAGGGTGGTTTATGAGGGTTCAAGTGACAGCCAATGGGTTGATATTGGAGGGTGTTTAGGACATCAATGTATAGGTAAAACCTGGACTGTAATATGGGCTAAATGGGGGCTGTTGTGACAGCAATGTAATGGGTTTGTATGGACTGATTTGTAGTGTAAATGACAGCCAATAGGGTGGACTGAAGGGTGGCTGAATGGGACAGGTATTTGCTGATGTTAAGGTGCCCAAAGGGACAACCAAAGGGCTGTGTGGGACTGTCATTTGGGAGAAATGTGGTTTGTCATTTGACAGCCACATAGCTGCTGTTATGGGCAGCAGGAATGGGGTTTTGGGGACAGTGTAAACTGGGTTTAAGGGACAGCAGGGTATGGGGGTTCTCTCCTCCCTCCTAACACTCCAAACCACTCTTCAATCTCCTCTATCTAACACTCAAACATATCATCAAACACAACACCTACACACCCCTCTATCAACACAAACACACACACACAACTCCTCTTGGCCGACCACTGTGTGCCCAAAACCAAATCACAAAGCCACACACCACATAATATATATATCCCCATATATATATATATAAACCACATTATATTTATATATATATATATATATATAAATATATATATATATATTAACAATATGATACATAATGATACATAGGCAAACTCATTTCTAAACACATGAAAATCTGGAATTAATATTAGAATAGCATCACATCAATATACAAATGATCTTTACAAGTGTCCCAATAGGGTTTTCCCATTAGGACACGATCCTACTCTTAGGACACCTCTATAAATGTCCAAATGGACACGAAATGGACACCAATGGACACTAAACCATGGGGGTCAATCCTAAGGGTCAAAATGAAACTAATGCATGAAAAGAATGACAAGGAGAAGGGATTATACCATCCGGTGACTCGAATCGATCCCGAAATGCCACCGACACGTAGGAATCCCAAACGGACACGAACGAGCTCCGAATCCTCTCAAACTTGAGGAGCTCCTCCCTTGGATTGAATGGAGAAGGAAGGATGAAGGTTTGGTGGAGAAATGGAAGGATTTGGTGGTGATTTGATTATGGTTTGCTCTTAAATCAATTTGGGGAAGAACAAGAGAGAGAATGAAAGCGGAAATAATAAAGTGACTTGTCCCTATCCCCTACATGTGTGGCCGGCCAAATAAGGCTATTTTGTCCTATATAGGAAAAGTCCAAAAGCCCCTACACTAATCTATTTGCTAATACATTGGTAAGGGGTTAAGTCGGGGGTAGTTTGGTCAATCCTAAATCACTAATCCAAATTAATACTAACCAAAATAATTAGTCTAGTCACTAACTAAAATAACTAACATGTGGGCTATGGCTAACTAGTGTGTGGGCCCGCTAAGGTCAATACTACCCGGGCCCCCGATACAAGTCGGAATGAGTTGAAATTCGAACCTGACTCAAACAACCCTAAAATAATACAATAAATAAATAAATAATTCCAAAATAGTTTTAAAGTGGAAGATTACCAAAATACCCCTGTTCATGAAAACTGGGGGTGACAGTGTATATATATATATATATATATATATATATGTGTGTGTGTGTACATATATATGTGTGAGGGTAATGTGAGGTGTTATGCATAGTGTAGTAAGGCACATAGGTATGGGTTGTGTGAAATGATAGAGAGGATAGAGGACTTGTGCATATGTTTGAATGTGTGTGTGTGCATATGAGAGTGTAGGGATTGATAGAGAGTGTAAGTGAGAGAGTATAATAGGGAAGAGGGAAGTTGTATGGGACAGTACACAAGGGAGTATGCTGCAGCCAAGGATTAATAAATAGTAAGTGAGAGAGTGTAATAGGAAAGAGGGAAGTTGTGAGGGACAGTGTACAAGGTAGTGTATTGCTACCCTTGGCAGCAATAGGTAGCACGCAAGCTTGCTTCCTCCTTGCCACAACAAGGCTGTGCATATTAGTGCACTTGCATATGGTGCAGCCGTCGCACAGAATAGTACAACCTGTACATATATGTCACGCCCCAGAACCAGAATACTGGAGAGCGGAGGACAGACACAACCATCTACGTATATTAAAGTGCAATCCACCTCGCAATACGGTTACGGCTGTCTAGATGCATGAGGGTTTATCTACAGTCCTTCAGTCTCTTAAGGTCAATGACAAGCCTAGTGTCTTAATCTCAAGCAAGTAAATACATGTTACAAGATGGTAGATCATCTGACATACAAAGTAAGGCATCCCAAACATTTACATATTCAGATGATCATGAAGTTAGTCATACAAAATGCGAAGACTAGCAAGAGTTTCAGTCATACATGATCAACCCTAGGATTTGTTAATCATGTTACAGCCTGTAGGCAGACAGTAAGTAAAGTATGCAACACGAGCTAACACTTGCTTGGCGGCTAAAGCCTCAAAAGAATAATTTTATAATTAGAGTGGGAGAGCAAAATAAATCCACTCGTTGCCAGGATCTCTTCTAGTGTTCACCATTTGGCAGGAAGGCTGAGAGATCCTTGCGAGCTACTCCAAACTCTGGCCATATAAAACCAGCTGGGTCAGACCCCAGAAAGAGCAAGTGCCACAAAGGAGGCTTCACTTAAGAACTAAAACCAACATGCCAGAACATAAAAAATAAGAATAATAAGAAGACATGAAATATAAATAGGGCAACAAATGACGAAAGAACGAGAAACTATTCCAGCGGGTAGGTTACAACCCGTAAACCAAATAAGGACCGGGGTTGTAACCTTTCACCTGAACAGAATTGAGTCTCTCATTATTTATTGATAAAAGTAACGCATAAGCAATCATGTCCCGAAATAGCCATGTACTGGATTTAAACAAGACTAGACTGGACTCCATCCAATATTCACAGCCAAGTAATGAGTATGGCTTGATACTTTAACTAACTAAGGTTATCACAAGCCTAGTTACTAGCAAGATGCAATGAGATGTTCCAGCAGTCACAAGCCCTGCAAACTAAATCCAGGTTATCCAGTTGTGGGTTGAGAGTATGAGTGGGTACATCACTCGGAAGATAAATGTACCCTTAGGTGACTTGAATGGTACAACACATGACAGTGTGCTGAAAATGTGCCCTACTCGTCGGCAAGCTACAAGTCCACTTGAGCTCCCAGATAACGGGACTGCTTGTGACTAAAAAATCCCTTTATGAACTATTTGATCAATCTAGTCATTAATCTAGTCATATTCAGTTATAAATCCTTGACCGTGGTAACCAGGAATTTATGTTCCATACATGATGGAGAAGAGACTTGTAGCTTTTTCACACATACACAAGGTTCAACCACGATGTCAAGATAAAAGTACCTAGCATGTCGAGATAGCCGTCGCAACAACATTCAAGATTACATATCATATTTACTTGTCAATAGTGCACCACGATGGACTACTATCATGTATTATTATATCAAGGTTACTTGTTAAGAGTGCGCCACAACGGGCCACTTGTTTTCCATAAAAAAATCAAAGACAGGTATGACAGAACACTGAAATTGATTGCAAACTCGCTTGTACAAAGAAAAGCCTAGAAAAAAATACTAGGAAATAATCTAAGTACAATTATTTTGTTTTGATTCTGGGGGATGACAGTACAGGCTCGTGATAGTACTATCAACTCTGCCTTACTCCTTGGACTATCTGACGCAGTCTTTAGCTCTTGATGAAATTGTTTTTTTTGAAGGTTGCCAGCCTTTTTACAGGGGTGTGGCACCCTGCTATATATATTGGTATGTGTGTTGAGCCGCATAGATGGCCTATGGTCACGTGGCTAATTAGTACGTGAAGACCCGCTCTTTAGCCGCCATCTGTCAATTTACTGGGACTTTGTTGCAGCAAATCTGGGCAGTTAGGACTTGGTCAGCCTGCCACGTGTCCTGTCGCAAGAATTATTTTGAGCCGCATGGATCTCTCAGTCTTCGACCATGTGGGGCCGCATGTGACTCATGCGGCTTAAGTCGCAGACTTCCTTAGCCCAGACATAGCTTAAGGATTTAAGCCGCATAGATTCTGTAGTTTGGCCGCATAAAGGTCATGCGGCTTAGATCACAATTACTCTTGGCCGCATGAAGTTCGAAGACTTTGGGGCCACATATGTTTGAGCTGCATAAGGTTCATGCGGCTTAGGTGACACTCCTTCTGGCCGCATGAAAGCATACGAACCCTACTTTTGGGCGACGTCTCACGTCTTATCTTTTTGTCAAAGTGTCAGAGCTGTCATTTTTGTCAATTTTGACAGGATTTGTCAGCTTTATTAGACGAACTGATTCTCTTGACCGCATATCTTCCTTCTTCAGCTGGTTGTCGACGGGCCGCGTATGGCATTGATTCTGTCATGTGGCTTTTTCTTTATGCGGACCTGTTTGGCCCAAAGTATATATGCGAAAAATTGTGATTCGCATGAACCCCATATTTTTTATGCTTCTACAAGACCCCCTTCAAAGTTTTCAAATTGTAAATTTGGAATACTTTGAATAAGAAGCATGGATATGTCAAGCGGCAGGGAGTCTTCAAGTCGCAGGAAATTTTTTGAGCCGCAGAGAGATCTCGAGCCGTAGGAAAATCCTGAGCCGCATATCAAACCTCGAGCCACAGAGAGACTCCATCTGCTTGCCTGCTGTCACTGTTGTATTTAATTTTCTTGATTCAATTTTAGATTTGTGTCCTCTTTTCGAGATAAAGTCGACGGTTATTAGGGACAAAATCCCCAAACGCCATCATTATCTTTAATGATCTCGTGAACCGATGCGACACTCTTCTTAGAAACTCTATAAATATGGATTATTTTGAAGAATTTTTTTTTCTTTTTTACCTTCTTCTCTTTCATCTTCATCTTCTTGTCTTCAGTGGCTCCAAAAGCTTCTAAGTCGACCGTGGCTAAAGGGAAAGGACTTGCTCCTCCGTCGAGCGTGGCAGCTCTCATTCCATTCATTCCGACATGCACCCCCTATCAAAGGTAAGGACAGTAGAAAGACGATGGCTATGTCATACGTTTTATGTGCGAGCCTGTGCTATATCGCTTTCTGTGTTTTAAGCTTTGATCAATGCGTGTCCTATCTCAGTTGAACAACATGTGTTCTGTATGATAGGGCCGTATGGACTGAGTCGCATAGGCGCTACATATTCAAACCTGAACCGTATGAGTGGCCCAGGACTGATCCACATAAATACTGCATAACTGTGCCGTATAAGTGTCTCCTGATTGAGGCACATGGGTGTTTCATATTTTGAGCCGTAGGAGTATTTCATGACTGAGTCGCATGAGCATTTTATGACTGAGCTGCATGAACCCTCTAAGTACCTCTTGTCTGAGCCGCATGAACACTTCACGATTGAGCCATAATAGCACTTCATGATTGGGCCGCATGAACCCCTAAGTACCTCATGACTGAGCCGCATGAACGCTTCATGATCGAGCCATATGAACCCCCTAAGTGCCTTATGACTGAGCCGCATGAACGCTTCATGACTGAACCATACAAGCACTTCATGACTGAGCAGCATGAGCACTTGTATGACCGGGCTGCATACGTCTTGTATTGTAGGTCGCCCATGCATCCTTCATAACTACTGGGCCGCATAGGTTCTGTGTAGCTGAAGGATGAACCTCTTCTAATCTCACTTCTTCTTTTGTCCTTCGCAGTGACCTTGCGCTTAGGTCCATCGGGGGAGCTCCTTGTGGGACATGCCCAATCTGCGTTGGGTGTCAATTTTGACCAGATAGTCGAACATGTGTCAACTCAGATTACCCAAAATTAGCTTGAAGACCGGCTGAGGGAGATCAGAAACCACTCCTTCTTTTTCTTACTTAGCATGATGAACTCCGGGCAATTGAATAGCATTCATCCAAAGCCTATGTTTTTATTTAGGGATGCCCTGACTATTTCAGATCCGAGCATCATAGAGACTTTTGAGAGTTGGGACTTCTATTTTCAGGGAGAAGCAATCCACATACCCTTGATGGAATGCCGCTTTTCTTTATCTGGTTTCAATATGGTACCTTTTGAGAGAAAGATGTTGAGTTCTCTAACACTGAATCAGCGGAGGATCTTTGTGGGCTATATCCGTTTTAACAACCCTACGAGGTCGGTGGTCGCAGTAAAGGAATCAATGAGCTACTCCGTCGTTGGGCTGGCTCCTGGCAGTCTCATCAACGAACTGAAGCCCAATATGTTTTTCTTTTAGGCGGACACCTTTCTGAACCGGATTACTCGCAAAGGGTCATACCCTGTAGGAAGATTGTCGTTACTGAACTGGCATCATCGTTTCCCTCTATGGGTTAACCTGACTTCTTGGATCCTGGCGGAGTTTGAAGACATCCTACGACGGATTGGCCTTTATTACGCCATTAGGGGCTCCTGCTACGGCTTGTTCATGAACCCAAAATTGTTGGCATTGCTTGATATATACAACTGCCAGATAGGGACCTTCTTTACTCCAGTGGAGAGATAGGGCTTGCTCTCCACGAGATGCATGGTGTGTCCAAATTACCCTGGGGCGATGAAGCTTATGAGGAGTATACCCCGACCAACAAAGAATTCGAAGAACTAGAGCGGCAGTATCCCGGATTCCCAGCTGTATATCAGGAAGTGCTATGCCACCATAGCACCTGTCAACAAATATCAAAGAAGAAGGAAAAAAGTTCTGAAGGGACCCTTCCTCACACCAAGGCTTGGGTCAGTTACTTGTTCGACCTTGACGCCTCGAGCCGAGTTGCCCCTCTGAGCCCTCAGACTCATACGAGAGTGGACGTTCAGGTGCAAAGCGCCAAGAGAACCAAAGCTACTAGAGACAGATTTGGAAGCCAGTCCGACACATTCAGCTACTTCTATCACGATATCCAATCGTTGTTAAATAAGGCTATCTTGGCTGGATTTCTGATGGTATGGCTGAGGATCTGCGTGGTCTCGGGGAGTACTGGTTTGATTGAGAGAATCAGCCGCAACCTAATCCTTTCTGCTATCAAGTTAGTTTTCGGAGGCAGGCTACCTCTACTCCCAGCCATGGTGTGCATCATCTATCGAAGTCTTCGTAACTTTACGACCAAAACCATAGCTCGTGACATTACGAAGGATTTCAACCGAATTGAGCTACCATACCACTATCTGATGGGGTGGTTGCTAATGCACTGTCCCTCTTTGATGCGGCCTGGTCCTGAGGGGAATACGACAATTAATGATGCATTCATTTATCAGTATCATGATATGCCTTGGACTTGTTTGACGATGTTTGAATGCCGTATTGTGCTCATGTGGGTGGACATCTACTCATTCTTTGTGTCGGTCTTGCCTTTCACTGATGAGGAAATGAGGTGTCTTTATCTTGATGGCGGTGTCACACCCCAAATTTTATCTGAGAAGATGTTTCGTTGGTTACAGAATATTCGTCCTGTACATCTGGGTACCGCAACCGCAACGTTGCCTTCTTGGATCCCTACTTGTCCAGCCGATACTCTAGATAATTCGGATACTGCCAGCTATTTTTGGACAATCCGAGTCCCTGCTTGGGTTATGAGGGTGGCATCCTAGATGGTATCCGGGCCGGGCATTACTACAGTGTTGTCTGCACTCAAACCATCTTCTCTCTTCCTAACACCGGGGGCCCGATGCATATCTCATATATGGCATCTCTCCATCATGTCTCTGTGAATGGGCCTCCCCATGACTTCGATGCGAGTACCAGTTTCATAACCGGTACTAAGTTGGCAAAAAAGCGTGAGGAGTCCAAAAAGAGGAACAGGGCTGTAACGTTCCAGTCCTAAAATACAGAGGATTAGGAACGTAGACATGCCAGCTGTATACATACGAAGTATGCTCCAATGTATAGAAATCTCGTATGAATACATAAGCTGTAAAATGCAGTAGAACTATAACGAATCTCATCCACAAGAATAAATGAATAAAAGACATCATATAAAGATAATGAATTGTCTTGATACAATATGTTGGGTGGAGACAAATCTACTACCAACAAGTAAAGGAAAAATACATAAGAAAATATATGAATTTGACGAGCGAAGCGAAGACGATCCAAGTGCAATCACCCTCGAAGAGAATAGCGATGATCATGGCTAGAGCTAGAACACCTGCGAAAGACAATAGCATACACCTGGGGAGATAACCAGGTCCTCAGAGGGACGTAACAAGACACATAATATCATGCCATATAAACGGAATAAATATTGCTCAAATAAATAAGTTAATTGAATTATAACATGGTCCAATACACAACTATTGAACTAGCGTACCATCCCCCGACCAAACAAGGACAAGAGATAGTAAACTAATTCACGGTGACGTATCTTTCCATGCTATGAATCCAATATGGTATCCGAACCCCAACTAGGTTCAATACCTTCTCATCGAAGTAGTAAGTCACACCTACAACCAAACAAGGACAAGATGTGACGAACTAATCCGCGACAAGTTATTGTTCTAAGCCACGGTCAGATACAAGTACTCAAACCAAAAGTACTCGTACCTAACGGATAAAGGTAGCCTAACCAGTCTAAGTGAATACAGTTTTAAGAACAGTTCATGGTCGCATGACTACCGGGTCAAGTCAAGAAAATACCAATGCAGTACCTCAGTAGCGAGTCACAACACCATATACTATTCCTCAGTATCGAGCGAGTCTATAGCATATAGTCTACCTATCGTTCCTCAGTAGCGAGCGAGTCTACGATAGATAGGGTGGTAGTCAATTTCTAATCATGTTCTCCCTGCCCAATGCCAACTCATAACTGCTAAGTCTTCTAGCATGCAATTCTATTAGCAGTTATTTCCTAATGCACGACATATACGTACTGGTGGCCAGCCAATCACGCATGTCCGCATCCTATATGTGACTCACAACAACGTGGTGTAATTGTGTCAAGGCCTATGAATGCAACACACAAGGTGGTCCCTTAAATCTAGGTTTAATGTGTAAGAAAAATAATACATAGCAGGAGAAAATAAATGAACAGTAAGTTCTAACAGGTTATGCCATGTATCACAGTTTATTTTGCATAAAAAATAATAAACAATGCATGAAATATGAGCTAAATAAATAAACAGTAAATGACAAGGTGTCTTGCCTGAGGTCCTTGCTGGTGAAACTGACAATACCGTTGGGTACAGAATAGTCACAGGGCTACACAAGATGAACTCAGACGATGTGACAAACTTCTAAAATAAAAACCAAAAATAAAATATTCTAAATTTTTTTAGGAAAAATATATGATATGTATTTTTCTGTCAGTATTCCGAAACTTCAAACGGATTGTGATTCTGATTCCTGGTTCTCCCAGAATCTCAAAAACACTAAAACGTGTCAGATTTTGCACCACTGACACTCCACAAATTTTCCAAAAAATTAAGTTCTGAATTTATGAAAATAAAATTTATATTCAGAAAATATACCTCAATACGATTCCAACAAAAAAAATTGGAGGTCAAAAGGAGTCCGGAGTTCGGAGTTATGGTCATTAGAAGTTGCTACAACCTTTAAAAATTGAGGCTGAATTTATGACGAAAAAAAGAGAGAAATTTTGAAAGGATGGTTTGAAAGATGATTTGTGGTGAAAATAATATGGACGAGTACCTACCTATTTATAGGATGTGGAAATTCCCAATTAGATAAGAATTAGGATTCCTTTAAACCCAATTTAGATATTTCCTAATTTAATTTAAAAGCAATCAAATCCAAATCCAAATCCAAATCCAAATCTAATTTAAATCAAATCAAATTATCTTAGTTTAAAATCAAATCAATTAAATCCAATCTCAATTATAGATATTAATTTAATCTATTTAAATAAATCTAAAAATTAAATCAAGATTCAAATGGCCACAATAACTTCCAAATATATTTTTCAAAATACCAATAATAATAATTTCGAAAATAATAATTATTTTTAAATATCTTTTTGAATAATAAAATATTAATATTAATAAATCTCGAAAATTACATTTTTATTTAAAATAGACTAATAAATAATTACGAAATATATGTATGCACAAATATTCTTTACATAATTATGCTTTCCTAGTATACAATAAAATATTATTTATGATTAATAACTGCTAAAAACAAAAAGGCTTTTATAGCAAGAATAATAATTATATAATATTTTGAAAGTGTATAATAAAATAGAAAAAAATGTTTTTCTAAAATATGTACGCTCGCACATATTCGCACTTGACGAGCAACTACGAAAAATAAAATTTCGTGCGCGACGTATAATACGACTATGCGACATACAATACAAAATTTTAAATCAGTACCAAATTTAATAATAAAGAAAATAGTAGAAAATTTAGGGGTTTTACAAGGGCAGGGAAGGCGAAGACCATTGAAGTCTCTGACTCCAATTTTACAGATACGGAAGAGGAGGATGAATACAACGATATGTTGTCCCCTACAAGTATTCCGGAGATACGCTTGCCTTCTCTTGTGCCGAGTCCTTCGCCCAAGCGAAGTAAGCACGGACCTTCTGTTGCTAATTGGCCTCGTTCCCAAAAACGGATTGCGTTTAGGAGTCGAGGTTTCGACCTTGTGGAAGAGGGCAGTGATGCCGAAACCCTTCCGGAGGTATGTTTTATTCCAGTCGACCACCCTGTTATTTTTTGGGATCTTATCTTATTGCTTCTCCTTCTTTCCTTTATGTAGTCTTTGGAGGACCTAGACTCTCCGGAGCCCGATGCTGCTTTTGAGACTCCTCTAATTACGGGCACCCTGGTCGAAGAAGAATCGAATATCGGGGCTGTAGGGTCTCAGTTGGTCGCAACCGACCCAGCTTCATCTTCTTTTAGATTGACCGGGGCTGGAGCGACAAATATAGGTGATTTGGATATTGCTGTAGAGGACGATATGGGGCAGTGGAGGAATCATGACTCCAGAGGGAGTCGCGGTCTCCACCGCCCTCCCCTGGTAAGCTATGTCATATCCTTACCGACAAGGAGGTTCATTCGCTCTTTCTTCATATCCTTTGAGTCAAGCTGATTGTTGGTTGTTCCGGACCTACAGGACCTACCTTTCCACTGACGATGGTAGATATTAATACGGAGGAGGAGATAGCGGATGATGTCGGGACGGACCTCTTACCGAAGAAAAGAAATGGACCTTCCCTCCTTCCAATCGAAAAGAACCCTGCTGAGCCAAGTTCAGAGCCGCCTATACCAGAAGTACCAATGGTAGAGGCGGTGGTTCCTGTACCACATGCAGGGTTGATTAATGCTGCCTCTTCCCCGGAGACTGAACTCTCCACTCTGCCTAGTATTCGACTTCTTCGAGCTACAGAAGAGGAGATCGCTGCTGTGTAGGAGTCTCGTCGTTCCTAGTTTGTTTCCCTTCTGACAGGGTTGTCAAGCTCTGCTATGCCTTCTTCTCACATACCTTCAAGTTCCTTGGCTGATATTCCTTCGACACCGTCATCTTTGGAAAATCTAGACGAATCGTCGAGGGACATAGTTGAGAGCTTCTACCGTCATCTAAAATGAGGGGTTGAAACTACTTCAGTAAGAGGGACTTTATTTGCCGTGGCCAGTCACTGCGTCCAAGGCCAGTTTAACCTGCTGAAGACGCTTCCGGGTGGAGAAGGGGTGGCCGTCTTTCTGGAACACAAGCTGGCAGAGGCTAATCAATGCCTAATCTACTTGCAGAAATTACGAAAAGCCGATATGTCTGTTGCGGTAGAGCAGGAGTGTGTTTTCCTTATAAAAGCAGTAGAAAAGGTAAAGGCAGTTCAAGAGACGACCAAGTCCTCTTTAGAGATATATCTCCAGAAGTTGTCCTTAAATATGACAAGCTGAGCCGAAAAGAAGAGATTTGCTTGACTCGCGAGGAGACCACTACTCGTGCTATGACCGCAATTAACGAACAGCTCCTCCATCTCCAAACCAGGCTGACATCTCTAGGGACTGAACTCTAAGCCACTTGTCAGGAGAGAGAGAAGATCTTTAAGGAGACTGATGAGGTCATACGAACCTCTGCCGCTCTAGAAGCTGCACTGAAGAAACTAGAGGAAGACTGGCAGGCTCACGCACATCTTGAGGATGCTGAAAAGCTATCCCAGCAAGCTGAACGCCGAGTAAGATTGAGAATTGAGGCTCCACTACGTAGCTGGAAGACGTTCTCATCAAGCTATGTGTCGCTGATGAGTAGTGGGCTTTCCAACCCTTATCTTCTTCTTTTTTGGTATAGTTTCGTGAATGTAACTGACTTTTTAAGTAAGCAGGATACATTCACTCCACTCTGAGGAACTTGTACTAGAGGGTTTGATAGCATTTTGATAAAGAATATCCCCCTGGGGGGACTTTTGTGGACCTATCGCCCTTTTGTGCATTTGGAAATACAGGCAAATAGATTCGAATAATATTTTGTGGACCTACTACTCTTTGGTACACCGATGGTGTGAGTAATAGATTAGAATAAGTTTTACAGACTTATCACCCTTTTTGTGTACTGGCGACGCGAGTGCTGGTAATAAGTGGGGAGAAGACCAATATATTTACTCAAAGGTAATGAGGACGTGGTAAATATGGGTCTGAAGTAGAGCCTTCCTACTCAGAGGTAATGAGGATGTGGTAGAAGTAGGCTTAATAGGGATACATGGAATAACTCATAGGTGCTATTAACGTAAAAGTTCTATGTATTGGGCAGTTTATTTGTGATGGACGAGAAAACAACTCAGAGGTAATATGGACGTGGCTATTTTTCCCGTTGGGGAATTTTGTGGACCTATTACCCTTTTTGTGTACCGACGGTGCGAGTAATATATTAGGATAAGTTTTATGGACCTATTACCCTTCTGCGCACTGGTGGTTTGGGTAATAGATTTCGAAACAAAAACATAACAGAGGTAATATGGACGTGATATATGGTAGTCGAAACATCAAAGTAGAAGTTCAGAGGTATCAATATACATGACTTATCACTCATAGAGATGCAAATGCGAGTCCCCTCGGAGGAAAGAACGGAGTGTAAGTTTAGAGGTACCTGATGTACATAACTCGACACTCTGGGTAGTTTATTTTTTTATTTTTTTGAAAGGTGGCCTTGGGGACTACATCATCAAGAGAGGGACTATCCGTTTGTTCCACCAGGTAATTGGCGAATTCTCTGTCCTCTTCTGCTACTCCTGCGATCCTAAAGGTTGGGACACCATCTTGGGAAACTTGACCACCAGGGGTTGGACTTGTGATTGGGGGTCGGGTGACCCATGGTTCCGACTGCGCAGCTTGGATGAGAGAACCGGGCACCTCTTTATGAAAAGTTGCGACAAGGGGTGCGACTTTGCCTGGTTTACGGGTTTGGAGATAAAATATCAAGGGTTCTTCTGGCCCTGCGATTGTCTCCAGTTTGTCAGTAATGTACTTCTTGGATTCTTCATATAGACAAGCCTCCGACGAATAATAAGACTCAACTCCTTTGAAGGGATCGATGTTGGCAAATTCAGTCTTCACGAAGTCGTGCCTACTGATATACTTGAAGTACTGGTGAAGGGTGGATGGCACGATCATATAGTCATGTATCCACGGACGTCCCAGGAGGATATTGTAGGAGGTGTTGGCATCTATGACGTAACATGTAACCTTTGTCTTCAGGTCACCAATCTGGCACTTCAATCGAATCTTCCCTAGGGGATAGCTTCTTCCCGAGTTAAAACCGCTAATGGCAGTATTGGTTGCTGCTAGCCGATGCATAGGGATGCTAAGAAGTTGGAGCAAGCTTTTCGGGATGATGCTTATTGACGAGCCAGGGTCGATATACATCCGATCCACCTTGATGTCGCCTATGTATCAGTATAGTACAAGGGGCAATCATACAAATTGGACTTGATCAACATGTCCTGAGGAGTAAATATGATGTTGGACATTACTTCTGTGCTATCACCGCCCTATAGATCTTCTTGCGGGTCTTCCCCTGGAGGCTTGACCTGGGCTAAGTAGGCGTCAGCATTTTGGAGTGCTTCACTTAATGCGACACGAAGATCCTTGGGGAGCCTTAGGAGCTCGTATAACGACAACTTTGCTGACGTATTAGCCAATTGTGCTAATACGTCAAAGTTGTAAGGTCTCTTCATTCCCTAAGGTACATCATTGCGGAGTGGCCTATCAGTACAGGTTTTCTTTGTTTTGGACTTATCCGCCAGTGGAGGCTGAGATGGCCTTGGAACATCAGATGGAGGCAACGTTGTCGGCTGAGGATCTTCGACTGAACTATCCCGTACAGGCTGGACTTGTGCTCCAGACCAGGTAACAATGGCTGCAGCTTTCTCTGTCTCGACTGAAATTGTATGGCAGAATCTAGACTTCCTGCTCTTTTTCTTGCTGGTAGAAGATGACACCTCCTAGGTAACTTCGGGCACCAAGTCTGGATGCACCCACATGATATCTTCTCGCGATGTGGTAAGAGGTACCAATCCAGATGTTTGGCTCCGGACGGATGGAAGATTAGTAACCTCCATTATTGCCCGAGGGACAGGTATGACCCTGTCTGGAGTGCTTGTTGGAAGGAAGTCGTCGAACTGAATAGACACCATGTTTGCCGTGGTAACCTCTTTAAAGTCTATCGACAGAGCTTTAGAGTCGATAAGACTCTGAATGTACCGCTTCAATTGGAATCAATCATGAGTGGCATGATGGACATAGCGGTAGAAGTGACAATACTTTGGGTCCTCTATTTTTGCTGCTCGGGGCTCGCGCCTTGGTAGAGGGAGCTGGATCCTACCCCCTTACGAGAGCATATCAAAGATAGGTTTGACATGACTATCTTCAAATGAGTAATTAACCTTGGGCCACGGACCTTCCGTCTATTTTTGTTCGGGCTTCTGAGTCGCATCAGCGACCATTGCCTGTTTGCCCTTATTGTCCCGGTTGGTGGTGTCACGTCCCGATTCCGTAGAATCGATAGTCGTCCCCCGGGCGTGATGCCGTACGAACCTAAGTTGCGATCGCACAAGGCATAGTCATAAGGTTATCCGAAACACAACATCAAGTTAGAGTACACAGAGAAATTGAATGACACATTTGAAATAGAAGTAGACTTTTTCATTGATAAAACTTTATTTACATTAACTTCATTACTTTCATTGCCGCGCGGGCTACAATATGACTCGACTTACAAAATGAACGCCGATGAGATAGTCGTTCCATACATTACATCTCTTTTTACAAGCAAAAACCATTACACATTTCTAAGTGCGATTGAGGGAAGCCGAGCCGCCATTGTCTGGACGATCTGCTGCAGGGTATCCAAATGCTTTCGTTGAAGTTTGGCATGTGCGTCAAAGCGAGCTTCGAATTGGGCCTGTCGTTCCTTCGTCTGTTGATGTCGGTTCTCGGACTGGTTCCGCTGCGCCTCCATCATGCGCAGCATCCTTTCGATAGTATCGTTAAAAGGTTTGCCCCGCGAGCGACGAGAACTACTAGAGCCGCTAGAAGCGCTCTGCTCATGCTCGGCCGTGGGTTCCGTCACTTCTGCGATACGAAGGCAAACACATCAGTCATAAAATATTACGGACTTATTGTATGGAACATCTTATCTCATCGTTGCGAGGTCAAAGGATGTAAAGCCGTACTTTGATACCATTATGTCACGCCCCGATTCCGTAGAATCGATAGTCGTCCCCCGGGCGTGATGCCGTGCGAACCTAAGTTGCGATCGCACAAGGCATAGTCATAAGGTTATCCGAAATACAACATCAAATTAGAGTACGCAAAAAAATTGAATGACACATTTGAAATAGAAGTAGACTTTTTCATTGATAAAACTTTATTTATATTGACTTTATTACATTCATTGTCGCGCGGGCTACAATATGACTCGACTTACAAAATGAATGCCGATGAGATAGTCGTTCCATACATTACATCCCTTTTTACAATAAAAAACTATTACACATTTCCACATACGATCGAGGGAAGCCGAGCCGCCATTGGTCTTCTTTTGTACTGAATGCGGAGTCTTCAAAAGGAATTCAGAAACAAGCCTTTACACGGACGAGGCTTCAAAAGTGTCCACGTCGCCTTGAGATTTTAGATTGCACGCCCTTCGTGGTTCGGGGTATCTGCGTGGAGAGTGAGGATCAGTACATTACACTTTGTACTGGTGCATGGCAAGTTAAGTTCCAAGCTCTCATTTGGTTGAATGAGTTTATATGACTTAGTTCATGAATGTTTCTAACCATCCTAATGAATTTCAAGCAAGAAATGACAAGCATAATGTAATTCACGTTGGAACTTACCCACGGCGGGCCGCGTCGCGCCTTATGAGATTTACCATGTTCTTTTCTGTCAATTGTTATCATTTTTCATGCCAAGTGCAATATTACGTATGATTGGTCACTGACACCACAAGCCATCCTGGACTTATAGATTTGTTAGTCGGGGCCCTTTCAACGCAAGTAGCGAGCCCCGCTAAAAGTCCCCACCTAATCTGTGCTATCATCCAGCACAGCTATACCGTATTTGCTCCTAGGCCGAGTCGGTCCCGTGGCCCCGGGTTGTCGCTCGAGGAAGCTTTCTCCTTGTCGACAAGTTGTCTAATGACCGAGTTAAGACATTATTCAGTTATTAAGGTATAGCCTTCGTTCTCTTGAAACTTAATCATTTTATCGTGCTCGTGCCCTTGCATTCATCCTTTCTTCCGTAATAACACTATCGATTTACTTAAGAAAGGGTCGAGAAGAGAAGGGTCAGCCACTCACCTTGAGTTTACTTCTGGCGAGAGAACTTGTTGGTCGCGCTAGACGTCGCCTACACGATTACCTGAAATCGTACAAGCAACCGATTAGAACATTGCATTATTCAAGGAGTTCGATAGGAAATGTGAGTTTGAAATGCAAGCCATGAAAACCATTGAAAACATTCACGAAAACGCATTTAGAAAACAAAGCCAAAACCAACGCAAGCGGCGTAAAAAGCAGAGCAACGGAAGGTCTCTCCCGACTCAGCCGCAGAGTCAATCCTCGAGGCGTAACCCGCTGAATATGGGACTTGGTTCCGAAGAAGACATTCCATAATGAGGAATGGAACTTAATTCAACCGTTCCCCTTCGATCGACTTGGTCGATCCCGACCTATCGGTCCCGACCGAATCGATAGCGATAGTGTTCCTTTCTCGCGCACCCCGTGGACAAGTACGGGACACGATGTAGGGACGGGGCACTACAGGGGGTAGTGCCACTGTTGTTATTGCTGGGGGTGGAACCAGAATGTCTGCCTTTATCCTCTCCATCTGGGATGTGTAATCCCAACTGGCGAGTTTTTTTTTCAATTTTGCCTCTGTATTGGTAGTGCTGATGATGAAGGTCATCCAATCCCTGAACTGATCGTTACCCATCCAAAGGCTAATTGCAGGGAGCAGCTTCTTCTGGCAGATTTCAATCAAGGAGCTCTCGGGATTGCCTTGGGGCAATCTCATCGCTGTTTGGCGCAACCGTTCGATATAGTTCCTTGTTAGCTCCCTTTCTTCCTGAACGACGTCCATGAGAGACGACATCGTTACATCATGCCCCACTTCGTAAAATCTTTCAGGAACATGTGTTTAAAGCCGTTAAAGGAATGGATGCAGTTGTCGGAAAGGTTGCGGTACCAGTCGAACACGATCCCCTCTAATGCTCTGATGAATAATCGCGTGAGGATGGCGTCACGATGTGGCAAGTGGTCGATTGTGACCTCAAAGTAAGTCATGTACTGACTAGCAGAGGTCTTTCCATCATAAGAATCGATATGGAACGGCTTGTACCGTGGTGGAAAAGGCACATCTCTCCATGAGACGGGGTATGGCTGGCGTATTCTGAGGTCCCGAGAGGAGTCTCGGGCATTGAACGTTGCCCAAAGCTCCTGGACTTCCCTCCATGCCTCCTTGGCTTCATCTATAGCTGAAGGAACGGACGCTCCTAAGGGATCATCACCCAAAGGAGGGGCGGTCGTGTTGGAGTTCGCGTTGACTGCGGGTCCTAAGCTTGTTTGTCCGGGTGTCCTTGCCGGTTGGGTTGGCAAGGCAGCCTTAACTTCGTCCACAGAATTGACCAAGGATAGGAGCATGGCTTCGAGTACTTCTAGACATTGTCGATCAGAAGGCACTTCATGATCATCGTCGGCCATAAAGACTGTCCGTACGTGGGTAGAGGTGGAAGGGACCGTAGCAGGGGTGCTCTCTGTGTCATACCCCCGTACCGAGAAATCATCAAAAAATGTCGGAATGTCTTCCTCCTCAGACTCAAAAGGGGTGCTACCCCCTGTACAGGAAGCCACATTATCTTGGTGAGGGTGGTGATCCTCAGGGAAATCCAAGTCTGTTGCACAGTTCTGGGGGACCTCTACCCCCTGTATATGCTCTTGGTACACCGGGTTGTTGCATATATTAAGGGGACTGCTACCCCCAGCTTCATCATCTCTCAAGGAGGCCGAAGGTGAACCCCCACGGGTGTCGGAAGATTCTTTTGGATCGAGTGCCTAAATAGACACCATCTGTGGTTGTCGATGGAAACCCTGCAGATGAGGGTCTCTTTGCAATACTGGCTGAGATGGCCGGGCTGGAAGAGCCTATCTTCTTTCCTTCCTTGCCAGGAGGAACCTTTTGAGTTGAATTACAGGAGGTGAAAGAAAACTCCTCGTCCTCTGGAATTTGCACCTATTTCTTGAATTGTTGTCGGACAGGTGCTGGCTGCTGTAGTCGTCGAAAAACTGACTGTCGACCTTCAGGTGTTGCTGATTTGTCGCAGCAGCAGTTGATGATGACTCGGGTGCAACGACGTCCCGAGAGGGACTCATTGCATGCCAATGCTGCCACCTTGTATTTATGAGTAATCACCTCACGTAAGTCGGTAGCAAGCTGATCTACCATTGCACCAAACTTTTGGACTCGGGAATCCAGAGAGCACAGGTGCTTAGGTATCATATTTGCTCCCTGATCTGTGGCTAGTAACAACACTTGCTCTGGATCGTTGGAGGGAGACTTTAAAGATCCATCCTGTCCGTTAGCCCTGGGGGACTGGACGCGGGTGGTTCTGTACAACTTTCTGTCAGGAGCCTGTGTAACCGTTAATGGGGGCCGCTGATAGTCAGTAACTTGGACAGTTGGCTGGGCTTGATCGGCCCACACTGCCCCAGACTTTTTTAACTTAGCGCCCGAAGGCGCATAGTAAAAAGTGTCCAGATTGATAAATTCCCCATTCTCAATGGGCCGTATAGAGTCGAGCCCGCATGAGAGACGGTTGAACACCGAGCTTCTGATAGGGCCACATGAGGCATCCTGTCTGAGGTCAGGATTGGTTGCGGCATGTCCTGTCTTCCTGCGGCCAGAGCTGGCTGCCGCATAGGCCACGTTCCTGCGACAAGAGTTGGCCGCCGCATGAGTTGTCTTCCTGCGGCCAGAGTTGGCTGCCGTATGGACAGACTGCCCATCTCTCTTATGCGGCTTCTTCTTTGTCCGCATGGATTTCCCTTGTGCCCCAAAAAACTCAGCATCGTAGTATTTTCCTCTGCAGGATTTAGGGGCAGTGGGGTCCTCTGCGGTCGGAAGCAAAGCCGCAGGAGAGCTTTGGTCCCCGTCTTGTGCTGCAGAAGGAGCTTCTTCGAGAACTTGGTTGGGACAACAGTTTTGTATGCCAATGTCCTGCGAGTCCTCTTTGGGTTGGATCGCATCTGTGACGGGCTGGCGCTCCCTTCAGAGAGCAATTCTTCGAAGGCTTGTTGGTCAAAACGAACCACAAGCATCTGCTGTGTAGAGCCAAGCTTGGACGCGTCAGATTGCATCACCAACTTCTCATCGGAAGAGAAGGACGTCCCCAGCAGAGTCGCCATCGTGTTTTCCATAAAAAAATCAAAGACAGGTATTACAGAATACTGAAATTAATTGCAAACTCACTTGTACAAAGAAAAGCCTAGAAAGAAATCCTAGGAAACAATCTAAGTACAATTGTTTAGTTTTGATTCTGGGGGGTGACGGTAGAGGCTCGGGAAAGTGCTATCAACTCTGCCTTACTCCTTGGACTATCTGACGCAGTCTTTAGCCCATGAAGAAATTGCTTTTTTCTTAAAGGTTGCCAGCCTTTTTACAGGGGTGTGGCACCCTGCTATATATAGTGGTATGTGTGTTGAGCCGCATAGATGGCCTGTGACCACGTGGCTAATTAGCACGTGAAGACCCGCTCTTTAGCCGCCATCTGTCAATTTGTTGGGATTTTGTTGCAGCCAATCTGGACAGTTAGGACTTAGTCATCCTGCCACGTATCCTGTCGCAGGAATCATTTTGAGCCGCATGGATCTCTCAGTCTTCGTGTAGCACCCAGTTTCCTAAATGAGGGTAATTTTAAAATTTCGTGTTTATAATTATTTTAATAATAATATTTAATTCATGATATAATTTTTGGTGATTTTAAATTATTTTAAAATTATTTAAATCAATGACTTGTGGTTTTGACGTTTTGCTAGTGAAACCCTAGAGACTGTTTGACCTAGAGCCTAACCATGTAATTATGATATTTTAATGTCATTTTTGGCCTAAGGATATTTTTGCATTTGACCTCTTTGAATTATTTTGATATTATTTTATTATTTATGATATTGTTTTGGGGTTATTTGAGTCGGGTTCGAATTTCAACTCAATCCGACTTGAAACAGGGACCCGGGGGTAGTTTGACTCTAGTGGGACCCACACACTAGTTAGGCATGGCCCACATGATATTAATTTTAGTCCACATGATAGAAATATTTTAGTTAGAGGTTAGACTAATTATTATGGATAAGGTTAGTGTGATTAGAGACTTTAGAATGACTAATTTAGCCCCAACCAATTAGCCCTTTCCTAATACTCATAGAATAGGTTAGTGGGGGCATTTTGGACCTTACCATAATAGGACAAATAGCCCCATATGGCCAGCCACTTTGGGTGAGGATAGGCTCAAGTTCATTTCATTATTCTCATCCACACTCTCTCTCTTGTTCTTCCCCAAATTCCTAGAGAGCAATCCCTAGCAATTTCTCCACCAAATCATTCCATTTAACCACCAAATCTTCTTCTTTCCTTCTCCATTCTAGCCAAGGAGGAAGCTACCCAAGTTTGGGAGGATTCGGAGCTCGTTCGTGTCCTTTTGGAATCTCTACGTGTCGGTGTCGCTCCGGGAAGGCTTTTCTTCGACTCAATCTACCGGGAGGTATAAATCCCTTCTCTTTTTCATTTCCTCATACATATAGGTCTATTTTGAACCCATAGGAATGACCCCATGGTTGTATCTCCATTTGTGTCCATTTTGTGTCCATTTGGAGGTCATAGGAGTATCCTTTGTGTTGTGGTTGTGTCCATGTGGGAAAACCCCAAATTTGGACACACTATGTGTTGTTGTTATGTATGAATGAATTATTACATGTTTAATCTCATATTTTTGTATTGGAGATGTGTTCTATAGTGTCTCATATATATATATATATTAGTGTAGAGAGTGAGTTCTTGATATATTATATTATATACTTGTGTTCTTTTGTCTCAAACTACCCAAATCCGTCATGATTTTTATCCACGTTTTTAATTTCAGCCCTAACTTAAAAATGTCATAACTTCTAGCTCAAAGCTCGGTTTAATCTTCCATTTTTTTAAAAGAAGCGTATTGAAGTTAGCTTTCCAAAAACATGTATTAATCGGCCTAATTCTTTCTGTAACTTTCTGGAAAATTATTTGAGTGTCAGCTGTACGAAAGACAAACACGTTCTTGGTGTTTTCGCGATTTCGGGAGTTTTCGGAAACGAAAATGCGATCCGTTTAAAGTTTCGGAAAGCTAACACATAGATCTATAACAATCTTTAATCCTAGATTTTAAATCATGCTGAGATGGTACAGTATTGATTATTAGTAGGAGTTACTATTCGGTATATATATTTTGTGCACCCTTGTGTGTAATATAATATTCTATTTGATTTTAACCCATTTTAATGTATATACATTATGTAATTAAATAGAGAATACAAGCATGAGTAAATGGTTAAATAAATGATGTATGAGGTGTAAGTATCCTATCTAATGTAAGCATGTATAAGTATGGCTTGTAATGAATATGTAGGTTCCATAGTATGTAATGTATGGTGCATATAGTGGTGCAAGAGAATAATGAATGATGAATGAATGCAAACATGAATGTAATGTAATAATAGATGTAATGTATGCAATATATAAGTTAATGAGATGTAATGTTCTATGTTAACACAAATCCTATATTACCTCATGTACCCCCTTACACTATGTTGACACTATCACACTTGACACATTGTTCACTTACACTTTGACACTCTTTGATATGTATATACTATGTATGCCCATTTAACCCTCACTTGCCCCTTTTCCATGTTCACATACACACACATAGCCTCTTAAATAAGTATTTATGAATATAATTAACTTAGCTATGTATGTATATTATATATATGTTAGCATATTGTGTTGTAATATATAAGTTTATATAACCATTTGAAATGCCATGATTATAGACCTAATGTTGAATACCAATATATGCATGTGTATATATGTGTAGACATATATAGCTTAAAGTAATAGATTACCTAGTGTATATCCAATGTAAATTCTTGCCTATTTGAGTATTGAATAATTGCATGCTATATAGAGTTGGATGTATGTTGGCTTGTATAGCCTTGTATTGATGTGTGCTTGCTAGGATAGTCTTGGTTAGGCCTAGTAAGACTTACTGGGTTAGGACATGACCTAGTTTGACTAGTACAGTTGACCAGAGTTGACCAAGGGTTGACTTTGGCCTAGTTTGACCTAGATTCATGTAGAATGCATTGTAGTGATTTATATTACCCTTCTGGACATGTTGTGACTTGTGCTGTTCTAACTAGGAGCCAGACACCTTGTAACCTGTGTTGCTTTAAATAGGACTCTGTGGCTTCAGTTGGACCCCCTATACTTATCAGCTGTTCAGGTTATCAGGCGAGTACATTCTCTGATAGTTCTCTCATTTATTTGTCAATTACTGTATTTCAGTTCTAGTTAGTTGTATACGATTCTCTGTTACAACACGTGTGGATATTACTGGATTCATGTATACGACACACATTTATTTTTTGGCCTCTATTACTGGTATTATCATTTTCGGCTTCTATTACTGGAATCACCTGCTGGAATCATTTACTGGAATCATTTACTGGAATCATTTACTGGTATCATTATATTTTGGCTGGACTCATCTTGAATCATTGTGTCGGAATTCTGGATTCACTTGCTGGGAGGGGAAATACTAGAGTAAGACATGTAAACATACCCCATTACTGGAATCACCCCTACTGGAATCTACTGGAATGATAGCCATCTCTCGCCTGATCAATGAAAGGTGTGCCGGATTACCCACAGCCGTTTACATGTCGATCTCGGTATTTTAAAACACACTGTTAGAGTATAGGCTGGACTCACCCTGGAATCATTGATCACTATAACTGGAATCGTCCCTTACTAGATTCATCTTGTATTAGATTCATCTTTTACTGGACTTACATTGGAGTTACACTGGTCTACATTATTGTCTGGACTTCATATCATATTACCCTGGTTCAGCTAGTTCTATTTTTACAGACTTTATTGCTATAATTTTTCTCTTGTTTAGTTATTTACTTTTCTTGCACCTTATCTGTCTTTCTTACCATCACCTGAATATAAACTGCCATTTTTATCAATACAACTGCCTATAACTGCTTTATAGTTCTCTGTCATTTACTTGGATTTTCTAGATGAGATGTGCTCGTTCCTGTCCTGACTGGACCTGTTGATAAATTTTACAGATAGCCTGGAGGTTGCCTGCTAGCCTAGAGGAGACACCTTAGAGGTTGTTTAGATAGTTATTTCATTTGTCTGGAGTTGTATTTACTTTGTGGATTACTATATTTGAGTTTTGAGATGTATTTCTGGGTTTTTGTATCTTAGACACTTAGACTTCTATCTCCTGTATCTCTTTGGATTTTATGTTTTATCTAACCTTATCATGCTCTACCTTAAATGTGATTGAGACTGTATCTGCTTAGCATTATATTGTTAGATGATGTGACCTAGGACAGCGTTCTACCGCCGACACTGCGGCGTAGGCTGGGCGTTGTTACGTTCTCGTACCCTAACAGTGGGTGCGGGTCGTGACACATTTTTAGTGGTGGCCCTTGCAGGTCGAGTTTATGTAGTGGTATTCGAACTTGAGTACCACTACAGCCTGCAGTAGGAATATGATATATCTTGAAGGTACTCAATCACAGTTAGGAACCCTTGAGAGATTTTCGGAACGACCCTTGAGAATCTTATTTTAACTTCGATTTGAGAACTTTTTTCCCCTTGATTTGATTTATTTTTACTTACTGTTGTTAAATTTGATTTTGATAGATTATGGTTGAATTTGAGTTGTATTCATTGATTTTGATGAATGACTGTCGAATTTTGAATCTTGATGATAGCTGTTGCATCCGAGTTGTATTTTGATAGATTTTTGTTCATTTTGAATTTTAAAGTTCGTTGATAAATTTGATTTGATTTATGGGTATTCATTGTTGATTTAATTTAATTTTTTTTGACAAGATGAAATTATATGGGCTAGGTCATCTATGTTATGGAATCTAGTCTTCTATAGTCACATTAGCCAGCATGGTGAGGACATATAGTCTGACTCTGGATATATTTCTCGGGTGTGGGAATTTAAGGTTTTCGCAGCCAAGCTAGCGGCACCGCAAAAATATTAAATACCAAGATTCTAGAGGTATGTGCATAAGTCAAGGACTCTGTGATTATCGTAGCCTTGCTTACTAGTATGACGGGAATTTAGAGTACCATGATTTTGGATAGACGCATATGATTATCAGATTGTACCTTAAATATTTTCAAGCATGTTTTCTCTACTTTGATGCAGTCCTTCAAAAAGAATTATTATTTGTTTTGCTTTGTTTTGCTTCTAATTATTTAACTTAGGAGTAGCTTGTGTAACTTCTTGCTATGAGTTTCTTCTTAATACAATGAATCGATGATTTTGCTAGACTTTATCTTGGATTTGATATTTAGCTCTAGTTTCAAAATGGTTCCTTCTTTTAGGCAAATAAGCAAACAGCTTTTATCGTTATTTCCTTCTTGCTATTATTCTAGTATTGAATAATAATAATAAAACTGCCTTGATTTCGTCAATCACCTATTTTGCGATCTTGGTAGGAATCTAAATGTTGGTCTTAACGTAGAATTAATTTTTTTGGGACATGAGAATATATGAGTATATTTACATAGTGGACACTTGTCTGATACGTATGCATGCTACACTTGATTTTTCACCTATCTAAATACATATTAATATGTTATTAATGTTAAAATTTTCAAAACCTCAATATTTCTGGTTTTCTGCTTTTCCAGTTTAAATTCGTAATTTAAATATAAATTTCATGTTATTAGTTTTGTCTACATAACTGCACATGTATGATATCTGCAGAGTTTCAATTTTTAGAGAAATTGGTTAAGTTATGTTAAATTTGTAAAATCTGAGACTGTATTATGTTAATATTACACTGGTTTAAATGTTAGCTTATTTTCAGATTTTGTATGTAAATGCTGAACTAAAACTGGGTTTAACCTTTCAATACTAAGCTATAACCCTGTATAAGGACACACACACACACCCTAACTTAGTATACGCTGTCATGTAACCTAACCTTTCCTCTCTATGTTATGATCACATACTTGTATAGATATATATAGAGCTTAGGCATACATGTTATAATATATGTATATACATAACTAAATCTCTACCTCTTATAGATGTTTATGGTTAGCCATGCATGTTATGATTAAATAGGTTGTGTATTGTAGGTTGTTAACCTATATGCCATGAGTAGTGTAACAGGATAGCTCATATACAATTTTATGTATATTTCACATACACCCATACACACACAAACCACATAACATTACATAATGCTAGTTTTTTCTCTCTAACGCTCTCTCTGTATATATATATATATATATATATATATATATATATATATATATATATATATATATATATATATATATATATATATATTGTGCTTTGGATTTCAATGCAAGTGATTTTCAATTCCTTAATTTTTGAATTTGATTTTCTGTACCCTTTTTCAGATAATTGGTAGTTGCCTTTATTTTGTTTTGATAAGTACCAGTTTCATATAGGATGGTAGACCGCCTTACAGTTTTTATGGTTTGTTGTTTCTGTAACTTCTCTAGTTTAGCATCCTAAATTGCTTGTATGTTTTGATACCCTATGACCGTTTCGGTTAGCATGACTAGTATACCTAGATGAGACTTTCACTACCACCGTATGCCATGACCCTGTATGTCGTCCTTTTGATCACATGATTTGTTTTAATCTGGAACTTTGATTGTGGAGGTTTGACATAGAGGGAGTATGGACATTTTAATTTCGAGGACGAAATTTTTCTAAGGTGGGTAGAGTTGTAGCACCCAGTTTCCCAAATGAGGGTAATTTTGAAATTTCATGTTTATAATTATTTTAATAATAATATTTAATTCATGATATAATTTTTGGTGATTTTAAATTATTTTAAAATTATTTAAATCAATGACTTGTGGTTTTGACGTTTTGCTAGTGAAACCCTAGAGACTGTTTGACCTAGAGCCTAACCATGTGATTATGATATTTTAATGTCATTTTTGGCCTAAGGATATTTTTGCATTTGACCTCTTTGAATTATTTTGATATTATTTTATTATTTATGATATTGTTTTGGGGTTATTTGAGTCGGGTTCGAATTTTAACTCAATCCGACTTGAAACAGGGACCCGGGGGTAGTTTGTCTCTAGCGGGACCCACACACTAGTTAGGCATGGCCCACATGATATTAATTTTAGTCCACATGATAGAAATATTTTAGTTAGAGGTTAGACTAATTATTATGGATAAGGTTAGTGTGATTAGAGACTTTAGAATGACTAATTTAGCCCCAACCAATTAGCCCTTTCCTAATACTCATAGAATAGGTTAGTGGAGGCATTTTGGACCTTACCATAATAGGACAAATAGCCCCATATGGCCAGCCACTTTGGGAGAGGATAGGCTCAAGTTCATTTCATTATTCTCATCCACACTCTCTCTCTTGTTCTTCCCCAAATTTCTAGAGAGCAATCCCTAGCAATTTCTCCACCAAATCATTCCATTTTACCACCAAATCTTCTTCTTTCCTTCTCCATTCTAGCCAAGGAGGAAGCTACCCAAGTTTGGGAGGATTCGGAGCTCGTTCGTGTCCTTTTGGAATCTCTACGTGTCGGTGTCGCTCCGGGAAGGCTTTTCTTCGATTCAATCTACCGGGAGGTATAAATCCCTTCTCCTTTTCATTTCCTCATGCATATAGGTCTATTTTGAACCCAAAGGAATGACCCCATGGTTGTATCTCCATTTGTGTCCATTTTGTATCCATTTGGAGGTCATAGGAGTGTCCTTTGTGTTGTGGTTGTGTCCATGTGGGAAAACTCCAAATTTGGACACACTATGTGTTGTTGTTATGTATGAATGAATTATTACATGTTTAATCTCATATTTTTGTATTGGAGATGTGTTCTATAGTGTCTCATATATATATATTAGTGTAGAGAGTGAGTTCTTGATATATTATGTTATATACTTGTGTTCTTTTGTCTCAAACTACCCAAATCCGTCATGATTTTTATCCACGTTTTTAATTTCAGCCCTAACTTAGAAATGTCATAACTTCTAGCTCAAAGCTCGGTTTAATCTTCCGTTTTTTAAAAGAAGCGTATTGAAGTTAGCTTTCCAAAAACATGTATTAATCGGCCTAATTCTTTCTGTAACTTTCTGGAAAATTATTTGAGTGTCAGCTGTACGAAAGACAAACACGTTCTCGGTGTTTTCGCGATTCCGGGAGTTTTCGGAAACGAAAACGCGATCCGTTCAAAGTTTCGGAAAGCTAACACATAGATCTATAACATACTTTAATCCTAGATTTTAATTCATGCTGAGATGGTACAGTATTGATTATTAGTAGGAGTTACTATTCGGTATATGTATTTTGTGCACCCTTGTGATGTATATGCATTATGTAATTAAATAGAGAATACAAGCATGAGTAAATGGTTAAATAAATGATGTATGAGGTGTAAGTATCCTATCTAATATAAGCATGTATAAGTATGGCTTGTAATGAATATGTAGGTTCCATAGTATGTAATGTATGGTGCATATAGTGGTGCAAGAGAATAATGAATGATGAATGAATGCAAACATGAATGTAATATAATAATAGATGTAATGTATGCAATATATAAGTTAATGAGATATAATGTTCTATGTTAACACAAATCCTATATTACCTCATGTACCCCCTTACACTATGTTGACACTATCACACTTGACACATTGTTCACTTACACTTTGACACTCTTTGATATGTATACACTATGTATGCCCATTTAACCCTCACTTGCCCCTTTTTCATGTTCACATACACACACATAGCCTCTTAAATAAGTATTTATGAATATAGTTAACTTAGCTATGTATGTATATTATATATATGTTAGCATATTGTGTTGTAATATATAAGTTTATATAACCATTTGAAATGCCATGATTATAGACCTAATGTTGAATACCAATATATGCATGTGTATATATGTGTAGACATATATAGCTTAAAGTAATAGATTACCTAGTGTATATCCAATGTAAATTCTTGCCTATTTGAGTATTGAATAATTGCATGCTATATAGAGTTGGATGTATGTTGGCTTGTATAGCCTTGTATTGATGTGTGCTTGCTAGGATAGTCTTGGTTAGGCCTAGTAAGACTTACTGGGTTAGGACATGACCTAGTTTGACTAGTGCAGTTGACCAGAGCTGACCAAGGGTTGACTTTGGCCTAGTTTGACCTAGATTCATGTAGAAAGCATTGTAGTGCTTTATATTACCCTTCTGGACATGTTGTGACTTGTGCTGTTCTAACTAGGAGCCAGACACCTTGTAACCTGTGTTGCTTTAAATAGGACTCTGTGGCTTCAGTTGGACCCCCTATACTTATCAGCTGTTCAGGTTATCAGGCGAGTACATTCTCTGATAGTTCTCTCATTTATTTGTCAGTTACTGTATTTCAGTTCTAGTTAGTTGTATGCGATTCTCTGTTACAACACGTGTGGATATTACTGGATTCATGTATACGACACACATTTATTTTCTGGCCTCTATTACTAGTATCATCATTTTCGGCTTCTATTACTGGAATCACCTGCTGGAATCATTTACTGGAATCATTTACTGGAATTATTTACTGGTATCATTATATTTTGGCTGGACTCATCTTGAATCATTGTGTCGGAATTCTGGATTCACTTGCTGGGAGGGGAAATACTAGAGTAAGACATGTAAACATACCCCATTACTGGAATCATCCCTACTGGAATCTACTAGAATGATAGCCATCTCTCGCCTGATCAGTGAGAGGTGTGCCGGATTACCCACAGCCGTTTACATGTCGATCTCGGTATTTTAAAACACACTGTTAGAGTATAGGCTGGACTCACCCTGGAATCATTGATCACTATAACTGGAATCGTCCCTTACTGGATTCATCTTGTATTAGATTCATCTTGTACTGGACTTACATTGGAGTTACACTGGTCTACATTATTGTCTGGACTTCATATCATATTACCCTGGTTCAGTTAGTTCTATTTTTATAGATTTCATTGCTATGATTTTTCTCTTGTTTAGTTATTTACTTTTCTTGCACCTTATCTGTCTTTCTTACCATCACCTGAATATAAACTGCCATTTTCATCAATACAACTGCCTATAACTGCTTTATAGTTCTCTGTCATTTACTTGGATTTTCTAGATGAGATGTGCTCGTTCCTGTCCTGACTGGACCTGTTGATAAATTTTACAGATAGCCTGGAGGTTGCCTGCTAGCCTAGAGGAGACACCTTAGAGGTTGTTTAGATAGTTATTTCATTTGTCTGGAGTTGTATTTACTTTGTGGATTACTGTATTTGAGTTTTGAGATGTATTTCTGGGTTTTTGTATCTTAGACACTTAGACTTCTATCTCCCGTATCTCTTTGGATTTTATGTTTTATCTAACCTTATCATGCTCTACCTTAAATGTGATTGAGACTGTATCTGCTTAGCATTATATTGTTAGATGATGTGACCTAGGACAGCGTTCTACCGCCGACGGCGTAGGCTGGGCGTTGTTACGTTCTCGTACCGTAACAGTGGGTGCGGGTCGTGACACTTCGACCATGTGTGCCCGCATGAGACTCATGCGGCTTAAGTCGCAGACTTCCTTAGCCCAGACATAGCTTAAGGATTTAAGCCACATAGATTCTCTATTTTGGCCGCATAAAGGTCATGCGGCTTGGATCACAGTTACTCTTGGCTGCATGAAGTTCGAAGACTTTGGGGCCGCATATGTTTGAGCCGCATAAGGTTCATGCGGCTTAGGTGACACTCCTTCTGGCCGCATAAAAGCGTACGAACCCTGCTTTTGGGCGACGTCTCACGTCTTATCTTTTTGTCAAAATGTTAGAGCTGTCATTTTTGTCAGTTTTGACAGGATTTGTCAGCTTTATCAGACGAACTGATTCTCTTGGCCGCATATTTTTCTTCTTCAGCTGGTTGTCGACGGGCCGCAAATGGCATTGATTCTGTCATATGACTTTTCCTTTATGCGGACCTGTTTGGCCCAAAGTATATATGCGGAAAATTATGATCCGTATGAACCCCATATTTTTCATGCGTCTACACCACTATCATGTCATGTTACTTGTTACTTGTTACTTGGTAAGAGTGCGCCTTAACAGGCCACTATCGTGTTCTATCCTTACATTATCATGAATGAGAGAAACTTGCATAAAATAGCTAGTAACATATTCTTGAAGCCAAGAAAAAGATCTACAACTTTCATGTTGGGTGTTGGAAGAAACTCTGGCCACAAATCAGCCAAATATGGCATAAAACAGCCAAAAATAGCCAAAATAGGCACTATGCATCTATGCGGATTGACACTATGCGGCCAGACACTATGCATCTATGCGGACTGGTACTATGCGGCCATGCACTATGCAGCTATGCAGACTGGCACTATGCGGCCAGGTACTATGCATTTATGCTGACTAGCACTGTGCAGCTAGGCACTATTTATCGTCCCTGCCAGAACAAGGTCAGATGAACATAGAAGATGTCCAAATCTTATTTTGGCCATAACTTCCTCAAAACAAGTCGAAATCTAAATTTTTAAAGGTCCATTTTGGGTAAAATTGAATTCTCTACAACATAGAATAATCAAAACTTGAAAATAATGAAGTTTGGTAGATCAAAACCTAAGAAAACCAAAATGGCTACAAATTTAGATCTACAAAAATCCATCCATATAAACCAAAAACTCCAAGTTCTAAAGATGCTTAGAATCATGTAGAGAAGAAGATAGAACAATAAAATAGAAGATCCATCATGAAGCAAGTTACACTTGCCTAAGCTCTTTGTAGAAGCATGGAAAAGAATAAAAAAGGATCCATGCGGCCAGAGAGTCCCATGCGGCTCAAAGAGTTCATACGGCTCAAGGATCCATACGGATCAAGGATCTATGCTGCTCAAAAAAGTCCTATGCGGCTCAAAGAGGAGCCACGAGGCATACAAGAAGCTCTCTCGTTTGTCCTTTACTGCATTAAATGCCTTGACGGCTGACAGCTCTGACAAGGTGACAGTTCTGACACAAAGATATCATTATGACTCCCTCATAATGACAGACTCCTTGGGAAGCGAAGAAAATCTCTGACACGATCCTCCGAGGTTCAAAAACTGTCATGCGGCCTTGACACGCGGACAGTCGTATGCGGCCCAAGCGGAGACTCCCCCATGCGGCCCAAGCGGAGGCTCCCCTATGCGGCTCACGAAGATTAGCCCCATGCGGCTCACGAAGACTAGCCCCATGCGGCTTACGAAGACTAGCTCCATGCGGCTCACGAAGACCATCCCCATGCGGCTCACGAGGACTATCTCTATGCGATTCACTCATGCGGTCATCCACACTAATGCGGCTCAATTCATTATCATGCGGTCCAAATAGTCAAGGGGCCACTCTCAGGCAGCCTTGACACGTGGCCAGCCTTATGCGGCCCAATGAGGAATAACTTTCCTGCGGCTCAGATTTCTGCTGTGGCTTGCGGTTACGACACGTGGTATAATAGCAGGGCACGTGGCATCAGATTGATCGAAATCCCTCAACAAATCCTAATAAAATATTGGGTCAAATCAGATTATTGGCAAACAAGCAAATTAATGACACGTGTCGAGAAATCCGAGGTTGGCATGACAAATCAGGAGGATTTATGTCAATCAGCATTAATTACCCACAAAAGATTTGATGCAATCACATTTATTGCTCAAATCTCGATGAACGGCCCAGATCCAATGATCCTTAGCCACCGACTTTCAAGAATGGGCAATCATTGTAAACCCTAATGAGGCCCCCCACTCTTATAAATAGCAGGGTGCCATTCCCTTGCGAAAATAGACAGATACATACGAAGAGATACATACACAGACGGAGACAGAGAGAGATATATAGAGGGAGACATAGAGAGCCAGAGAAAGAGCCTGAAAAGAGAGCATTTCTTCATCAACGCCCAGCAGTTCTTCTACAGAGCCAAGGCTGCATCCGATCGTCCAAGGAGTAAGGCAGAGCTGCCGTCGCTTTCCCGAGCCTCTACCGTTACCCCCCAGAATCTAAAATAAATAATTGTACTTAGATTGCTGTACTTAGGTTTTCGTCCCTAGGCTTTCTTTGTACAAGCGAGTTTATATTGTGAAGTAAAAGTCCAGTCCTCCGATAATTGTTCTGTTCATTTATATTTCATGGCAAACACGATGGCGCCTCTGCTGGAGACAAACTTCTCCACGGCTGAGGGGTTGGTGACGCAATCGGATGTAGCCAAACTTGTCTCCACGTAACAGAAGTTGGTCGTCCGCTTCGACCAACAGACGTTTGAAGAAATGCTCTCTGAAGGAAGTGCTGGCCCGGTCCAGACGCGAACCCGTACAAAGAAAGCTCGCTGCTAGTGGAGGCCAAAATCATTTGCTCCTCCACAAGCTCTGGACGGGGTACTCTCTGTTACCCAAGACGGCGAAGGCGACTCTCATACGGCTCCACTTCGAGCCGTAGAGGACTCTGCTGTCCCCAAGTCCGGCAGAGGAAAGCACTATGATGCTGGACTTGTAGGGACAAAGAGTGATTCTATGCACCCCAAGAAGAAGCCGAACGCTCATGCGGCAAAGTCTGCCAGCCACATACAGGATGCTCATGCGGTTGAGTCGGCCAGCCGCATGAAGGAGGTCTATGCGGCCAGATCATCCAGCCGCATGAAGAAAACTAATGCAGCCGAGACGCCCAGCCGCATGAAGAAAGCCTATGCGGCTACGTCTGCCAGCCGCATGAAGATTACTGATGACAGCCGCATGACACCTACTCCACGTAGCTCTGTCTTCGACCGCCTCTCCTATGGTTCTGATCTCTTGTGCTCCCATGAAGACATATCTGACTCTCTCCAGTATCACTTAGACTCTTCCTACTATGTGCCCTTACGCACTAGAGCGAAGAAGTCTAGGACAGCACGAGCTTGGCAAGTTCGGTCCGCTGATCCGGTCTCTGACCATCCGAGCGTCCCGCATACTGTTTTGCGGGCCTCAGATGGAAAGTTGTACAGAACCGCTCGAGTCTAGCCCCCGGCGGCAAACGGACAGAGAGGTTCGCAAAAGTCTCCCGAAATCCAGGGAGCAAACATGGTCGATCCAAACCCATCTGACTTGCGTGAGGCCATCCTCCATAAACACAAGAAAAGAGAAGGTGCCTCGGGGTGCAAAGAGTCCTCCTACGGACATCACTGCACCCAAATTATCGTCAACTATTGTTGCAACAATGCGACAGTACGAGAAGACCGGCAGTCCGTCGTTCAAAGACTACAACAAACATTTTCAGAAGATGAGGCACCTCCCGTCGTCTTCTGCAACTCTACTAAGAAAATCCCTGCCGATGGGAGAGAAAAGAAGACCAATGCTCCCAGCCCGAAGATTTCAACCACCATGACTAAGAAATTGTCGTCTTAACGGGTGCCCACCACCGGAGCTTTCCAAGATACCCATTCAAAGACGAAATCTGCTACAGTAGAAGATTCGTCGTCCACACCACTTGAGGTTGCTGGGACTGGGGGTAGCACTCCTCCGAACCTCCACGATAATCCGATGTTCCAAGAAGATGAGCCGGGGGAAACGACTCTCTCATTAGATGCAGCAAACTCCGACGTCCCCGAGGACGTCCACGACCCCTACGATGAAGCAAACTCGAAAACTGGGGGTAGTATTCCTTCTGAGTCCGAACCAAAGGAAGACATTCCCACATATCCCGATGACTTCTCACTACAGGGGTATGATTCGGAGGGCGCTTCCTCCACCGCTCCGTCCATCTCTCCTCATGTAAAGACGGTGTTCATGACGGACAGCAGCCAAGGTGGTTCCAGTGATCGCTAACGCATCGACACTCTAGAGGCCATACTGCTTGCCTTGTTCAAGTCTGTGGATGAGATCAAAGCGGCCCTTCCAACTCTGCAAGGAGGGACGCCTGGCCAAATAAGTGCGGGTCCCGCAGTCAATGCGGACTCGAATTTAGCGGCACCGAACTTGGGCAACAATCCTCCTGAAGTAACGGCCCTCACCGCCGTGGATAAGGCCCAAGAAGCGAGAAGAGAGGTCCAGGAGCTCCGAGCCATGTTTCACGCTCGAGAAAACTCTCAAGACCTCAGAATACGGCAACCATACCCTGCTACATGGAGGGATGTCCCCTTCCCACCAAGATATAAGCCGTTCAATATCAATCCTTATGATGGCAAGACCTCCGCAATTCAGTACATCACTTACTTTGAGGTCACCACCGACCATCTGCCCCATGACGATGCTATCCTTACACGATTATTCATCGGGGCATTGGAAGGAGTCGCCTTCGACTGGTATCGCAATCTGTGGGACAACTACATCCACTCCTTCGCCGGCTTCAAGCGCATGTTCTTGGAGAGATTCTACGAAGTAGGGCAAGACATCACCATGTCCATCCTCATGGACGTCGTCCAATGGGAGAAAGAGCTGACAAGAAACTATATTGAGCAGTTCCGCCAACCCGCCATGAAGTTGTCCTATAGAAACCCGGATTCTTCCTTAATTGAAATTTGCCAAAAGAGATTGCTCCCAACAATCAGTCTTTGGATGGGCGAAAGTCTATTCAAGGACTGGAAGACGTTCATCATCAGTGCCACAAGTGCCGAAGAATAGTTGAAGAAGGCTCGCCAATTGGGATTGTACATCTCAGAGTGAGAGGACAAGGACAGGCATCCCAACGCCAACACCAACAATGAGGGTAGCTCCTCCAACAACCGGGACAACAAGGGCAAGCAGGCTATGGTGGCCGACACAGCACAGACACCTGAGCCAAAATCGGCAGACAAACAATGGCCGCAAATCACTACTCCTTCGAAGACGGCCATGTCAAGCCCATCTTGGACATGCTCATACAAGGAGACAGAATTTAGCTTCCTCCACCAAGACCAAAACCTCGGCCGACAAAGATAGAGAACCCAAAGTACTGCCATTACCACCGCTATGTCCACCATGCTACATACGACTGCTACCAGCTAAAATGGTACATCCAAAATCTCATCGATTCGAACGCTCTGGCCATCGATTTCGAAGAGGTAACCGTGGCAGCCAATATGGTATTGGTACAATTCGGTAGCTTCCCTCCGACGGAAACTCAAGACGGTGTGGTCCCCATCCCTCTGGCGACAATGGTGATTGTTAATCTTCCACCTCCCCGAGATCAGGCTGCTGGTCTAGTGCCCCTCACCACATCACGAGGGGAGGTCATGTGGGTCCATCCAGACTTGGTATCAGAAGTGACTCAGCCAACACCATCTTCCATTGGCAAGAAGAAGAGTGGAAAAGTCAGGTCCTGCCGCACAATCTCGGCAGATATCGAAGAAGCTACAGCTGTCGTCACGCGGTCTGGGGTACAGTCCCAACCCGTAGATGATAACTCAGCTGAAGATCATTAGCCCGCTACAACTGACACTCTGGGACCGGTTCAGTCTCCGACGACTGACAAGCCTAGGCCGAAGGAGACTCGCTTTGACAAATCCCTCCGAAAAGAGGCACCGTAGGGGTTGGAGAGGCCCTACAACTTCGACATCTTGGCGCAATTGGCCAACACACCGGCCAAGTTGTCATTATACGAGCTTCTGAGACTCTCAAAGGATGTTCGTGCGGCTTTGAGTGATGCACTCCAAAATTGCGACGCGTACCTGGCTCAGGTCAACCTCACGGGAGAGAACCCGCCTGCAGATCTCCAAGACAGCGCTTGTACGGGAGAAATGCCCAATATTGTCTTCACTCCGTAGGATATACTCATCAAAACCAACCTGCACGATCGCCCGCTATACTACACTGGATACATCGGCGATGTAAAGGTGGATCGGATACACATCGATCCTGGCTCTTCCATAAGCATTATCCCGAAGGGTCTGTTACATCATCTCTGCATCCCAATGCATCGCCTGACGCCTACAAGCACCGCCATCAGCGGTTTCAATTTGGGCAGGAGCTACCCAATTGGAAAGATTCGTCTGAAGTGTCAGATTGGCGATCTCCAATCAGAAGTCACCTGCTACGTCATAGATGCAGACACTTCTTACAACATCCTGTTGGGGCGCCCTTGGATACACGATTATATGATCGTGCCTTCCGCGCTGCACCAATACTTCAAGTATGTCGACAAATACGGCTTTATGAGGACAGAATTTGCTGATATCGATCCCTTCAAAGGTGTCGAAACCTACTACTCAGACTCCTGCCTGTATGAAAAGTCAAAGAGGCACCTTGGTGAAGGAGATGTGCAAACTCGTACCGAGTCAGCCACAGGATCAGAAGAGCCTCTGACGATCCACCTCCAAGCTCGCAAACCTGGCAAGTCCACACCCCTTACAGCCACTCTGCGTAAGGACACAATCAGCCTCTCGGTACAAGAAGAACAGATGATAATCCGACTGCCAAGGTCCGGCCAAGTGCCAAGATCCACAATGGAGCCATTGACAATCAGGCTGCCGAGAGTCGGCCAGCCGCAAACGGAGAAGCTCAATCCCTCCGACAAGCCAATGACGATACGCCTTCCCAAGAAGGGTCGTCACCCCGATGCAAGGTCTGGGACCTCTAGCGAACCAACCACTCCCCGCCCAGCATCGAGTACCAAACTGGGGGTCGCTAGTCTGCCGACAACCCCACGCTCGGCTCCACCAGCTGAACCTCTGACGATCAAGCTGCCCAGGTCGTCCTCTCAGTCTTCATTTATACAGGGGTAGCCGAAGAGGAACCGGAGCTAGCCAAGTATGTGGCTGCCCACACTGATGTTTCCTCCACAGATGATGTAATCTGCTAGAAAAGATACCTTACTTCATCAATAAAGGGCTATCTTTGAACTACCTCGAGCTTAATAAGCTTTTTACAATATATGCTATGGAACACGATATAGGCACTCACCTACACACACAGGTAACAAATGTGTACACCGCAATCCAGCTTACTCCAGCGGAAGACGCTTATCGCATAATCGAGGGAGGGGACCATCCAATCATCTTCGGCCGGAAGGACGATCCGCAGCCCTTTACCGTAGAAGAAGTCGACCTTGAATCAGATGTCGGGAGACTGCCTCTATATCTTTATAGCCCCCAATCCAAGTATCTCATGCTAAAACAGGGGTATGATCTGGAGACGACGCCAGGCTTGAACTACGGTATCGGACGACGATTACCTTTGAAGCCACCGGTCCCGGCTGGCAAACCACGAGACTACTATAGCAAAATTTGATGTGGATTAGGGTATGTAACACCCACGATGACCCTTGAGAGTTCAGATGAAGAATGTGACTGGCATTCATATTCAACCGGGTTACCAACTTCTGACTCGGATACCACCATCGGAGACGTATTCAGGCAAGTCCTATCAGTCAATGTGGCATTCGTCGACGCTTATGAAGAAGATGAAGACATTCATGAAATCTTCGAGCTAGAGCCGTGGGCCCAACAGTTGGATGCACAATGGGAAAAGCGGTTCGAACAGAGAGAACCTCCTACTGAAGATGAGGTCATACAAGTGGATCTCGGCAGCGAATCTTCTCCAAAACCAATCTTCGTCAGTAAAAGCCTAACAGACGAGGAGCGAGAATCGCTACTGGAACTTGTCAAAGAATATATTGATGTGTTCGCCTGGAGCTATGAAGACATGCCGGGGTTAAAACCCGATATTGCTCTTCACAAACTCAACATTCGGTCGGATGCAAAGCCAGTCAAGCAACAACAGCGACACTTCCGCCCAGGCATCATGGATGCGATCAAAGTCGAAGTCAACAAACTAATATCAAGCAACTTCATTCGTGAGGAACAACATCCGGATTGGGTGGCCAACATAGTACCAGTCCTCAAGAAGAACAGGAAGATTCGAATCTGCATCGACTTTCGCAATCTGAACGAGGCATGTCCCAAAGATGAATTCCCCCTCCCTATCACAGATATCATGATTGACAATACATGCGGCTTCGAACGTATGTCATTCATAGATGACTTTTCGGGGTACAACCAAATCAAGATGTCTCCTGACGACGAAAAGCATACATCATTCCGAACACCGATTGGCACATATTTCTACACAGTCATCCCTTTCGGTTTAAAGAATACTAGCGCCACATATCAAAGAGCCATGAGTATCATCTTCAGAGACCACTTACGCCAGACGGTGGAGTACTATGTTGATGACATCGCCGTCAAGAGTCGCTGTAAGGGAGACCATCTCCAGGATCTGAGGACGGTATTCGACCTGATGCGAGCGCACAATCTGAAAATGAACCCTACGAAGTCCTTCCTGGGAGTATCCAGCGGGAAGTTCTTGGGTTTCATCATCACCGCCCAGGGTATCCATGTAGACCCTGAGAAGACAAAGGCAATTATGGAGATGGGTCCCCCAAAAAATCTCCGTAAATTCAGAGGCCTTCAAGGGAGGCTAGCGTACATCAGGAGGTTCATTTCTAACCTCTTCGGGCGATGTCGACCATTCACCCATCTCATGAAGAAGGGCATCTCATTCATATGGGACGAAAAATATCAGCGGGCCTTCGACAGCATCAAAGAATATTTGTCGAACCCTCCAGTCCTAGTGGCCCCGGTTGCTGGAAAACCATTCCTGCTCTACGTACGAGCAATGGAACATTCCTTCGGGGCTCTGCTGGCACAAAACAACGATGCAGGCCATGAACAAGCCATATATTACCTCAGTCGAATGATGATTGGGCCAGAGCACCGATACACTGCCGTGGAAAAGGAATGCCTCGCCCTGGTGTTCGCCATTCAGAAGACGCGACACTACGTCACTGGACAAATAATACATGTCATCTCACGAGTCAACCCTCTTAGGTTCCTCATGACTAAACCAGGGGCACTCAACTCTCACCTCGCTACATAGGCAATATTGCTGTCCCCTTATCATCTGATCTTCATCCCACAAAAGGCTGTTAAAGGTCAAGCTCTGGCAGACTTTTTAGCAGTCCACCCAGGCTCGGAGTCGTCCAGAATATACAAAGAAATACCACATGAGGTCGCTAACTCGCATGCAACCTCTCACGGTGATATATGGCGAATGTTCTTCGACGGCGCCTCAAGGACCGGACCCAAGGGTAACATCTTCGTCGGAGTCGGGGTGGTGCTGGTTTCTCATTCCGGATTGGTGATCAATCACGCTTACTCTCTCACAGAACCCTGATCTAACAATGTGGCCGAGTACAACGCTCTGGTCATTGGCCTCCAACTTGCAAGAGAGCTGGGGGTAGAATATCTTGAAGCATACGGCGATTCTCAGTTAATCGTCAACCAGATCCGGGGCTCATACGAAGTCCGCCATGAAGACATGATCCCCTATCACCAAATAGCGATCAACATCATCTCGTCATTCGAGGGGTTCTTCATCGAGCATGTTCCCAGACTCTGAAATATCGAAACCGATGCCTTAGCAGGCCTGGCCGCTTCCCTAGCAGTGCCAAATCACACTCACCAATCGGTAGATATGATAGGCTATGAACTGGTCTGCCCCAAGAACAACGTTCAATTCGTGGCGAGTTATTCTGCCCAGACGATCGACGAAGTCCCAGATTGGAGGCAACCATTCATTGACTTCGTAGTCTACGACATCCTGCCCGAGAACCCAATGGAAGCTACTTCCATCAGAAGGCGTTCTCTCAGATTCTTCTATGATACAGAGACAAAATGCTGTGTCGCCGATCCTATGATGGATTATTACTTCGGTGTCTATCAAACGCAGAAGCCAAAGAAGCCGTACGCGAAGCTCATGACGGTGTCTGTGGGGCCCATCAGCCTGGCCCTAAATTGCAAGACCGTCTTCGCCGAAGGGGCTACTATTGGCCCACGATGGTAGCAGATACGATAGACTATACGAGAAAGTGCAAAGCCTGCCAAGTCCACGCAGACTTCATTCACCAGCCATCCAAATTTCTATATCCGACAGTGGCGTCCTGGCCATTCGAAGCATGGGGGATGGATATCATTGGTCTAATCACTCCGCCTTCCTCCCGAGGACATCGCTTTATACTCGCAATCATAGATTACTTCTCCAAATGGGCAAAAGCTGTCCCGCTTGCAGAAGTAAAGACTTCAAACGTGATCAGCTTTCTTAAGCATCACGTCATCTATCGCTTTGGACTGCCCCGAAGGATTATCCTCGATAATGGTCCACAGTTTGCAAGCTACGCCTTCTATCGGTTCTGCGACAAGCACCGTATCCAGAATATTGCTTCAACGCCATACAATCCAGCAACAAATGGGTTGGCAGAAGCGTTCAACAAAACCATCATCAAGTTACTCAAGAAGTTCGTGTCGTCCAATAAACGCGACTGAAACGAGAAGCTTGGTGAATGCTTATGGGCGTACCGTACCACAGTCCGAACAGCCACAGAGAACACACCTTTCTCCCTGGTGTACAGGAGTGAGACAGTTCTCCTATTGGAGACTCAAACACCCTCACTCCGCGTCGCCCTCACTTATCAATTGACGACGGATGATAACTACCGACGCCGACTATAAGAGTTAGAGGCCTTAGATGAAAAGCGCCTCCTGGCTCAGCAAAGAATCGAGCTATACCAAGCACGCATCTCTGGAGCCTTCAACAAGAAGGTTAAAATTATAACATTCCAAGTGGACAATCTCGTTCTAGCAGTCCGGAGGCCCATGGTCATGACTCACAAGACAACCGACAAGTTTCAGCCAAAATGGGAAGGTCCATTCATCATTGAGGCTGTATTCTCCAACGGTGCTTATCGCCTCGCAAAACAAAATAGAGACTTGCTCATGTTGCCCGTCAACGGTAAGTTCCTAAAGAAATATTATGTCTAAACGACACATTCCAGATTACCGAGTCATGTACCCGCTGGTGCCGCTGAACTCGCTTTTACAACACTCCAGATCATCGAGTCATGTACCCGCTGGTGCCGCTGAACTCACATCCATAAATTATCGAGTCATGTACCCGCTGGTTCCGCTGAACTTACATCCACAACATCCCAGATTATCGAGTCATGTACCCGCTGGTGCTGCTGAACTCACATCCATAACATTCAAGATCATCGAGTCATGTACCCGCTGGTGCCGTTGAACTCACATCCCCAAATTATCGAGTCATGTACCCGCTGGTGTTGCCGAACTCATATTTCCGAGTCATGTACCCGCAGGTGCCTCTGAACTCACATTCCGGTCACTCTTTCAGATAGTAAGTCATGTATAATCATACCTCTGAACTTTCGTCCTGGAAGAGATCCTCCCTCATGATCCACTACCCACACTCCCAGTGCACAAAAAGGGTAACCGATCCACAAATTTCCAAAACGGCCATGTCCTCGTTACCTCTGAGTCGTTTCACTTCCGCCAAAAACAAATCACCCCTTTACATAGAACTTCCATGTCCTCATTACCTCTGAGTCGTTCTATGTACCCTCCTTTATTGAGCCCACTCCTGTCATGTCCTCATTACCTCTGAATAGGAAGGCTCCGTCGAAGAAACCTTCATGATTGCCATGTCCTCATTACCTCTGAGTAAGTATGATGATTCCCTTTCGACTTATTATCTGTACCCATAATCGGAGTACGCCAAGGATAATAAGTCCACAAATATTCTTCGCTGAGTCCACTCCACTCCTGCCATGTCCTCATTACCTCTGAGCAGGAAGACTCCACGGTAAAACCTCCGTACTTACCATGTCCTCATTACCACTGAGTAAGTATGTTGGTTCTCTCTCGTCTTATTATCCGTACCCTAAACCAGGGTACGCCAAGGGTAATAGGTCCACAAAATGTCCTCTGTTGACCATAAATGTCCTCTGTTGACCACAAATGTCCTCTGTTGACCACAAATATCCTCCGTTGAGTCCACTCCTGCCATGTCCTCATTACCTCTGAGTAGGAAGAATCCATGGAAAAACCCTCATACTTGCCATGTCCTCATTACCTCTGAGTAAGTATGTTGGTTCCCCTTCATCCTATTATCCGTATCCTAAGTCTGGGTACGCCAAGGATAATTGGCCCACAAATGTCCTTTGCTAAGTCTCTTAGTACAGGCCCACTATTCCTCATCATGCCCCGGGAGCCCAGCTGCTCTATGGCATTCTATCTTTCGATACTTGGAACGCCCACGACAACATGACCATGGAACCGTTCTAAGTATCCCCAGTCAAACTTGTTACCCGTACCAAAAACCAAAGTATGCCAGGGGTAACAGGTCCACAAACAAGTCCCCCATGCGGGGCACACATCACCACAATATCATAGGCGCAACAAGCAATACAAATGAAGGGTAGAATGGAAAATACTCTTTATTTGAAAAATGAAAAAGCATTACATATGGTGGGGACCGTGTCCCTCTCAAAGAGAAAAGAAAAGGAAAACAGAAACAAGAAAAGGTCGGCTATAGTTCGACATTACACAACTCGAAAAGGCGGTTTCTCACCAAGGTAGTCCCTCCCTCAAGCCGCTGCCTAGCTCGACGCTCGGCCTCTCGGGACAACTGCTCCGCATCATTCAAGTACACATATTTCTGCCAATCAATTTCTATCTTCTTCAAAGCAAGTTCTAGGTTGGCAGAAGCTCTACTAAATTTATCAGCCTCCTGAATAGCAGCCTCTTTCTCAGTACGAGCAGATTTGAGCTCGGACTCCAGGAAAGCCAGCTTTCTCTGAAGCTCGAGAATCTGCTCCCGAGTGTCAGTTACCCTACGGGAGGCAGTCGCTTCCCGAGTCGCGCAATCTTAAGTGCGACGGCTCCATTGATCGTACAACTCAGTCAGGTCCCGGCGATCCTTCAATATAGCTGGCTTGAGCGATTCCCGAGCAATCCTTACCTTCTCTACCGTAGTTGTAAGGAAAGTACGCTCTTGATCTATTGCCACTGATAGATCAGTTTATCGTAGTACGTGAAACTGGGCCACAAGACGATCGGCCTCTAACAGCTTAGGCTCCAGAAGCACCGCTAGTCCCGTCCCACCGGGAAGTGTTCTAAGGATATTAATTTGGCCACCGGCCCATTGACGGGCCATAGAAAAGGGAGTCCCCCTCTCTACAACTGCCTCAATCCCCCTCTTCAGGTGGCGGTGGAAACTGTCGACCACATCCTGGGACACTTCATCCAAAACTTTTATAGAGGACGACGTCAAAGGGAGTGTGGCAGGTAGTACCGAAGGAGTAGCCTCAGAACTTGCTGTCCCTGCCACCAGGGAAATGAATTCTGTGTGGAAAGATGCATAAATGGCAGCTAGCTCCTCTTCTGCCGCCCGAAGAGCCAGGATACTTTGCAGGGTGGAAAGGTTAACTCCCGACACCCTATTTGTAGAGGAGGGCACGGAAAGCGTCGTCCCTTGCCCCAGCTGTGCTATCACCAGGGCTCCAGAACATGACCCAGCTGAAGGCCCCTCAGTATAGGTTGAAAAAGATGGAGGCACACGTGCTTCCATCAGATCCCCTCCAGTAGAATTCGCCCCAGCAATGTCTGTCACTGGCAATAAAGGGGTAGGACCTGCACGTCCAAAGCAATCATTAATCCACGAAGGACAGGATGATAGAGCAAATAGGCCTCCTTACAAGTTAAGAAGCTGGTTTATTTTACCACGGGAAGAGCACGGAGGCTGCAGCTCGTCCACAGCTGGCATGGTCTCCCCACCCGCAGCTTCCAACTCAAATTCAACTTGTTTCTCTGCCCCAGCCACCCCTGAAGGGGATCCAGCCAGGTCAGTGTCATCCTGTTAAAATTTAGCTGTCTCAGGGACAGGTGCAGTAGAGCCCCCATCCCCATGGGTTGAGGGCTCAGCAAGGTGAGACTTCTCGGCCACCTCCGGAAGAGCTCCAGCGGAAGTGATGGCGGTGCACATATCATTGATCAAAGAGGATAAAGCCGAATCGACCTCAGTAGTCTAGTCCCGAGAAGTAGACGCCCCGGATGCCTACAAGGAATAAAAGAAAAAAAATGAAATAATTAGGCCATAACGTAGAAAAAGAAGGAAAAGGCAATTGAAATTCCAATCACCTCAAAAATAGCGTCAACATCAATAAACAGCCTGCGACGTCTTACCGCAGCCCGCTATATAGAATAGGTCCTGCCATCGTCAGTAGACAGATGCCTGTCTCGTTGGCACGAAGCACCAGGCAAAACAGGTGGATGATCCTCCACCTCTTCGTCCGACACATTAGGAGGCTGGTCCCCCACCTCCTCGTCCGAAGAACGCGACGAGTCATCGGCGGCCTGCTCGTCATCCTCTTCGTCTGTCGCAGTAGACTCCGAGTCTGGCACTGGAACCCTATTCGCCCCTCTCTTTCTCTTTCTGGAACCCTCGGGCTTTTCTGCCAAGCCGGTCCCGACAATAAAGCTGGTGTTCATGTCAAAGTTCACGAAAGATTTGCTCGCCGCAACATGATAAAGAGCCGCCATGTAAAGAATATCCCCTTGTGTATTAGCGTCAGGGACTGGGAAGCTAGCCCGGGTATGAACAACATTGTAATAATGCCACGGTAGGATGCCGTCAAGGACACTGCCCTCGAAGCCCAGGCAAGCACTGGGGCAGTCAAGGAACAGCTGACTATACCCGAATGACGAGAAAACCTGCTAGGCAAATAAGGCTCCAAGTATACGTTATTTCGGTAACGATATACTAGGTGCGCGGGGCGAATGTTGCACAGCCATAGAAGCATCTTAGATAAGAGCTAGGGAGGTTCAATACCATCAACGTGTATCCCCCTCACTTCTCTAGGGGTAAACTGAGGAAGAGACACAAAGAAGTCGGGCCCGTCAACTCTCGCCAACGCCCTCCGACAAGCCGGTATGGTGTTATACTTCCAAGATTGATGGCGGTATCGAAAAAGGAAGGCGTCATCCGCAGTAACATCCTCATCTATTCCGGGCCTCATCAATGATCGATAATGCATCAAAAACCATCCCATGAGATAGTGGTATGGTAGTTCTACCCGCTCAAAGTCCAGCGTCGTCTCGTGAGCGATGACTTTAGACAAAAAGGCACGGAGGCCGTGGTGTATGCTACACACCATAGTCAGAAGAAGGGCCAGTCTTACTTTGAAGACCAGCTTCACAGCCGGAAGAATGAAGTGGCGGCTGATCCTTTCAGTAGAACCTGCCCCTCCCGAGACTACGCAATTCCGTAGCCATACCATCAAGAACCCGGCCAAGATTGCCTTCTCAGACATCTGCCGGGTACCGTAGTGGAAATAACTGAAGGAGTCAGTGCGACTCCCAAATCTATCGCGGGTGGACCTCGACCTTTTGGCATTCAACATCAGGCCCTTTACCTCCGCCTGGGTTTGGGGACCTCTAGAAGAAACCCGGCCGGAAGGACATAATTTGAAAAGATACGCGACCCAGGCCGTAGTATGGGGGCGTTCCCTTCTGAACTATTATTCTTCTTGATAGCAGTCTGGTGACAGATGCTATGGAGGCACAGCAGCTCCCGGTACACAGCAACGAAACCAGGAAATCATCGATCCAGATCATCGAATTCCTCATTCGTTGGGGTGTATACTTCAAATGCCTCGCCTCCCCACGACAGCTTGGAAACATCATGCATCTCATGGAGAGCAAGTCCCAACTCCCCTCCGGGCACGAAGAAAGTTCCCGTACGCCGGCTATACATCTCCGAAAGGGCCATGAACAACGGCTTGTTTGTGGGCAATCCGTAACAGGTGCCCCGGATGGCATAGTAAAGGTCAATCTCCCGAAGGAGTTCCTCGTAGTTCCTCAGGATCCACGAGGAAAGATTGGCCCATGTGGGAATGGGGTTTATCCAATTCAGCAGCGATAACCTGCCCACAGGATAAGACCCCTTGCGAGTGAGCTGATTCAGGAAGGTATCAGCTCGAGTAAAAGTAAAGTTGGGCCTAGACACGTTTATAAAAGTACCAGGAATCAGCCCCATCACACTCCGGCTGACTGACTTCCTACTTGCACATGCTGACCTAATACTCATATTATAGTGGATGTTGCCCACGAACATCCCCTGTTGGGTGGGAGTTAGGGAGCCTGCCATTCTCCTGCTCAACGGTACCATATTAAACCATGAGAGGGGAAAATGCTGTTCCATCTCGGGAACATGGATCTCCACCCCATCTACAGTAAAATCCCAGTTGTCAGAAACGTCTAGCATTCGGGAGTTCTTTCTGGATAAAGCGTCTCTAAAGAGAAAAGCTGTTTTCAGATATTCTCTGCCCAGTTTCTCCGAATTCATCATAGTGCAAAGAAAATAGAAAGGCTGGTTGTTGATGGCAGCTACCCTCTCCAAAGGCTCATTAGAGGGAAGTTGATCTGTCATATGTCGAATTAGGCCGTCGAGCCGCACACCCACGACAAACTGAGCTGAACCCACCAGAAGCTCTCCGGCCGGGTTGGTTGGGAGGTTCACTGGAAAAGGACAAAAGAAACAGGATTAAAAGATAGGTTAAAATGAAACCACTTAAAGTTTCTCAAAAAGAAGTTTCTATGAGCCTATGCGGCTCGGATCGACGAAGCCTTATGCGGCCCAAATTCAGCTGGGTTTCATGCGATATGGCTTTAATAGAGCCTATGCGGCTCGGGTCAACACAGCTTCATGCGGCCCAATTCAGTTGGGAGTTCCATGTGACACTGATTCGATAGCTTATGCGGCTCGGATTAAAACTTATACGGTTCTGTCTCGCAGAGGAGCTTATACGGTACGATTTAGCAAAATTCTATGCGGGCCAGTTTGTCTAGAATATATGCGGTTTCGCTCAAAGGAAGTCCCATGCGGTTCAAATACAGAAGCACTCCTGCGGCTCAAATCGTTCTCAATACGGCTCAAACATAGGGCATACCCTATACGGCTCGAATATTAGAGGGTCATGCGGCCCATACAACATATGCGGCTCCATCATGGTCGAGTTTGGGCGGTTCAATAAAAACGAGGGATGAAGGCTTGTACATATGTTATGCAACAGAGCCATGGGTCCTTGGGGTTCAAAGTATTCAAATCCATTTCTTACCCTTGAAAGCAGGGTGAACATCGAGGTGCACTTTGGGCACGACGGCTGACGAGGAAGCCGTTTTCTTGCTTTTTGCAGCAGCAGAGGCGACCTTAGAAGACTTGGGGGCCATATTTCGACGGTCGGAGAAGGAAAGAAAGTGGAGACTGTAAGAGTTGGGGACGAAAGAGAAAGTAAAGAAATCTCTTTTACTGAATTCGTCCCTATTTATAAACAAAAGCAGGGTATTTCGATTCTCGTGTAACACAAAAACTGACCCTTCGGTTATCGAGGCGAGCCGCCTAAAATGAAGGCCAAACTCTTGGGATCCTTCCCCGAAAAGTAGCCTTAAAACTGACAACGGATCAACAGCATTTAATACAAAAGATCTTTGCACGTGGCAGGATGACGTGGCAAAGAGCTATGCGGCCCGATAGTCCCTGCGGTTGATTGACTCAATGCAGCCAAAAATCCATGCGGCCGAGTCAACAAAGCGGCCGAGACATCCATGCGGCTGACACATCCATGCGGCCGAAGACATCATATGCGGCCAGAAGAATACATGGCCATGCTTCTTATTCAAAGTATTTCAATTTTGCAAATTGAAAACTTTGAAGGGGGTCTTGTAGAAGCATGGAAAAGAATGAAGAAGGATCCATGCGGCCAGAGAGTCCCATACGGCTCAGAGAGTTCATGCGGCTCAAGGATCCATACGGATCAAGGATCTATACGGCTCAAAAAAGTCCTATGCGGGTCAAAGAGGAGCCCCGAGGCATGCAAGAAGCTCTCTCGTTTGTCCTTTACTGCATTAAATGCCTTGATGGCTGACAGCTCTGAAAAGGTGACAGTTCTGACACAAAGATATCATTATGACTCCTTCATAATGACGGACTCCTTGGGAAGCGAAGAAAATCTCTGACACGATCCCCCGAGGTTCAGAAACTGTCATGCAGCCTTGACACATGGACAGTCGTATGCGGCCCAAGCGAAGACTCCCCCATACGGTCCAAGCGGAGGCTCCTCCATGCGGCTCACGAAGATTAGCCCTATGCGGCTCACGAAGACTAGCCCCATGCGGCTCACGAAGACTAGCTCCATGCTGCTCACGAAGACCATACCCATGCGACTCACGAGGACTATCTCCGTACGGTTCACTTATGAGGTCATCATGCGGCTCAAATCATTACCATGCGGTCCAAATAGTCAAGGGGCCACTCTCAGGCAGCCTTAACACGTGGCCAGCCTTATGCGGCCCAATGAGGAATAACTTTCCTGCGGCTTAGATTTTTGCTGTGGCTTACGGTTACGACACGTGGCATAATAGCTGGGCATGTGGCATCAGATTGATCGAAATCCCTCAACAAATCCTAATACAATATTGGGATCAAATCAGATCATTGGCAAACAAGCAAATTAATGACACGTGTCAAGAAATTCGAGGTTGGCATAACAAATTAGGAGGATTTATGTCAATCAGCATTAATTACCCACAAAAGATTTGATGCAATCACATTTATTGCTCAATCTCGATGAACGGCCGAGATCCAATGATCCTTAGCCGCCGACTTTCAAGAATGGGCAATCATTGTAAACCCTAATGAGGCCCCCCACTCTTATAAATAGCAGGGTGTCATTCTCTTGCGAAGATAGACATATACATACGGAGAGATACATACACAGACGGAGACAGAGAGAGATATACAGAGAGAGACATAGAGAGCCAGAGAGCCAGAGAAAGAGCCTGAAGAGAGAGCATTTCTTCATCAACGCCCAGCAGTTCTTCTACAGAGCCAAGGCTGCACCCGATCGTCCAAGGAGTAAGGCAGAGCTGCCGTCTCTTTCCGGAGCCTCTACTGTCACCCTCCAGAATCTAAAATAAACAATTGTACTTAGATTGCTGTACCTAGGTTTTCGTCCCTAGGCTTTCTTTGTACAAGCGAGTTTGTATTGTGAAGTAAAAGTCCAGTCCTCTGATAATTGCTCTGTTTTTTTATATTTCATGGCAAATACTCTCTAGGTTGGTGGGAGAGTAATAAAGGAAAAAGAAGAAGAAGTAATGAATGAAGAGAGAAAAATAAGGGGTGGTTGGGCTTTAAAGGGGGTAGGTTTTCTCATAATGAACCAAGCACAATCAAACCAAGCCAAACCAAAATAAACCAAGCCAAGTCATGACCAACCAAGACTAGGCTAGCAAGTCAAGTCCAACTATGGGTCACCTGACAAACGTCAGAGATCTCGTATACACATACGAAAATACGTATAATGGGAAACGAGAGTGACAACTCTACCCTCCTTAAAAGAATTTCGTCCTGGGAATTTAATCAAGAGGCTGGAGATGTCGGGACATGCTATATTAATCATAAGCAAGCCACGACTAGCAATTAATCAAGCAATCATTCATGCAAGCAAGGAATTAAAAGTATAAGGCATAAGGAAGATATTATACCTTATGAATCAAACATGTGTGGATATCGTGAGCGGATATCATCCTCACGCTTCCACGTTGACTCATCTAAAATGTGGTTATCCTAAGCAACACGGACTAAACTAATAATCTTCTTCTTGAGTACCTTCTCTCTTCGATCCAATATGGATACGGGCCTTTCCTCAAACGAAAGGTTGGTACCAACAACTAATTCCGAAAGATCAAGAATATAGCTCGGATCCAGGAAATACCTTCGTAATTGGGATCCATGAAACACGTCATGTACCTCATGTAACGATGGCGGAAGAGCGAGACGGCAGGACACATCACCTACTCACTCGAGAATGTCAAACGGCCCTATATACCTTGGACTAAGTTTTCTCCGTACGCCTAATCGAATAATGCCACGGGTAGACGAGATCCTAAGGAACACGTGGTCGCCGACTGAAAGCTCAAGGGAACGCCGATGAGAATTGACCCAATGGTGCTGGCGATCTTGGGCACCCACCCCCTAAAAAGAGGGGTTCCACCGTCAACCTAAGTTCACTCTTTTTGGTATCCCAACTCAAAAGTTATCGTGTACTTCTTGTATTTACAACAAGATCTCTATCTAAGTGTTGACATCAAATTCCTTACGGCAGAGCCCGCTCTTGATGTTGAGGAAGGGCGATTTCCTCAACTAATTCAGAAGCCCTTCTTCCGGGAAAAGAAGAAAAATCGTAGCTGTGACGCTTCTTGTTGAGTACATAATTATTTTCGAAGATGATCTCTGACTTGTCTGACCACCTCGATTGTCTGCATAACCATCTTTAGACCAAGCATCTGCCTCTCACTTATATCATCCTAGGCTAACAGGGATCTGTACTTCCTGCTATACAGTGCTTTAAAGGGTGCCATCTGGATATTGGCCTAGAAACTGTTGTTATAGGAGAACTCCACTAGGTGCAGGTGATCTTTCTACGAACCATCGAAGTCCAGCGTACAAGATCGTAATATATCTTCAAGAATCTGAATCGTGTATTTCGACTGACCATCTGTCTGCGGATGATATGCTGAACTGAACTTGAGACGAGTCCCCAAACTCTCTTGAAGACTCCACCAAAAGTGTGATGTGAATCTTGAATCTCTGTCTGATAACTAACTGGCACTCTATACAATCTGACAATCTGCCAGAGGTACATCTCTGCTAGCTGATCCGTCGACTGACCAATTCTGAAGGAGAGAAAATGAGCTACCTTCGTGAGACGATCAACTATAACCCATATAGCATCTCTCCCAGCTGGAGATTTAGGTAACCCAGTTACAAAATCCATGGTAATGTGCTCCCATTTTTATTCGGGGATCGGTAAAGGTTGAAGAAGTCTAGCTGGTCTCTAATGTTCAGTCTTAACTTGTTGGCAAACTAAATATCGGGAGACAAATTGGGCTATCTCCTTCTTTATGCCATTCCACCAGAAATGCTGACAGATGCCTTGGTACATTTTCGTGCCACCGAAATGAATTGAATACTGAGAACTATAAGCCTCTGCCATGATCTCATGTCTGATATCACCACTGGGTACACAAAGACGCCTCCCATGTCGGAGTGTACCATCCTCATGAATGTATAACTCTGGTCTCCGTTCTGCTATACATTCTGCTCTAAGTCGCTGAAGCTTAGAATCTGCTGATTGTGCCATCTTGTTCCTCTCAACTATAATGGACTAAACTTGCATGATGGCCATCAATGCCACATTGGTAGGGAGAACTATCTCTATCCCCATCTTTTGAAGTTCTGCTAATAACTCTGGTTGCGCTGTTAGGAAATAAACTCCAGCTCTTCTGTTCAACGCATCCACTACTACGTTAGCCTTTCCAGGATGATACTACATGTTGATGTCATAATCCACAAGTAGCTCTAGCCATCTCCTCTGACGCATATTAAGATCCTTTTGAGTAAACACATACTTAAGACTCTGGTGGTTGGTAAAAATCTCCACCCGATCTCTATACAAATAATGCCTCCACAACTTAAGTACAAAAACCATCGCTGCTAATGTAGCACCCAGTTTCTAAAATAAGGGTAATTTTGAAATTTTGTAATTGTAATCATTTAATAATGATATTTAAACCATGTTATGATTTTTGGTATTTTTAGTTAATTTAAAACTATTTAAAACCATGACTTGTGATTTGATGATTGACTAGTGTAACCCTAAAGTTTGGCTAAGCCTAGAGACTAACCATGACCAAGGGAGCCTAGTCATATGATTAGGATGACTAATTATAACTTTTTAGCCTAAGGGTATTTTGGTCATTTTGACAATTTTGTGAAATTGTAAATTATGTAAATTAAATATTGTGCTAATCTATTAGTTAAGCCTTAATCTAGAAACTTAGCCTAATCTAGATTAGCCTTGATTGATTAGGTTAACCTAGTCATGACATGATTATCAATATCTAGAAATTTTATAGGTAAAATATTTAACTCATAGGATATTTGTAATAAAGGTAGCCTATGACAAGTTGAACCAATAGGAAGGCCTAGAATTGGGTAGACAACTCCTAGCCACTCATCTAGACCTAAAACCTAACCCTAATCCATCTAATGGCAGCCACAATTGATCCCTCCTTCATATAAAACATCTTTACTAAAAATCTTGCCTCTTTTTACAACTCTTTAGAACCCTAATACTTCCTCCCCAAATTTCCTTCCCTAAATATCCAAATCAAGCCCAAATTGGTTCTAATCAATTGCAACATCACCCTATACCATAGTGGAGGCTAGTAGGGGCTTGCTATCTAGGGTTTGAAGTGCTTTGGTGAATTGGAGTTCAAGGAGAAACCTCATCCTTGTCCTTTTCATTGAGATTCAATCTCAATAGGTAAATCCCATGAAACCCTTGTAAAATTGTATTTTATTTTCATAGATGCATGCATATAGGTATACCCTAGCTGTAGGAATAGTTTGGTGCTAGGTAGTGTCCATTTTGTGTCCGTATCAGACACGTATCAGCGATTTCAAGAAGGTGTTCGATGTAATGTCTATGAGAATTAAATAGTATAAATTTTAGAAACTAAATGAATAAAAAATTAGGTATTTATATGTACATCAATAATCCAGGTGACTGAGTCAAAGATCTAGTATCTTTTGTGTCCAAAATGGACACGCACACACGCGTGCAGACACGGTAGCAGTGCCCTGCTGCCACGCGTGTCGTGCTCTCTGCATAGACCTTGTTAACCCACCAAAATTGGTGTGGAGGTCGGGGCAGTGACTAAAAAGTCACTCCCAAAGTTTCACGACTCCTCGTGTCGTATCGGACACAAAAATTGACTCGCACTGGTCGATGCCTGTCGTGCACGTACGTGTAAACCACACACGTACCCCTATACCCCCTCTAGTACTGTACACGTGCACATTGTGTCTCGTGCACTGTGTTGAGTCCATTTCGACTCGACATGGCCGCACGAGGTCACTGCTTCACTGATTTCTAATACTTAGTAATTAACATATTTTGACACATTGTGTCCTATTTTCATGGACACGTTCGACTCCCCTAGACACGTGGGACATGTCCCCATATATGAACACTTGATTCACTATTTCATTTCGAAGGTTTATGTTGCTTTGGGCCTTCGGAGTTCATATTTACATGAACTGTGCAATGTTCCAGTTTTAGGAATAATTCTAAATTGGATTTGAAATAGGTTTTCTGGGAATTCAAATTACAGTACAATGATCATAAACATATTGATATATGGTTAGTTAACTGTGGTTTGAGTTCATTTTGAACATTTAAAATGAGCAGTTACTCGAACCTGAGATGGTTCAGTATTTTCAAAACTGAGATTCGGTTGGTTTGATATGTTATTCCTGAGAATAGGTTAGGCTATACATGATGTAGATTTTAAACTGATGTTTGACTAAATCTGAGACTTAGATTGTATTCCTAAAACTGATAATTGATATTAGTTATCAGGATTATTCATTTATGTATGTGGGTTGAACTGTTAGACTAAGGGATGTTTCGAATGGGATGTTTTTGAATGGGTCTTGAACTATTAGAGTAGACTGTGACTTAACACTCATCTTGCCATGTAATTCCTGAGATACATTGAATTCCTGAGATGCATTTCACTGATTCCATGTTACACTATCTCCTATCACATACCCTTCCTGTCAGTATCACGCACATACTGATATTTCACTAAACCTGAGAACAGTTCATTTATACACACACACACACACATTCCTTAACTTGTTTTTTCTGTCACATACACTCACACACACAAGTAAATGCATACACTACATTCACATAACTATTCCTGAGACACTTGAAACCTGAAATTATTGTATAACAGATAACTGAATTACGGATAATATAAAATTGGGTTTTCATTTGAATGATACTGAGTTTTCACACATTTCAGTCTCTTCCTTCCCTCTTTTAAATATATATATATATGTACCTATATATACATGAATGTAATACTATGTAACCACATATGTAATATAGGTATCCCATGTATGTTAAACTAAATGCTAGATATGCAGGAATATGTACTTAAGGTTGCATTCATATATGTTATGAATATATTGTAATGAATATATGCATATAGGCAATGTAATGCACTATCAAATGCATTGGTATATATAATGTATGCATGTTGTGTGCCTTAATGCCATGTAATGTAATATAGAACGATATACAATGTATGCTCAATGATAAGGTAGTACCCAATGTATGCCTCTATATGCATGAATGTATATATTTATATATTGGATCTATTTGGTATATAGCCTAGTGTTAGAGTGACCTGTGGGTGGTTGTTTAGACTTGACTTGACTGGCCTAGACCTAGTTTGACCTAGAAATCATGTAGATTGCATCATAGACTTTATTACCTTATTTTTGACATATTATAACCCATATTGCTTAGTTTAAGACATTGTGACTCCGGTGCAGACATTTGATATTACACTACTCTTTTCAGAGTGACAGGCGAGTACATTCTCTGATCATTTCATACTTGTTAGGATTTATATTCTTGCTCTAGATTACTTTACATGATGCTGTCACGTTGTTATCACGGATTGGTACTATATGGATCTTGTTATGCGATGTTATCTCCCTCGGGGTACATCAGATACAGTTTTTATGTGCTTTTCACGAACATCTTGTATTTCATGTACACCACTTTTATGTATACTCTTGTGCAATCTTGTACTCTCATAATCACGTGAGCAAACATGATAAAAACCTCTTGTACAAAGTAACGTAACTTGGCTGGATCCTTATGTATTGATTGAGGAGGGTGAGTAGGAATGGTTATGTGATCAAATCCCATCTTGTGCAATCTTGTGCGCATCTATTGTACACTCACGTATGACGGAGCTACCTTTTGTTATTGTATGACCTAAGCCATTTACATAACCATATTGTGCTCTAAATCACTAGTATTGCAGTTTTACTTATCCTATATATATATATTTCAGTTATAAATTCTCTCTCGTTTTCATATACATTTTCTTATAGTTTATGTATCTTACTCTTTGCATGCTTTACATTTTCCAACATGATATGAACTGCGTGAGATGTATTGTGCTCGCTCCTGTCCTGACTGGACCTGATGAAAATATTACAGATGATGATTGTGACTGCCCTACCTTTTATGGGGCACATGAGGGTGACCTTCAGGAGCCTGAGGAGCATCTAACTCAGTAGAGGGTACCTAGTCTAGACTAGTATTTTACAGTTTTTAGTTTGTATCAGATTGTTTCGATTGTTAGTTGAGACTTAGTTATATTTCAGGACTTGTTTTTATTTGTGTTGAACATCTACTTTGTGTGGTGTGATAACTCTATTTATATTCAGTTCATTCTTTATCTGATTCCATATCGTGCTCTATCTTCCCTAGACTTGTGATTGAGATATAGAGTTGAGATGTTATATTATACCTCCGTACGGAGATGATATGTTTATATCATATTGTTGTTAGATGTTAGATGTTATAGACGAACTATACAGCGTTCTACCGCCGATACTGCGGCGTAGGCTGGACGTACCTACGTTCTCGTGCCCTTCCTCAGGGTGCGGGGGAGTAGAATTGGTTATGTACTCAAATCCTATTGTACAATATTGTATAACTATTGTATATGTCTATTGTACACCCACGTACAATGGAGTTACCATTACATTTTCCTAGCCCGTTTATATAACCAGATTGTACTCTAAATCACATATTTCTTACAGTTCTTACTTATCATATTTAGATATTTTCTGTTATTAAATCTCTACTGTTTTCTATACATTATTCTTTCAGCATTTCATGTACTTTACTCTATTGCATGCTTTATATTTCCTAACTCGATATGAACTGCGTGAGATGTTTTGTGCTCGCTCCCGTCCTGACTGGACCTGTTGATAAATTTTACAGATAGCCTGGAGGTGCCTGCTAGCCTAGAGGAGACACATTAGAGGTTGTTTAGGTAGTTATTTCATTTTGTCTGGAGTTGTATTTTACTTTGTGGAATACTGTATTGAGTTTTGAGATGTATTTATGGGTTTATGTATCATAGACACTTAGACTTCTATCTCCTGTATCTCTTTTGGATTTCATGTTTTATCTATCTTTATTATGCTCTACCTTAGATGTGATTGAGACTGTATCTGCTATGTCACCCCCATTCGGGGAGTATAAACTGTTTAGTCTTATACTGTTATATGCATTGAGACCTAGGACAGCGTTCTACCGCCGACACTGCGGCGTAGGCTGGGCGTTGTTACGTGCTCATACCCTCACGGTGGGTGCGGGTCGTGACACGTTTTTAGTGGTGGCCCATGCAGGTCGAGTTTATGTAGTGGTATTCGAACTAGAGTACCACTACAGCCTGCACTAGGAATAGGATATATTTTGAATATACTCAATCACAGTTAGGAACCCTTGAGAGATTCCTGGGACGACCCTTGAGAATCTTGTTTAACTCCGATTTGAAAACTCTTTTCTTTTTTTTTCTTGATTTGATTTATCTTTACTTTCTGCTATTGAATTTGATTTTGATGGATTATTATTGAATTTGAGTTTGTATTTATTGATTTTGATGAAGATTGTTGAAATTTGAATCTTGATGTTAGCTATAGCATCCGAGTTTGTAGTTATATGATTTGAAGGATTTTGTTTATTTCTGAATTTTGATGTTTGTTGATAAATTTGATTTTTTTGGTATTCATTGTTGATTTAATTTAATTTTTGGCAAGATGAAATTATATGGGCTCGGTCATCTAAGTTATGGAAATCTTGTCTTCTATAGTCACATTAGCCAGTATGGTGAGGACATATAGTCTGATTTTGGATATATTTCTCGGGTGTGGAAATTTAAGGTTTTCGCAGCCAAGTTAGCGGCATCACGAAAATGTTAAATACCATGATTCTAGAGGTATGTGCATAAGTCAAGGACTCTGTGATTATCGTAGCCTTGCTCACTAGTATGACGAGAATTTAGAGTACCATAATTTTGGATAGACGCATATGATTATCAGATTGTACCTTAAATGTTTTCGAACATATTTTTGCTACTTTTGTTTCAGTCGTTCAAAAAAAAAGAGAAGGAATTATTGTTGTTTTGTTTTGTTTTGTTTTGTTTTGTTTCTCATTGTTTACTTAGGATGTAGCTTTAGCTATTTTTATAAACCTTATGTAACTTCTTACAAAAATTTATTTCTTCTTAATACAATAAACCAATGATTTTGCTAGACCTTATTTGGATTTGGTATTATAATTCTTGTTTCAAAAAAAAATGGGTCCCTCTTTTAAATAGATAAGCAGAACAGATTCTATTATCATTCTTTTCCTGCCAATATTTTTACTACCATCATTCCTTGTCTTATATACCTGTCCTGATTATATCAATTCCCTGTCTCATATATAATTCTGTCAGCTACACCTTGAAAACTCTTGAATCTTTATATCATTTTTATCTGAGAAATGTTGAGGAAGTGATATAAATCATCTAGTTCAGAAATGATGTAATTGGTTATCATATGATGATTTTGTAGGAATCAGAGTGTTGGATGCCAAATATGAAAAATTTGAAATGGAGATGTGGTAAAGGTTTAAAATGAAATCGAGGGATAAATATTATCAATTTAGAAACAATCACAGAAAGTAGGTTATGAATAATTCATGGATGTATTTCAAAACTAATAAGGATGTTTAAGGTCAACCTAGTTTTGAGAACTTAAAAATCTTTGTTATTGATTCTTGGGAACTATTACAAGGCTATGTAGAAATTTAAAGATGGAAAGGAGAATTTAATCGAATAAAATGATTATGCGAAATTGAACTAGATATTGTAAGATGGTGACTAGAGACAGAGAGAACACAAGGATTTTACGTTATAGAAATTATTTTAGATGATTGGATGAAAATTGTAGAATTCAAAAAAAAAAATATTTGAAGGTGAACGTTGAAGAAAATATGAAGGTTGATTTATAAAAAATAAATAAATTTTGTGTGACATAGTGGTATTGGAGTTTAATGAATATGAGACTCGATTTAAACAAGTCCAAGGATTCCATAAACTGGATTTAGAGGTTTTGGATCTAATTTAAAACGAGGTGAAGGAATTTGAAATTTTGATTAAATGAATAAGTGTTGACTCCTAAAAAGAGGGGTATGTTTCGTGGAAAATGTTTTGGAACTTAAAGATTTTGTCTATGGTGATTGTGGTAAAGGTTTAGATGACTGAAGGTTATAAAATTTCGATGATAGTTATATAGAGGTTGATTTTCATATTGGAACTTGTGAGAAAAAAAAAGAATATGGTTTAGCAAATAATAAACTGATAGTATTAGAGAGGGATGATTTGCTGACTTCGTATGAAATCTTTTCCTGTTTTCTCTAAAAGGAGTTTTTCAATATCACTGAATCCTAGTTTCCTTAATCCGACCAAATCGACTTCGATTACCTTTTCTTATCATATTTATATCTTGGGTTGTACTTAATTGAATTAAATTTGATTGTGACCTGAATCTCTATCCTTGTATGCTCGATCTCAGACTTTGTTGAACATGTCCTCCATATTGCCTAAATCTTGATTTCCCCCAATTTGATCAACTTAGATCGTATCAAGACTAAATATTCTTAATACATATTGTGATTGGAAATTTTCCATGGAATTGGATTTCATTCCTTAACTTTGATTTTGATTTTTTTTTTTTTTCTGAACCCTTTAAAGATAATGGGTAGTTACTTTTCTTTATTTTTATGATAAGTATCAGTTTTCATATAGGATGGTAGACTGCCTTACAGTTTTGATGGTTTGTTGTTTTTGTAACTTTTGTTTAGCACCCTAGATTGCTTATGTGTTTTGATACCCTATGACCGTTTTGGTTTAGCATGACTAGAATACCTAGATGAGACTTTCACTACAACCGTATGCCATGACCCTGTATGTCGTCCTTTTGATGGTATGATTTATTTAAGTTCTGAGATTTGATTGTGGGGGTTTGACCTAGAAGGATTACGAACATTTTAATTTCGAGGACAAAATTTTTATAAGGTGGGTAGGATGTGAGCACCCTAAATTTTGGGTTAATTTTTTTTCATTTTATTTTAATTTTCTAATTAGGGGTAATTTTGAAATTTCGTGTTTATAATTATTTTAATAATGATATTTAATTCATGATATAATTTTTGGTGATTTTAAATCATTTTAACATTATTTAAATCAATGACTTGTGGTTTTGACGTTTTGCTAGTGAAACCCTAGAGACTGTTTGACCTAGAGCCTAACCATGTGATTATGATATTTTAATGTCATTTTTGGCCTAAGGATATTTTTGCATTTGACCTCTTTGAATTATTTTGATATTATTTTATTATTTATGATATTGTTTTGGGGTTATTTGAGTCGGGTTCGAATTTCAACTCAATCCGACTTGAAACGGGGACCCGGGGGTAGTTTGACTCTAGTGGGACCCACACACTAGTTAGGCATGGCCCACATGATATTAATTTTAGTCCACATGATAGAAATATTTTAGTTAGAGGTTAGACTAATTATTATGGATAAGGTTAGTGTGATTAGAGACTTTAGAATGACTAATTTAGCCCCAACCAATTAGCCCTTTCCTAATACTCATAGAATAGGTTAGTAGGGGCTTTTGGACTTTTCCTAATAGGACAAAACCACCTTTATGGCCAGCCACAATAAGGATAGGGTTGAGCCTCCCATTTGTCATTATCCATCTATTTTTCTCTCTCTTGTTCTTCCCCAAATTCCTAGAGAGCAATCCCTAGCAATTTCTCCACCAAATCCTTCCATTTCCCCACCAAATCTTCTTCTTTCCTTCTCCATTCTAGTCAAGGAGGAAGCTACCCAAGTTTGGGAGGATTCGGAGCTCGTTCGTGTCCTTTTGGAATCTCTACGTGTCGGTGTCGCTCCGGGAAGGTTTTTCTTCGATTCGATCTACCGGGAGGTATAAATCCCTTCTCCTTTTCATTTCCTCATACATATAGGTCTATTTTGAACCCATAAGAATGACCCCCATGGTTGTATCTCCATTTGTGTCTATTTTGTGTCCATTTGGAGGTCATAGGAGTGTCCTTTGTGTTGTGGATGTGTTCATGTACATATATAGATTTATATATATATTGTAATGAGAGTGTATCTATATTTATATATGTAATAAATGGTTCATGATGATTATATAATCAAGTTTGTGAGTGTGGTTCCGCATATTATTATTGCTATTATTGTTGTGGATAATTAGGATATATATTGTGTATTCTTTTGGCTCAAACTATCTAAATCCGTCATGATTTTTATCCACGTTTTTAATTTCAGCCCTAACTTCGAAATGTCATAACTTCTAGCTCAAAGCTCGGTTTAATCTCCCATTTTTTTAAAAGAAGCGTATTGAAGTTAGCTTTCCAAAAACATGTATTAATAGGCCTAATTCTTTCTGTAACTTTCTGGAGAATTATTTGAGTGTCAGCTGTACGAAAAACAAATGCGTTCTCGGTGTTTTCGCGATTCCGGAAACGAAAACGCGATCCGTTTAAAGTTTCGGAAAGCTAACACATAGATCTATAACATACTTTAATCATAGAGTTTAATTCATGCTGAGATGGTACAGTATTCATTATTAGTAGGAGTTACTATTCGGCATATGCATTTTGTGCACCCTTGTGTGTAATATAATGTTCTATTTGATTTTAACCTATGTTAATGTATATACATTATGTAACTAAATAGAGAATGCAAGCATGAATAAATGTTTAAATAAATGATGTATGAGGTGTAAGTATCCTATCTAATGTAAGCATGTATAAGTATGGCTTGTAATAAATATGTAGGTTCCATAGTATGTAATGTATGGTGCATATAGTAGTGCAAGAGAATAAATGAATGATGAATGAATGCAAGCATGAATGTAATGTAATAATAGATGTAATGTATGCAATATACAAGTTAATAAGATGAAATGTTCTATGTTAACACAAATCCTATATTACCTCATGTACCCCCTTACACTATGTTGACACTATCACACTTGACACATTGTTCACTTACACTTTGACACTCTTTGATATGTATACACTATGTATGCCCATTTAACCCTCACTTGCCCCTTTGCCATGTTCACATACACACACATAGCCTCTTAAATAAGTATTTATGAATATAGTTAACTTAGCTATGTATGTATATTATATATATATGTTAGCATATTGTGTTGTAATATATAAGTTTATATAACCATTTGAAATGCCATGATTATAGACCTAATGTTGAATACTAATATATGCATGTTTATATATGTGTAGACATATATAGCTTAAAGTAATAGATTACCTAGTGTATATCCAATGTGAATTCTTGCCTATTTGAGTATTGAATAATTGCATGCTATATAGAGTTGGGTGTATGTTAGCTTGTATAGCCTTGTATTGATGTGTGCTTGCTAGGATAGTCTTGGTTAGGCCTAGTAAGACTTACTGGATTAGGACATGACCTAGTTTGACCTAGTTTGACTAGTGCAGTTGACCAAGGGTTGACTTTGGCCTAGCTTGACCTAGATTCATGTAGAATGCATTGTAATGCTTTATATTACCCTTCTGGACATGTTGTGACTTGTGCTGTTCTAATTAGGAGCCAGGCACCTCTCCTCGGACAGTATATTTACTTTGGACATTCAGACATCAGGCGAGTACATTCTCTGACCGTTTCATACTTGTATGGATTTACATTCTTGCTCTAGATTACTGTACTTGATGCTGACACGACTGTTATCACGGATTGGTACTATATGGATCTTCTTTTGAGATGTTATCTTCTTGTATTCACTAAATACATATTGTGACGTGCGTTTCACTTCCATATTGTATTTATTGAATACCCATATCCTTGTATACTCATTGTGCATATTGTACTCTCATTATCACATGAGCCCCAGGGATAGCCCATTGTACACTATTGTATAACATTGTACATCTATTGTATAACATTGTACACTATTGTATAAGATAACGTAACTGGAGTAGATCCTTGTGTATTGATTGGGGAGGGAGAGTAGAATTGGTTATGTACTCAAATCCTATTGTACAACATTGTATAACTATTGTATATGTCTATTGTACACCCACGTACAATGGAGTTACCATTGCATTTTCCTAGCCCGTTTACATAACCAGATTGTACTCTAAATCACATATTCCTTACAGTTCTTACTTATCATATTTAGATATTTCCTGTTATTAAATCTCTACTGTTCTCTATACATTCTTCTTTCAGCATTTCATGTACTTTACTCTATTGCATGCTTTATATTTCCTAACTCGATATGAACTGCGTGAGATGTTTTGTGCTCACTTCCGTCCTGACTGGACCTGTTGATAAATTTTACAGATAGCCTGGAGGTGCCTGCTAGCCTAGAGGAGACACATTAGAGGTTGTTTAGGTAGTTATTTCATTTTGTCTGGAGTTGTATTTTACTTTGTGGAATACTGTATTGAGTTTTGAGATGTATTTATGGGTTTATGTATCATAGACACTTAGACTTCTATCTCCTGTATCTCTTTTGGATTTCATGTTTTATCTATCTTTATTATGCTCTCCTTAGATGTTATTGAGACTGTATCTGCTATGTCACCCCCATTCGGAGAGTATAAACTGTTTAGTCTTATACTGTTATATGCATTGAGACCTAGGACAGCGTTCTACCGCCGACACTGCGGCGTAGGCTGGGCGTTGTTACGTGCTCATACCCTCACGGTGGGTGCGGGTCGTACAGGTCGTGACACGTTTTTGTGGTGGCCCACGCAGGTCGATGTCGCAATTAGTGCGATCTCGTAATAGTGCTCGACTTGGAGTACTAATTACGAGCCTACGATTAGGACATAGGATCTAGGATATGATAGGAGTTACTTAATCACATTTTAGGAAAAACTCTGATATTTTGATTACCATGACAACTCTTCTTGTAACTGAATTTAATTGTCCTTCCTTGATTTTTCTTATCATGTGCCATATTGATCTTCTTGTTTTAAATATGTCGTCAGGATGCCACTTACTCGTGCTCAGGCAGCAGGATCTAGTATTGTTCCAGCGAGGTCCGATCCAGTAGGACTTTCGCCTTCGGCTACGGGAGTAGCAGTCGAGGGAACTACCACCTCAGTTCCTGTCCTTCAGGTAGGAGTAGCAGCGAATGTTCCAGGAGGTCTTCCACCTCCAGCTGCGGGACCGTCCATAGTCATTCCTGAGACTCTTCTACCGCCACCTCTGCTACCGACGGATGCACAACAGATGATGGCCCTTATACAGCAGATGATGCAGACCCAGATGGCCCAGGCAGAGGCACAGCAGCATCAGGCTGACGCATCCCACCGCCAGACAGAGGTTCTACGACAAAGTATGGAGAACTCCCACCAGCTGGCGATAACAGCAGTTGGGAGGGCAGTCTCGGCTACAGTTCAGGGTACGCCAGTTCAGCAGCAGTAGAGTCAGAGGAGGCATGGCACATGTCTGGATTTCAGAAAGATGAACCCGAGGGATTTTAAGGGTACCGAGGGTATCCTATATACAGACGACTGGTTGGAGGACGTCCAGAGGAGCCTGGAGTTAGCAGAGGTTCCGAGGGAACTTTGGGTGATGTCTGCGGCTAGCCAGTTCTTTGACATCGCTTTGACGTGGTTCCGGACAGACCCTCAGGTGTCAGTGAAGAGTATATCATGGGAACTTCAGGCGGCTCTTCAAGGAGAAGTTCTTCCCAAACGTGGCTCTCACAGCGTTGGAGGGCCAGTTTGTGGGTCTAGTGCAGGGGAACTCGTCAGTGGACGAGTATGCAGCAGAGTTCTTCCGCTTTAGCAGGTTCGCTTTCGATCGGATCCAGGATGAGGGACAGAAGGTTCATAAGTTCCGTAGGGGACTTATTCATATAGTGCGCACCCGCACCTCGGGTCGCCATGACGCGACGTTTGATCAGATATTGATGGATACGCAGATTGCAGAGGAGGACTTCGGCCTTAAGCCGAAGAGCGGCAATGATGCCTTAGGGGTTAGTTCTAGTACAGGGCCAGCCAAGCGCCCTCACATTCAGCAAAGGCCAGTTTAGCTGCCGTTTCAGGGCCAGGGACATGTACTGCACCAGCAGGCACCCAGGCAGCAACAGTATACTACATGTGACTTCTGTATGAGGCAAGGTCCCGGATGGGGTGACTGCAGGAAGAGGCAGGGTCTGTGTTTACTTTATGGTTCGACAGAGCATCAGTTGAGGGAGTGTCCCAAGAACTTGGCATGATTGACTCAGACATTAGCAGGAGCTAGAGCTCCGACAGGGCAGCAGACGGGACCACCGTTACAGACTCAGCAGCAGAGGTTTTCCCAGCATCAGCAACAGGCAAAGAAAGGTCAGCAGGGGCGAGCTTTCGCCATGGCAGTCGAAGATACACAGGCAGAGGGAGAGCTGATTGCAGGTTTCAATCTTTTCGATTCTATTTCCGTATTTGCCTACTTATAACTGTCTTGAAATTTGATTCTATATGTTTCTTGTAGTTGATAATTTTTGTTCAGATAGTTTATTGTGATTTATTTTCTTCTGAGATAAGTCGTATAGGCTAGGTCGCCTCGATTATGGGATCTAGAGTCTTCTATAGTCATGTTAGCTGGCATAGTAAGGACATATAGTCAGATTTTGGACGTATTTCTCGGGTATGGAAATTTAAGGTTTTTGCTACCAAGCATGCGATAATGTAAAAATTTTAAATACCATGATTCTAGAGGTATGTACCATAGTCAAGGACTCTGTGAATATCGTAGCCTTGCTCTCTAGCATGACAAAGATTTCGAGTATCATGATTTTGGACAGATGCATATGATTATCGGACTGTGTGTTGAGACTGTGATTGTTGGGGTGTTTGACCTAGAAGGAGTACGACCATTTTAAATTTCGAGGACTAATTTTTTCTAAGGAGGGTAGACTTATAGCACCCAGTTTTTAAAATAAGGGTAATTTTAAAATTTTGTAATTATAATCATTTAATAATGATATTTAAACCATGTTATGATTTTTGGTGATTTTTAGTTAATTTAAAACTATTTAAAACCACGACTTGTGATTTGATGATTGACTAGTGTAACCTTAGAGTTTGGCTAAGCCTAGAGACTAACCATGACCAAGGGAGCCTAGTCATGTGATTAGGATGACTAATTATAACTTTTTAGCCTAAGGGTATTTTGGTCATTTTGACAATTTTGTGAAATTATAAATTGTGTAAATTAAATATTGTGCTAATCTATTAGTTAAGCCTTAACCTAGAAACTTAGCCTAATCTAGATTAGCCTTGATTGATTAGGTTAACCTAGTCATGCCATGATTATCAATATCTAGATATTTTATAGGTAAGATATTTAACTCTCAGGATATTTGTAATAAAGGTAGCCTATGACAAGTTGAACCAATAGGAAGGCCTAGAATTGGGTGGACAACTCCTAGCCACTCATCTAGACCTAAAACCTAACCCTAATCCATCTAATGGCAGCCACAATTGATCCCCCCTTCCTATAAAACATCCTTACTAAAAACCTTGCCTCTTTTTGCAACTCTTTAGAACCCTAATAGTTCCTCCCCAAATTTCCTTCCCTAAATATCCAAATCAAGCCCAAATTGGTTCTAATCAATTGCAACATCACCCTCTACCATAATGGAGGCTAGTAGGGGCTTGCTAGCTAGGGTTTGAAGTGCTTTGGTGAATTGGAGTTCTAGGAGAAACCTCATCCTTGCCCTTTTCATTGAGATTCAATCTCAATAGGTAAATCCCATGAAACCCTTGTAAAATTGTGTTTTATTTTCATAGATGCATTCATATAGGTATACCCTAGCTGTAGGAATAGTTTGGTGCTAGGTAGTGTCCATTTCGTGTTCGTATCGGACACGTATCAGTGATTTCAAGAAGGTATTCGATGTAATGTCTGTGAGAATTAAATAGTATAAATTTAAGAAACTAAATGAATAGAAAATTAGGTATTTATATGTACATCAATAATACAGGTGACTGAGTCAAAGATTTGGTGTTCTTCGTGTCCAAAACTGACACGCACACACACGTACAGACACGGTAGCAGTGCCCTGCTGCCACGCGTGTCGTGTTCACTGTACAGACCTTGCTAACCCACCAAAATTGGTGTGGAGGTCGGGGCAGTGACTGAAAAGTCACTCTTGAAGTTTCATGACTCTTCGTGTCATGTCGGACACGGAAATCGACTCGTACTGGTCGATGCTTGTCGTACACGCACGTGTAAACCACCACTGATACGTGTCTCGTGCTCAGGACACGCGATACTTGGACACTGGTCAGAGTGACACACACGTACCCCTATACCCCTTCTAGCACTGTACATGTGCACATTGTGTCTCGTGTACTGTGTTGAGTCCATTTCGACTCGACATGGCCGTACGAGGTCACTGCTTCACTGATTTCTGATACTTAGTAATTCACATATTTGGACACATTATGTCCTGTTTTCATGGATACGTTCGACTCCCCTAGACACGTGGGACATGTCCCCATGTCTGAATACTTGATTCACTATTTCATTTCGAAGGTTTATGTTGCTTTGGGCCTTCGGAGTTCATGTTTACATGAACTGTGCAATGTTCCAGTTTTAGAAATAATTCAAAATTGGATTTGAAATAGGTTTTCTGGGAATTCAAATTACAGTTCAATGATCATAACCATATCAATATATGGTTAGTTAACTGTGGTTTGAGTTCATTTTGAACATTTGAAATGAGCAGTTACTCGAACCTGAGATGGTTCAGTATTTTTAAATCTGAGATTTGGTTGGTTTGATATGTTATTCTTGAGAATAGGTTAGGCTATACATGATGTAGATTTTAAACTGATGTTTGACTAAATCTGAGACTTAGATTGTATTCCTAAAACTGATAATTGATATTAGTGATCAGGATTGTTCATTTATGTATGTGGGTTGAACTGTTAGACTAAGGGATGTTTCGAATGGGATGTTTTCGAATGGGTCTTGAACTATTAGAGTAGACTGTGACTTAACACTCATCTTGACATGTAATTCCTGAGATACATTGAATTCCTGAGATGCATTTCACTGATTCCATGTTACACTATCTCCTATCACATACACTTCATGTCAGTATCACACACACACACTGATATTTCACTAAACCTGAGAACAGTTCATTTATACACACACACACTTTCTTTAACTTGTTTTTCCTGTCATAGACACTCACACACACAAGTAAATACATACACTACATTCACACAACATTCCTGAGACACTTGAAACCTGAAATTATTGTATAACAGATAACTGAATTAGGGATAATATGAAATTGGGTTTTCATTTGAATGATACTGAGTTTTCACACATTTCAGTCTCTTCCTTCCCTCTTTTAAATATGTATATATATGTACCTATGTATACATGAATGTAATACTATGTATCCACATATGTAATATAGGTATCCCATGTATGTTAAACTAAATGCTAGATATACAGAAATATGTACTTAAGGTTGCATTCATATATGTTATGAATATATTGTAATGAATATATGCATATAGGCAATGTAATGCACTATCAAATGCATTGGTATATACAATGTATGCATGTTGTGTGCCTCAATGACATGTAATGTAATATAGAATGATATACAATGTATGCTCAATGATAAGGTAGTACCCAATGTATGCCTCTATATGCATGAATGAATATATTTTTATATTGGATCTATTTGGTATATAGCCTAGTGTTAGAGTGACCCGTGGGTGGTTGTTTAGACTTGAGTTGACTTGCCTAAACCTAGTTTGACCTAAAAATAATGTAGATTGCATCGTAGACGTCATTTACCTTATTTTTAACATATTATAACCCATATTATTCTGTTTAGGATATTGTGACTCCGGTACAGACATTTGATATTACACTACTCTTTTTAGAGTGACAGGCGAGTACATTCTCTGATCATTTCATACTTGTTAGGATTTATATTCTTGCTCTAGATTACTTTACATGATGATGTCACATTGTTATCACGGATTGGTACTATATGGATCTTGTTATGCGATGTTATCTCCCTCGGGGTGCATCAGATACAGTTGTTATGTGCTTTTCACAAACATCTTGTATTTTATGTACACCGCTTTCATGTATACTCTTGTGCAATCTTATACTCTCATGATCACGTGTGCAAACATGATAAAAACCTCTTGTACAAGGTAATGTAACTTGACTGGATCCTTGTGTATTGATTGGGGAGGGTGAGTAGGAATGGTTATGTGATCAAATCCCATCTTGTGCCATCTTGTGCGCATCTATTGTACACTCACGTATGATGGAGCTACCTATTGTTATTGTATGACCTAAGCCATTTACATAACCATATTGTGCTCTAAATCACTAGTATTACAGTTTTACTTATCCTATATATATATTTCAGTCATAAATTCTCTCTCGTTTTCATATACATTTTCTTACAGTTTATGTATCTTACTCTTTGCATGCTTTACATTTCCCAACATGATATGAACTGCGTGAGATGTATTGTGCTCGCTCCTGTCCTGACTGGACCTGTTAAAAATATTACAGATGATGATGGTGACTGCCCTACCTTCTATGGGGCATCTGAGGGTGACCTTCAGGAGCCTGAGGAGCATCTAGCTCAGTAGAGGGTGCCTAGTCTAGACTAGTATGTTACAGTTTTCAGTTTGTATCAGATTGTTCCGATTGTTAGTTGAGACTTAGTTATATTTCAGGACTTGTATTTATTTGTGTTGAACATCTACTTTGTGTGGTGTGATAACTTTATTTATATTCAGTTCATTCTTTATCTGATTCCATATCGTGCTCTATCTTCCCTAGACTTGTGATTAAGATATAGAGTTGAGATGTTATATTATACCTCCGTGTGGAGATGATATGTTTATATCATATTATTGTTAGATGTTAGATGTTATAGATGAACTATACAACGTTCTACCGCAGACACTGCGGCGTAGGCTGGACGTACCTACGTTCTCGTGCCCTTCCTTAGGGTACGGGTTGTGACAGCTAATTCCAAGTCATGGGTTGGATAATTACTCTCATGATCACGAAGCTGACGTGACGTATAAGCTACTACCTTACCATGTTGCATCAATACGCATCCTAATCCTCTGCCTGAAGCATCACAATAAACTAAAAATCCTCCAGTCCCATCCGAAAGCGTAAGAATAGGGGCCGTCATTAATCCTTGCTTCAACTTCTCAAATGAACTCTAACACTCTGTTGTCCAAGCAAAGTGCACATCCTTACGGGTCAACCGCGTCATGGGCGTTGAAATCTGAGGAAAATTTAATACGAACCGCCGGTAATAGCCGACCAATCCTAAAAACTTTGAACTTCTTCGACGGTGCTGGGAACTGGCCATGACTCTATAGCCACTATCTTTTGGGGGTCCACTTCCACTCCACCTCTAGTTATGATGTGACCCAAGTACGAAATATGATCAAGCCAAAATTTGCACTTACTGATCTTTGCATACAACTGGTGTTCCCTGAGAATCTGAAGAACTATATGGAGATGCTGTTCATGCTCTGCCTCACTCTTACTATAGACCACGATGTCGTCTATAAACACTAATACGAACTGGTCCAAATAGGGCATGAAGATACGATTCATGAGGTCCATGAATACGGCTGGCGTATTGGTCGCTCTAAATGGCATAACAAGGAACTTCTAATGTCCATATCATGATCTGAACGCTGTCTTTGGGATGTCTTTCTCTCTTACTCTGATATGATGGTATCCTGATCGCAAGTCAATCTTCGAGAATACAGACGCTCCCTTGAGCTGATCAAATAAGTCATCTATCCTTGGTAGAGGATATATGTTCTTGATTGTTACAGAGTTCAAGGTACAATAATCAACACATAATCTTGACGTACCATCCTTCTTTTTCACAAGAAGCATCAGGGCTTCCTAAGGCGATCCACTAGCACGAATATCCCTTGGTTCTGAGTTCTTCAATCATCTTGTACAAAATCTTCGACTCTGAGGGTGCCATCCTATAGACTCTCTAACACTGGTGCTATTTCTGGAATCAAATCAATGGTGAACTCTATTTCTCTCTCTAGGGGCATGCCTGGAAGCTTTTCGGGAAATACATCAAGAAACTCTTATACTACTCTGGAAAACCGAACTGACTCTGCTAATGCCATCCGCAAGACTGGGGGAGAAGGTTCAACTTTGTCTCTGGAAAAATAAAACTCTGGTCCGTCAGGAATACCAAAAATAATCCTGCCAATATGGCAGTCTATTCTTGCGTATTGCTCCTTCAACCAATCCATTCCTAGGACTACATCATTGTCGGCCATCGAAAATTCTATCAATCTAGCAAAAAACTCTCTACTGCTAACTATGATTCGACACGAGAAAAATACTCTATCTACTCCCACAAGACCGTTACCAGTAAGTATATTGAGCCTTACTAATAATGACTCGGGCTCCAGTCATATCCATTTAGCGAATAGTACAGACACAAATGAATGCGATGCACCCGAATCAAATAATACTAATGCTGGAAAAGAGTTGACAAGAATGGTACCTGCCACCACCTCACCTGATGCCAATTCTTCTGCTATCATCAGAGCCATAACCTGACCTTATCCTCTTGGTACTGGTCCCCTCTGCTGGAAACCTCTCTGACGGTTCTGATTCTGAGCTTGGGCGAACTGTTGAGCCTGATGCGACAATGGCCTCGGAGGCTGGTACTGCTGCTGTACTGGTGCTGGACCCCTAACTGATGGACTAGTTAAGATTGATGCCGATGAACTGGCTCTATACGGGCAGGACCCTATCTTATGATCCGGTACCCCACAAGCTAAGCACAATCCCTGTGCTCTGCGACACTCAGATACATCATGTCCTGGCTTCCCATAATGAGTGCAACCCATTGTGAAAGACTGCTTCTGCTTCTGCTGCCGAGGATACGTCGGTGCCAGGTGCTGAACCGACAAAACTGTGGTCGCCCTCCTAGGAGCTCCAATAGTCAAAGCTCTTGCGGCCGGGACTAGTACTGATGACTGGAATATCTGTCCATGGGATCTCTTTCTTCCTCCGGTTCGATCTACTATCCTCTAAGAAGTATACTCATGCCTCTTCGCTGCTCGCAATACGATATCAAATGTCTGGTGCTTAAACTGTTCCACCGCTAGAATGATCTCTAGGTGGAGTCCCTGCTGGAACCGCTGGGCTCGGTCCAATTTGGTCGCCACCAAGGTGGGAGCAAACCTACTAAGTCTAGAAAACTCGACCGCATATCCATTGACCGTCCTTCCTATCACACTCACTTCTTCTAATTAAGGGTATTTTAGTCTTTGTGTATTATTTTGAATTTATTTAAATGTTAATTAAATTGATTGCTGTGTGTAACACCCACTTTTCTAAATTGAGAGTAATTTTGAACTTTTGTAAAAGTTTATTATTTAATAATAGGATTTATGATTTATGAAAATTTTTAATTAATTTAATACTATTTAAATTTGGTAAATTATAATTTTGATGTGTTAGATAGTGAACTCTAGAACTGTTGAGCCTAGAGACTAACCATGACCATGGGGACCTAACCATGTGATTAGAATGACTATTTACAACTTTTTAGGCTAAGGATATTTTGGTCATTTTGTGACTTTTGAATTATTTAGGATTTTGATTAATTGGTGAATTTTAGATTATTTTAATAATATTTAAATTGATATATTATGATTTTGGTCATTTTTTATATTTTAATATTTTGAGAAAATTTTATATTTTAAATATTATTTTTATTGGATTTGTTTAGTCAGGTTTGAGTTTCGTCTCGTTCCGACTTGTATTATGACCCGGGTAGTTTAAACTCTAGATTGGATCCAATATTAAGTTAAGCATGGCTCCCAAGACCCAACATTTAAGTTAGTTAATTAAACTAATTTTTATCATGTTAGAATGGTTAAGTTAGAGACTCAAAACTAGATCATTTTGACCCCAAACTTGAACCTAGTCTAGACTTAACCATATGAGACTAGAGAGGGGCAATTAGGACATTTTCCATTAGCTCTAATGGACACTTTATGGCAGCCACCTTTAGGAGAGAATGATTCATTTCATTCATTACAATCTTGCCTCTTTTATTTTCCTTTTGTTCTTCTCCAACTTTAGAGAGCCTTCCCATTGATTTGACCTCCAAATCAAATCATTCTTTTACCAAACCTTCCCTCAATCATTCCCATTCTCCAAGGAAAGGGTGCTACCAAGGATTGGAAGAGGAGTGCAAGGAGGAGTGTCCACTTTGAGGGATCTTCGTATCGGAGCCGTGTCCTAAAGGATTTCATTGGGATTCCACTCCCAATAGGTAAAATCCATCCTCTAAATCGATTTTCTTTGCATATAAATTAGTTTTGAATCCGTAGGATCCATCCTCATGCATGTGTCCCATTAAGATTCAAATTTGAGGCCATTTGGAGATCTCTTGAGGATTTTAGATATGTGTCTTGTGTCCTACTTGATAGATCCCAAATTAGGATACCCCATGTATACGTATGTCTGATAATAGTTTAAATAGATATTTAAATTCAATTTTATAATGGTTAGAGAGTGGATTGATCCTAGTTAGGATGGTTAGAATGAGTTTCATTTGGATACCTATGTTTGTATCCAAGTATCTTGGCCTATATGTGTTCTTTTGTCAAATTCGTCATAATATTCGTCCACGTTTTTATTAACCAAAGCAACTTAAAAATGTCATAACTTTTAGCTTAGAACTCCAATTTATCTTCCGTTTTTTTTAAAAGAAACGTATCAAAGTTAGATTTCCAAATTTATATTTTAGTAAGCCAAATTCCTTTTGTAACGTTCTGTAGAATTATTTGAGTGTCAGTTGTACGAAAGACGAACGTGTTTCGGTATTTTCACGATTTCGGAAGCTTTCGGACACGAAAATGCGATCCGTTTAAAGTTTCGGAAAGCTAACACAAAGGTCTACGACATACTTTAATCTTAGAATTTAGTGAATGCCCAATTGGTACAGTATTGATTTTAAGTAGAAGAGTGACTATACGATATATGCATTTTGTGTAACCTATGAGCCTATGTAGTATGGGTATTAAATGAATATAAAGTATGTAATACATGATATGTTAGATGAATGAAATGATATATATATGATATATATCCTCTTTACATTAATGTATATATATGGTTGAATGCAAGCATGTAGGAATGCAATTAATATAATGTATGTAAGCAATGCATAAATACATGAATGAAAGAATGATATACAATGTATGCATGAAAGTATATAGTGAATGCTAGATATGAATGCAAGGTATACATGTAATGATAGATATGAATGCATAATATATATATAATATAATGCAATATATAATGATAGTATGTATGGTAATGTAGAATATATGATGCAAGCATGTATATGTCCACTGTTTTTCCTTTTCTTTACATTTTCCTTCCCTTCCCTTTCCATTTCATTTTTTTTCTTTTTTTCCCCTTCTATTTTTACATGTTATATACAATGTATATAATGTATAGATGCATGTAAGTATGTAATATGCATGAATAAATGTCATATATGAATGAATGAATGAATCAAAGGTATAAGTAAAATATAATGCATTGTAATAAATGTTAACATATATAATGTATAAAAGTATGTATGTAAATGTGCATGAATGTATATATCTATGTAACTATGTAAATATGCATGATGTAACAAATACCTATATATATAAATATGTATGTAATGTGGATATGCATGTATGTATGAAGGTATGTATTTATATATATTATCTATTTTATATTATGCATTGTTGTGGTACACATTGTCTTATGATTGTGTGAGTGCTAGCCTAGGCTTGGTTAGGCCTAGTGAGACTTGTTAGACTTGTTTGGGCTAGGATTTGACCTAGTTAACCTAATTTGACTAGTGTGGTTGACTAGAGTTGACCAAGTGTTGACTTTAGTCTAGTTTGACCTAGACAGCATACAGATGCATTGTACATTTCATTTATCATCTCTCGTATACATTTTGACCTGTGTTGCTCTAAATAGGACTCTGTGGCTTCAGTTTGGACCTCTATACCTATCAGCTGTTCAGGTTATCAGGCGAGTACATTCTCTGACCATTTCATACTTGCTAGAACGTCTATTCTTACCATAGATTAATTTACTTGATGCTGACACGTTGGTAACACGGATTGGTACTATATGGATCTTCTTTTGTGATGCTATCTCCTTTGTGTTCACTAAATATATATTGTGATGTACGTTTCACTAACATATTATATTTATTGAATACACTTATCATTGTACACTCATTGTGCATATTGTACTCTCATTATCACATTGAGCTCTATTGTGCAAGCTATTGTACAAGCCATTGTATAAGGTAACATAACTGAATTGGATCCTTGTGTATTGATTGGGGGAGGGAGAGTAGAAATGGTTATGTGATCAATCCTATTGTACAAGAAATTGTATATGTCCATTGTACACCCACGTACAAATGAGTCCCATTTTATTGTATAACCTAACCTGTTTACATAACCATATTGTACTCTAAATCACATATTGCTTACAGTTCTTACTTATCATATATAGATATTTCCTATTATCATATCCTTCAGTTTTTTATATACATCTTCTTTCAGCGTTTCATGTATCTTACTCTATTGCACGTTATATTTTCTAACCTGTTATGATCTGCGTGAGATATATTGTACTCGCTCCTGTCCTGACTGGACCTGTTGATAAATTTTACAGATAGCTTGGAGGCTGCCTGCTAGCCTAGAGGAGACACAGTAGAGATTGTATAGATAGTTATTTTAGTTGTCTTGAGTTGTATTTATTTTATGGATTACTGTATTGAGCTTTGAGATGTTTTCTGGGTTTGTGTATCTTAGACACTTAGACTTCTATCTGCTGTATCTCTTTGTGGATTTCATGTTTTATCTATCTCTTATCATGTTCTACCTTAGATGTGATTGAGACTGTATCTGCTATGTTACCTCCATTCGAAGATTATATACTATACATGTACCTTTATATTGTTAGATATTTTACCTAGGACAGCGTTCTACCGCCGACACTGCAGCGTAGGCTGGATGTACCCACGTCTCGTGCCCTTACTCTAGGGTGCGGGTCGTAACACGTTTTTAGTGGTGGCCCATACAGGTCGAGTTTGTGTAGTGGTATTCGAACTAGAGTACCACTACAGCCTGTAGTAGGATTATGATATATTTTTGAAGGTACTCAATCATAGTTAGGATCCCTTAAGAGATTCCTGGAATGAACCTTGAGAATCTCATTATAAAATATCTCGAAATTTGATTCTAATAGTTTATATTTATCTTTCTTGGTTAGTTAATGAATTTGATTTTTGGGTATCTATTGTTGATTTAACTTAATTTTTGTCAAGATGAAATTATATGGGCTAGGTTATCTAAGTTATGGAATCTAGTCCTCTACAGTCACATTAGCCAGCATGGTGAGGACATATAGTCTAACTTTGGATATATTTCTCGGGTGTGGGAATTTAAGATTTTTGCAGCCAAGCTAGCGGCATCGCGAAAATTTTAAATACCATGATTCTAGAGGTATGTGCCTAAGTCGAGGACTTTGTGATTATCGTAGCCTTGCTTACTAGTATGACAAGGATTTAGAGTACCATAATTTTGGATAGACGCATATGATTATCAGATTGTACCTTAAATATTCTTGAACATGTTTTCTCTACTTTTGTTTCAGTCATTCTAAAAAAAAGAATTATTGTTTGTTTTGTTTGTTTTGCTTCTCATTATTTAACTTAGGAGTAGCTTTAGCTGTATTATAAACCATGTGTAACTTCTTACTATGAATTTCTCCTTAATACAATGAATCGATAATTTTGCTAGACCTTATCTTAGATTTGATATTATAGCTCTGGTTTCAAAATAGTTTTTCTTTTAAACAGATAAGCAGAACAGATTTTATCGTTATTTTCTTCTTGCTATTATTCTTTTATTAAATAATAATAATAATAAAACTGTCTTGATTACAACAATCACCTACTTGCAATCTTGGTAGGAATCTAAATGTTGGTCTTGATATAGAATTTGATTTTTATATTAGGACATGAGAATATATATATAGCGGACACAGACACTTTGTCTGACACGTATGCATGCTACACTTTGATTACCAACCCATCTAAATACATATTAATATGTTGTTGATGTTAAATTCTCAAAACCCAAGTATCTCTGACACAATACAGTATCAGAGAATAGTTCTCTATTTTTTTTTCCAGTTTAATTTCGTAATTTAAATATAAATTTTATATTATTAGTTGTTTATATCACTGCACATGTATGTTATATACATGATTTCAATTCTTAAAAAATTGGTTAGGTTTTGTGTTTGAATTTGTCAAATCTGAGACCGTGTGCATATTAACCCTTAATACTAGATTCCAAATGTTTAGTTCAATTTGCCATTTTTTTATGTAATATTTTGAGGTATATACATTGTTGAATGTATGGATAGTATGTTAGGGTTTTATCTCTATCATGTTAGGATGTGTTGGGAGCATTGAGTTGATTGTGATGTTTCAAACCCCTAAAATCTGAAACTGTATTATGTTAATATTACACTGGTTTAAATGTTAGCTTATTTTCAGATTTTGTATGTAAATGCTGAACTAAAAATGGGTTTAACCTTTCAATAATAAAGCTATAATCTTGTAAAAGGACAAACACACCCTAACTTAGTATACACTGCCATGTAAACCTAACCCTTCCTCTCTATGTTATGTTCATATATCTATATAGATATATATATATATATATATATATATAGAGTTTATGCATACATGTTATAATGTATATAGATACATAACTAAATTTCTACCTCTTTATATATATATATATATATATATATATATATATATATATATATATATATATATATATATATATATATATATATATATGGTTTAGCCATGCATGTTGTGAGTAAATAGGTTGTGTATTGTAGATTGTTTAACCAATATGCCATGAGTAGTGTAACTTGATAGCTATTGTTTTGAAACCCAAATCCTCCTATACACTTTCATGTATATTTCACATACACACATGCCTACTATCTAACCATATGAACATGTCCACATACACCCATACACACACGAACTACATAACTTTTAGAACTTACAATTTAGTCTTAACAGGATTAAGAGAATCCTATATTGTGATTGGATTTCAATGCAATTGACTTTCATTCTTTAACTTTTGATTTTGATTTTTTTCTGTACCCCTTTATAGATAATTGGTAGTTATCTTTATTTTATTTTTTGATAAGTACCATATTTCATATAAGATGGTAGACTGCCTTACAGTTTTGATGATTTGTTATTTCTGTATCTTTTCCAGTTTAACACCCCTGATTTCTTGTATGTTTGATACCCTATGACCGTTTTGGTCTAGCATGACTAGTATACCTAGATGAGACTTTCACTACCACCGTATGCCATGACCCTGTATGTCGTCATTTTAAATCGTATGATTTGTTTAAGTTCTGAGACTTTGATTGTGGGGGTTTGACCTAGAAGGAGTATGAACATTTTAATTTCGAGGACGAAATTTTTCTAAGGGGGGTAGGATTGTAACACCCACTTTTCTAAATTGAGAGTAATTTTGAACTTTTGTAAAAGTTTATTATTTAATAATAGGATTTATGATTTATGAAAATTTTTAATTAATTTAATACTATTTAAAATTGGTAAATTATAATTTTGATGTGTTAGCTAGTGAACTCTAGAACTGTTGAGCCTAAAGACTAACCATGACCATGGGGACCTAACCATGTGATTAGAATGACTATTTACAACTTTTTAGGCTAAGGGTATTTTGGTCATTTTGTGACTTTTGAATTATTTAGGATTTTGATTAATTGGTGAATTTTAGATTATTTTACTAATATTTAAATTGATGTATTATGATTTTGGTCATTTTTCATATTTTAATATTTTGGGAAAATTTTATATTTTTAATATTGTTTTTATTGGATTTGTTTAGTCGGGTTTGAGTTTCGTCTCGTTCCGACTTGTATTGTGACCCGGGTAGCTTAAACTCTAGATGAGACCCAATATTAAGTTAAACATGGCTCACAAGACCCAACATTTAAGTTAGTTAATTAAACTAATTTTTATCATGTTAGAATGGTTAAGTTAGAGACTCAAAAATAGATCATTTTGACCCCAAACTTGAACCTAGTCTAGACTTAACCATATGAGACTAGAGAGGGACAATTAGGACATTTCCCATTAGCCCTATGGACACTTTATGGCAGTCACCTTTAGGAGAGAATGATTCATTTCATTCATTACAATCTTGCCTCTTTTATTTTCCTTTTGTTCTTCCCCAATTTTAGAGAGCCTTCCCATTGATTTGATCTCCAAATCAAATCATTCTTTCACCAAACCTTCCCTCAATCATTTCCATTCTCAAAGGGAAGGGTGCTACCAAGGATTGGAAGAGGAGTGCAAGGAGGAGTGTCCACTTTGAGGGATCTTCGTATCAGAGCCGTGTCCTAAAGGATTTCATTGGAATTCCACTCCCAATAGGTAAAACCCATCCTCTAAATTAATTTCCTTTGCATATAAATTAGTTTAGAATATGTAGGATCCATCCTCATGCATGTGTCCCATTAAGATTCAAATTTGAGGCCATTTGGAGATCTCTTGAGGATTTTAGATATGTGTCTTGTGTCCTACTTGATAGATCCCAAATTAGGACACCCCATGTGTATGTATGTATGATAATAGTTTAAATAGATATTTAAATTCAGTTTTATAATGGTTAGAGAGTGGATTGATCTTAGTTAGGATGGTTATAATAGTTTCATTTGGATACCTATGTTTGTATCCAAGTATCTTGGCCTATATGTGTTCTTTTGTCAAATTCGTCATAATATTCATCCACGTTTTTATTAACCAAAGCAACTTAGAAATATCATAACTTTTAGCTTATAACTCCGATTTATCTTCTATTTTTTTTGAAAGAACCGTATCAAAGTTAGCTTTCCAAATATATATTTTAATAAGCCAAATTCTTTTTGTAACATTCTGTAGAATTATTTGAGTGTCAGTTGTACGAAAGACGAACGTGTTTCGGTATTTTTGCGATTTCGGGAGCTTTCGGACACGAAATTGCGATCCGTTTAAAGTTTCGGAAAGATAACACAAAGGATACTTTAATCTTAGAATTTAGTGAATGTCCAATTGGTACAGTATTGATTTTAAGTAGAAGAGTGACTATACGATATATGCATTTTGTGTAACCTATGAGCCTATGTAGTATGGGTATTAAATGAATATAGAGTATGTAATACATGATATGTTAGATGAATGAAATGATATATATATGATATATATCCTCTTTACATTAATGTATATATATGGTTGAATGCAAGCATGTAGGAATGCAATTAATATAATGTATGTAAGCAATGCATAAATACATGAATGAAAGAATGATATACAATGTATGCATGAAAGTATATAGTGAATGCTAGATATGAATGCAAGGTATATACATGTAATGATAGATATGAATGCATAATATATAAATAATATAATACAATATATAATGATATTATGTATGGTAATGTAGAATATATGATGCAAGCATGTATATGTCCACTGTTTTTCCTTTTCTTTACATTTTCCTTCCCTTCCTATTCCATTTCAGTTTTCTTTTTTTCCTCCTTCTATTTTATATGTTATATACAATGTATATAATGTATAGATGCATGTAAGTATGTAATATGCATGAATAAATGTCATATATAAATGAATGAATCAATCAAAGGTAGAAGTAAAATATAATGCATTGTAATGAATGTTAACATATATAATGTATAAAAGTATGTATGTAAATGTACATGAATGTATATATCTATGTAACTATGTAAATATGCATGATGTAACATATGCCTATATATATAAATATGTATGTAATGTGGATATGCATGTATGTATGAAGGTATGTATTTATATATATTATCTATTTTATATTATGCATTGTTGTGGTTCACATTGTCTTGTGATTGTGTGAGTGCAAGCCTAGGCTTGGTTAGGCCTAGTGAGACTTGTTAGACTTGTTTGGGCTAGGATTTGACCTAGATGACCTAATTTGACTAGTGTGGTTGACTAGAGTTGACCAAGTGTTGACTTTAGTCTAGTTTGACCTTGACAGCATGCAGATGCATTGTACATTTCATTTATTATCTCTCGTATACATCTTGACCTGTGTTGCTCTAAATAGGACTCTGTGGCTTCAGTTTGGACCTCTATACCTATCAGCTGTTCAGGTTATCAGGCGAGTACATTCTTTGACCGTCTTATACTTGTTAGAACGTCTATTCTTGCCATAGATTAATTTACTTGATGCTGACACGTTGGTAACACGGATTGGTATTATATGGATCTTTTTTTGTGATGTTATCTCCTTTGTGTTCACTAAATACATATTGTGATGTGCGTTTCACTAACATATTGTATTTATTGAATATATTTATCATTGTACACTCATTGTGCATATTGTACTCTCATTATCACATTGAGCTCTATTGTACAAGCCATTGTACACGCCATTGTATAAGGTAACGTAACTGAATTGGATCCTTGTGTATTGATTGGGGAGGGAGAGTAGAAATGGTTATGTGATCAATCCTATTGTATAAGAAAATGTATATGTCCATTGTACACCCACGTACAAAGGAGTCCCATTTTATTGTATAACCTAACCTGTTTACATAACCATATTGGACTCTAAATCACATATTGCTTACAGT